>VDFB02000003.1:640184798-640334641 GCA_007258455.2 Sequoia sempervirens
CTTCTATAGTGGATAAAGCAACTACAACATGTCACTCACTCATCTAACTGATAGTGTAAGGTCCAAAAATTTATTGAATAGGATTATTCTTCAAGTGGGATTCTTGCTATTGGATGATATAATTGAATAGAGGTTGGGTTAAATTAATTGGTTATTTTCATGTGGTGATGGGGATACTACAAGGATTTGGTTATATTGTTTATCTCGATGCTTATATCACAAGTATCTAAATTGTATCAAATATGTATGTGTTTAAGTTAAGGTTGAAAGATTCAATGTTTTTAATGATTCTAATAGGTGGTATATGGGTTATTTTCAACAATTAGGGCATAAGTGGATGTTTAAGTTGTGTTACTTATATGATTATTTGTTAAAAAAATGTTCATTTATTTGGTTATAGAAATAATAATGCTAATATCTACTCTAGATGGTTTAGAACGGTGGATGAGTGATATGAAAAGTGAAATTATTTTAATTTGATGAGTAGATTTAATTTAAATTATTTATCGAATAATGAATGTTTAAATATATTGTGTTGATTTTATTTTAAGTTGATTCAGCTATTATATGAGCATATTAATGGGTGTAATCGAGTGTGTAGATGTTTCCATGGTCAATGGTAAAATTCAGAGGGTCTCTTGAGGTACCCTAATTTTGATTAACCGTGAAGCCGACCTCAATTCCATTTGAGAAACCAAGGTCAAGTGTGGTGTGGATTTAGTGTATCATGATGTTAAATTGTTTTGTAAGTAATGTGGAATTAATGTGTTTTCATATTGTTTTCTTCCTTAATTGTGTAAGTGAGTCCCAAGGTGAAGGGAACGGGAATTTAGCTATCTAATTTTAAATTTTTTTTCTTGAGGGTTAAAATTTAGAATTGATCTAGATATTTCTTTGCATTTAATCAAATTTTAAGTCCTAATTCATCAAATTTTAAGTCCTAATTCATAGGACTATTAGTTAGGGGCATTTTGGAAAGATAAAATTATCTAAGGATGTCTTTTCTAACCTCCAAATTCACCATTTTTTATAAGTGGTGAAAAATTGAAGGTAGTTAAGAAGAGGTTGGGTGAGGTGTAACCATCCCATCCCATCCTCAAGTTGGTTGCTAGGAAGTTATGATGAGGGCTTTCTATTTATTCATTTTAACTGAATGGGAAAGGGGTTTTTTTGGCTTGATTTTTTTTTTATTTATTTTTTTCCTTGCTTGAAAGTGTGAGAGGGAAGAGATTTAGTGAGAAATGGAGAGGAATAGGAGCTCGAGAAGAAGAGCTTGGAAGGGAGATAGCCTTGGCTTTCATCAAACTTTATTCAATGACTCTAGGCTAAATAAAGGTAATAATTTATAAAGGTTATATTTTGCTTTGAGTATGTGAGTGTGAATAAATTATAATGGTTTGTGTGATAATATGTTGTGATTTTTTTCTTCCCATGTTATTGAGAAAAAAAGTGTTGTTATGGGAGAGAGGGGTTAGTTTCCCATCTTTTTCTTGGACTATGTGTTTAATTCAATGATTGTGTATCCCTTAAATGGGTCTTGGGAAAATGTGTAAACCAATGGTGCAATTAGAATAAATATTTGTGTTTTTTCTTAATGTGGTGTGAGAATGATACCCAAGTACCCAAGGGTCTCTTAGCTCGAGGGTGGGTTGTATTCAACCCAATGGCTGGGAGGTGAGCTTCCATTAACATCATAAAAAAATTTGTCTCTATAGATTGTGAAAACTCATGGAAAATTATTTTCTTAATTGTTGTAGTCATGTGAATAGATGTAAAACCTTATTGAAGATTAATACATCCCTAAAAACATTATAGACAAGTGGAAGATATATTTCATTATGTAATGAAATATATATTATGAATATTTTATTTGAAATAGAATAATCATTTTTCATGAATTATTGTGTGGTAATAAAATTCTTTATCTGAATATATGTTTTGTTATGTTAAATTTATGAAGAAATCAACTTTATTTGGACCTTCATTATGATTTGTGCTGAGAAAAATATCCCTTTTAATTATATATATACACAACTATATATATACATGATTTATTAAATTAATGTTAATATATATGCAAATTGTTATCTTTATATGATGAGAGTATATATACATTATATACATTTATATCTTATTTAGGTATATACAATACATACTTGTATTTATAATATATATATTATAAAATGTTCAAAATAAAAGAACAATATATATATAATGTAATTTTATATATAAAAAATACAAGTAGTATTAAATATATATAAATTTAAATTAGATATATATAAAAAAAATATTAAAGTGGGAGAGGGCTAGGAGCCCACCTCCCCGCAAGCCACGGCCTGTGAGGAGAGGGGCCCTTTCCCCCTCCATGGATGCAACCCCCCTAAGGGGGTCACGATCCCCACCAGGGGGCATCACCCCTCAATAAAGAATTTATATTTATATTCAAATAAAAAATTTAGATACGATAAATAAAATAAAATAGATTTGATATATATATGGTTAATAAAAATAAAAAACAAACACATATTTATACGAATTTCAAATAATATGTTTACCTAAGTATACAACGACATTGTTATTCAATTTGCTGAGTAGTTTATTTCTATTCTTAAATACAAATATATATAAATACATATACGTATATGTATTTGAAAACCCTTTTCTTCTCATGGCTCTCAAGTAGGGAAAATATTTGACCCTTTCCTCTAGCTAGGTATAATTACTTCTACCTACAAAATAGAAGGAAAATTAGAGAAAAAATTTAACCTATGAGCAAAAAACTAAATAAAATAAACTAATAATAAAACAAAATAGATTTAAGCCTTCAAATCTAAAGCATTGGATGAAGGATTTTGGTTTCTCCATAGAAGAGGTTGAACCCATTTTGATCTGCTTCTTTCCTTGGCCTCTTTGCAAAAGAAAACCTTCAAATGAGAACAAGAGCAAAAGAAAACCCCTCTTTATTTCTTTGTTTAAGAAATTTTTTCTTTGTGATTTTCCCTAAGATCTAAGGGACCACATTAAACCTCATCCATTGGATGAGATTAATTTCACAACTCAATAGTAACTTAATATGTAATCAACTATTAAATGAATTAAATCTTTATTTATTTATTTATTTATTAATGAGTAAATTTTGGTGGGAAGACACTTTCATCATAAATTGTTTTAAAATAACTTCAATTTATTTTTTTATTTTAATTTGATTTCATTAATTAAATTATTTATTTAGTTTAAAACATATGCTAATTCTATTTTATTTTACGTTTTCCTTCATTATTGGAAAAATAATCTAATGATTAGATTACTATAAATTAAAAATAGCATAAAGAAAAAATAATTAGAAATTAACGATGAGTCTTGTTATTGGTTAATAGTTTTGGTTAGATAGTATTTTAATAAGAAGAATCATTAATTTTCACATAATTGATATTTATCGGTATTTGTGATGAAGGTGTTGAATAATTTTCATGTATAATTTATCTCTTCAATATAGTGATATCATAAATTTAATCAAATATCATTTTAAATTATTGAATTTGTACAACTAAAGGATTCTCACACCTAAATTCTTTTCTCCTCCTCTTTATTTTTTAGGGAAACGTGCATATGGTGACATTGCATATGTTATTATTTGATAATTATTCCTAGGTCTCATCTTATGACTAGACCTTCTATGAACTTATAGCAAACATTTTGGAATGGTTTGCAATAAAATCCCTCATATTTATAGTGTGTTGATCTTCAAAACTTAGTAAGTTGTCTATTTCATCATGGGTTTTTAGATTAGGTCCCTTATATTCGAGTTGTGTTTTTTTCTTTTCTTCTCCTTTTGGTAGTGTTACCACTAGGTGTGACAAATGTATTTAGGAATTATTGTTGTTTTAAAAAATTATGGGTTGGTGTGTTGTTCCTATGTGTAAAATATGGGCATGAAAAATAGCACCACCAAACATTGTGAACACATAGCCACTTGTGGATCTTCTATTGTCAATGTCACTTGCCCAATTTGAATCCACATATTCATGAATACTCACTGAGTGTCGAGGTATAGTAGGATAAACATGAAAACATATGGAATACATAGAAGTACCCCACAAATATCTGAACACTCTCTTCATTGCATCACAATGTACTTGTCCAGGATTAGTCATAAATTGACTAAGGACTTCCACTCTTGAGAAATGTCTAGCCTCATACATATAATATCATACATTAGACTTCCAACAACACTCACATATGGTACTCTGGTCATGTCCTCCATCTCAATAGGAGATTTTGGACAATCCTCCATAGAAAGCTTTCTCCCCTATATTACAAGAACAACTAATTATCTACAAGTTGTCATGTTGAATCTCTTCAACACTGAGCTCACATAATTTCTCTGGCTTAACCAAATCTTTCTATTAGCTATGTCTCTTATGATCTTCATCCCTAGAATATACTTCGTTGCACCTAGATCCTTCATCTCAAATTGTGCTGACAATTGGGACTTGAAATATGAATTCAAACTTTTACCATTCCCAAAAAAAAATATCATCTATGTACAATGAAATTATGAGAATGTGACCATTATCATATTTGTAATAAACATAATGGTCAAATTTAGATCTCATAAATCCTAAAGACAACACATAGGTGTCAAAGTTCTAATACCACATCCTGGGGGATTGTTTAAGACCATACAAAGACTTTTTCAACTTGTATACTGAATTTTATTTACCTTTAACCACTAAATGCTTTGGTTGTGACATAATTTCTTCCTCCAAATCACCATGAAGGAACATTGTCTTCTAATGCAAGAGCATCCAGATTCACAAGCAATCCTACATCACCATGTTCAATTGTTTTCACTTTTGGCGTAGGTTTGAGCTTCAAGAGAATATTATAAAGTGTTATAAAGATATAATAATTTTTTTGTGAGGAATTTATTTTCATTTCATACATCAAGTTCAAGCAAGGTGTCTAGTGTGATTTATAAAATTGTATAATTTCAAGGTGATAGGGGTTGAAATGGTCTATTTATCATGGTGGGGGGGATTTTGAAGGAAAATTAATTAATTTTCTCAATTTGGATGTCTAGGGAAGTGTACATGAGACAAGTGACTCTTAGCATTTCATTATGGTCTTGTTCTTTCAACTTTGGTTCCTAAAATAGAGAAAAAAACTAGTAACTTTTGTAAAAAAGAATGACTCTTCAATTTCCAACTTGGGGTGAATGAGCATGACTTGCTTATTGATTTTATTCATTTTTCAAATGCATATACAACAAAAAAATGTTTAATATGGTACAACAACTTTGGATGGCACTTTTAGAAGCAACAAACTATGTTTTATTTCATTTTCTATAGGAATTTTAAGGGTCAACAGAAGAGTTGATTTGGAAACCACTTTTTAGTGTTTCACATTGTTGAAATTATCTATAAATACAACCTTTAACGGTGTAAAAAATCAAAAATTAACAGCAGCAAGTTTGAGGAAATAATTTTGTAATGTCCCATTCTCAAATGTGATCCTTCCAGTTGACCGTTGGCCTATTCCGGAGACCCGTAGGCTACTCGGATGGTGAAATTAGGGTTTCCCATTTTTTAGAAGGTTGTTGCTTGAAGTTTGGAAATTGGATTGTGGATTCTTTATGGGTTTTCAAAGAGCTTCACAGTGGTATAGTCAGTTTGGTGTTTCAAGCAACTTCATGAATTTACTATTTTTAGTAAATTCTATTTCTGGCAGTGGTCTTGTTGGCGGCAGTGCGATTGGCTCTCTTCTTCAGCCAATATAGTGGGTATTGGGATTTTTGGCCTCTTGGTGCAATTTTTTGGAGAGATAAGTATTTTTCACATTATAATGTTATATTTTAATATTTTAACCCCCCTTGGCCTAGCATTATAACTTTATGTTGTTTCAAAAAGGGGGACTTTATGGGTCAATGCTTCATTAAGAGATATTTTATATTTTAAGGCCAAATTATGGGTTAATGAAAGTGGATGCCTACTTGAGGAAAGATTGATTTTTTATAAAAGGTGAAATATCATATTAAGAGAAAAAGGACGTCACCTTTTGGAGGGAAAAGTGTTGAATTCAAATTTGATTTTGGGCGCCCTTCTTGAAGTTTCTAGAAGACTCTCCTCGTGTCTTTATATTCAGGCGTCAGCTCTTCATTTGGGATCTTTTGTCTACCACATCGTTATGCTGTTGAATTGTCTTCAGGCACTTGCTTTGAGGAAAGCACACCTCCTAGCAATGGCTCATCTTCTTGCTTGAAAGATAGCAACTAGTTGAGAGGATAGTTTGTAATAGGTTTGTTTTGCATTTTAGTTGAGTATCTTGCATTTTGGAGTTCTAGCTTGCATTTTCTGTCTCATTTTGTAGTTGTTGAATATCACAGCTAATTGTAAGATTTGCTCATATCTTTGAAAATAAAAATATTACAGTTCTGGGTATTTAACCAATCTGATTTCTTGCTAGGGGCGACCAAGTGTGCCAAGTTTTAGATTTTATGCTTGTGTCTTGGATTTTATGGAGCAAAATCGCCCCTCCTTGAGGGTCGTACTTTTCTAAGGATGCATTGATTTTTGTGCAAAATAAATAAAAGTCATTTGGGTTGGTTTCTCAGTCACTTTTGGGGTGCCATCATATTAGGAGTTGAATGCATTTAGTTTCATGTGATTTGGGTGAGATTTGAGTGATTTGTGAGCATTTTAGTAAGTTGTTGTGTTGCTGGTCTGTGCAATTTTCTGTCATAATCAGTCATATCAGACTTGGGAAAAATTCATTTATGAGTGAGAAGTTGATACTAAAGGGATTTGGGGGCATTGGAGATTAGTTAAAAATTATTGCAGCATTTGAAGCTTCTAATCTTGTGTTCTTGGCAGGCTCTCTAACTTATTGTAAGCTGAACAGTAGTACTGTCAACAATTCTCTCTTCTCCTCTTTGAATTTACATGTACTTCCCAGAGGCTGGCTTGCCGCCTAATTAATTTCAGTAAGTAGTTGTAGGGATCCTCTGACCACATGCTCGCCATCACTCGGCGCCATTCTTGGTTAGATTTATTTCAGCTCATCTTGCATTAGATCCTCTGACCATATGCTCGTCTATTCTAGACACATTCTTGGTTAGAGTTCCCTTCCAACTCTACATCTGCATTAGATCCTCTGACCAATGCTCACACCTTGCCCACATTGGGATCCTGGTGTACATTCTGGTTAGAGTTACTTTCCGCATTGTTTTGGTTTAGAGCTAACCTTAACGGGTGCGTGTTGATTGTAATTGCATTGAGAAAAACAAAAAAAAATTGGTTTGGTTCATTACAAATTTGTAGGTTGCTTTGGTGGACTGCATGAAGGAAAGTGTGGAAAATTAGCTTTCCAAGAGAACATTACGTACATGCAATCACAAAGAACGTGAAAAGAAAAGAAAGGAAGTATGTCACATGTGAGCCAACCTAAAGTAGGTCGTTTGCATCCCAATCTTGCTCATCATATATAGAAGGAGAATAACTAGCCAAAGGGACTACAACAAGTTCCATACTAGGAGAATCACGAAGTTCAACACGTGGTGGGTCACTCTTTATAGGAGGATCATCACAGTTTCCCCATTTAAATTCATAGAAGTGGAAAGCAAAAAATTCAATTCATTATGTACTTCTTCATCAATTTTAGCAATTTCATTATCATCATCCAAGTTAATCACAACAAGAGGTCTAATGACAATGTCCATTGATCTTATTTTTTTGTTGTGGTGGAGAAGCTTCATGTTGTGGTGAAGGTGGAGAATCATCATGCTTTGTTTGAGTTGGTTGTTGATCTCGAGTTATTGGTTTATTCTTTTCTTCTAATTGACGAGTAATAGCATGACGTTTATGCCTACAATTTTTAGCATTTTGATTTCTTCTTGTGCATTTTCAAGCTATGGTGGTGTAGGAGTGGTTTTACCAACTATCAATCTCTTTCCTTCCCTTATGGGAGGAACGTAAGGGACCTCCGTGGGTTGTGAAACCACTTTCTCTTTAGGTTTATAAAATTATTTGGTTTTAGGACGCATAAATGGAATTGTATGGTTATTTCTTGGTCTCTTGTGGGACATAGGTGGCATAATAGCATCATACTTAGTTTGCTTATTTGGGAGAGCTTTTGGTTCAAGCATAAGTTCATCCACAACAATGGGAGTGGAAGGAACAACTATGGATCTTTCAGTTTCACGTGGGATATTGGCAAGGGATAACTCTGCTATACACTTTTCTTTGAACTTTTGATATGTTTTAAAGAAGAAATCCTCACAAGGTGTAATAGGTTCAATAGGTTTGGGCCAAAATAAATCCAATGAAAATTTCCCATGGGAAGAAAAAGGATTAAATCCACTATGATGCACTATAAAAATTTGGATGTCAAATGGAAATTTCAAGCATGTGTGATTGATTGACAAAACAACATTCGTGGAGCGTAGCCATGAATAGCCTAACTTCACACAAAATTGATCTGACATTGAGATGATGGAGAATGATACATTCAATTGCTTCGGTCCAACTTTTAATGGAAGAGTGATCAAACCTATCATAGGGCGAGCAAAACCATCATTTGTTTTGCTCCATGCTTTCGATTGTTCATGAAAATCTATGTAAAGTTCATGCACAAATAAGAATTCCTCAATGATCACATTATCTACACACAGGAACAATTAATATCCCATTTATGGGCTTGTAATTGATTCTTCTGACTATGCAAAGAGGACCATTGAGTGCATGTTTAATTATATCACTATTTAAGAAAGCAATGTCAAGAGACAATTTGGTTTAGCCCTTATGAGGTTGACCATCAATGAATCCAATCATGGAATGCATATCATCCTCATTATCACTCTTATCACCATCAGTTATATATTATATCTTGTCAACATTCATCACATCATTCTTGTTATCACTAGATTTTATAAATGAGATGGAATGGTTTGGCATTGGATTGGTAAAGATTTGTAAATTTTGGTTGGGCGGGGCAACAAACTTATTTCCTTGATCCTTAACACTGCCCAACTAGATGTGATTGGAATCAATGAGGTCTTGCACTATATGTTTAAGAGGCATGCATCATTTTGTATCATGTCCAACTTTTCAATGATAGTGACAAAATTTATTTGAGCTATAGTTTTGAGATAAAGGCTTAGTGGTATCAAGAAGCCTAACGAGAGGTAATGTGATTAAATTCTTGCTCAAAAGTTGCAACATAATTAAATGGAGGGTATTGAATAATGGGGCAAATTGTCTATTCTTATCTCAAAATTGGTATGGAGTTGTTTTTATGAAACCACTTGAGGTTCAACATGGTGGTTTGTTTGAGGTTGATTTATTGTATAATTCCCTTCTTTTTTTTGAATGGTTGGAAATTTTTATGAGGCACGATTTTGGATTTTTCAAGATGAGTTGAAGTAGTTTTTCATATGCATTGATTAAGTGAGTTCTAATAATTATGGAGAGTCATGCATAAGTGTGTAAAGAAGGGAAATTTCATCATCCCAATCTTACCTTTGATATTTGTTTGTAAGTTATCAATGAACATTCTTTGAAGATCAGCATTGAGAAGTTTAATGTTGATTTGTGAGTAAAGTAGTTGATAACATGCTATAAAGTCAGTGACCTTTTCATCTACATTTTGTTTACATTGCATCAAATTAGGTAGGGCCATCTTAGGACCAATATACACTTGGAAATGGTTCATAAAGGCATCAAAAAGCTCATTAAATGAGTGGGTTTAGTTATTTGGTAAGGAATAAAACCATTCCAAGGCTATATCTTTTAAGGATCTAAGAAAATGCTTAGCCAGGAGCTTATCTTTGAAAATGAAGTCACTACGTAAGGTTGTATATGTTGATACATGGTTGCTAGGATCTCCTTTACCACCGTATTTCTCAAATCTAGGTATCTCTATGCTTTGTAGCATTTGTGTTCTCGGTATCTCTAATGATAATGGGTTTCTTTTGACATATTGTGAAGGCTGTCCATTTTGGTTTTGGTTCAATGTTGTTATTTGTTGTTGAAGGGATGTGACATTTTGCAAGACTTGGTTTATGACAAAATTATTGGTTGTATTTTGAGATGGAGATGAATATGGTGGGGGTGTATGTGTGTTGGGTGGACAACTAAATTGCATGTTTGTGAGAGACAGGAGGTTTTGAGGTATGATGTCTGAATTCACAAAACTAAAAGAATTCCCCATGGAAATACCAAAGTTGGAGTGATATAGTTGGTTGGTTGCATTCTTTTAGTAACAATTAGATAACTATATGTAGGAATAGAGGCTATGGTTGTAAGGGAGGAATTTGATTTCCTCCTTGAGTTTGAGTGTATCCCAAAGCTTGAGCACAACTAACCATTGTAGGAATATGATTATCAATAATGTGAGCTAGGCTATGCACAATATCTAATCCTTGGTCATTATCAAGCATTCTCCTCATTTTATCTATGATAGGAACCATAGTGCCAACAATATACTTTGTATTCACAAGGTCTTGAAGTTTTTCTAAGGCTTTATCCATTTGTTTCAACTTTTCTCGAGGGACATGAGCAACCAAAGTTTCAACATCAGTGTAAGTGGTTGATGGTAAGTGATGGGTTCATTTATTAGCCTATTTTATGTTGTTTTTATGCATTATTTCAAACATTATCAAACAATCCTTTCAGACAATATTCCTATGATATGTTATCTTTCTATGTTTAATACACAACCTTGGACCTAAATTATAGTAATGGAAATATAGTTATGACATAGTAGCATGACATGGTTTATATGTGAGTATGTATGAAATGTGATTGGAATTTTGTGTTTAATCATGGTAGTTAGCTTTGTGTATATGTTTTGTGAATTAACCTCTTGTAGCCCAAGAAGACATTGTAGCCCGCAACAACTGGAATATGTAGCCCGCGACAAAAGGAGGACTTAGACAGTGAAACAAGGGAAGTGCCAGATCAAGCTAAGTGTAATAACTACCATGTAGAGGCACCTAATGGAGTTAGTCATGCATCGTTATTACATTTAATAAGGTGTTGAGAAGAAGAATTATTTTTTTGATAGGATTTTGGAAAACTGACTATGTGTTCCACATGTGGATATGTTTTGCAAAGTTTCAATTCTATTATAACTCTTGTTTTTTTTTAGTTGCAATTTGAATAATTCAATCTTAATTGCATACTTTGATATTTATGGAGTTGTAGTTAATGATTTCAATTAGGATTTGTGTTTAGAATAAACTCCACCATGCTTGTATATAGCTGATGGTTGAGTCCTTAGATAGGGGGTTGTATTTTGTTATCAGTTACTTTTCAGTTTTCAATTATCATCTACAAACATGTTGATTATTTAGAAGTGATTTCCTTGAATATAATCTGTGAGGAAGATTTTGTATAATCTTTTGTGATGCGTAATGAATGAAGTTCAAGTTCATATGAACGTGTAGAATTTGAAGGTTTAGATTTGGTTTTAGTTAAGTGAAGAGAGCCACTCGAGCAGGCCACTCAGGTAACTATTTTTCACTACATTTGCACTTGTTTATTTATGTTTATTATTACTTCATAAATTACATGTAAGTCAAAATGGATTCTCATATTTTGATTATCAGTAATGAATGCTCATGAGAATGAATGGATTTAGTTAGCATGTAGTACTCTAGAGGTTAGGATAAGTTCAGTTACTAGTTTTGAATAGTTTGAGTTAGTTTCAACAATTCTTTGTTAATAGCAGTTTAGTCATAGGTTATGTTATAGGAACTCATAGCCATTAGCGCTAGTTTACTTCTTTCATTGTTATGCATTTCTTTGATTCTCCAACAAGCATAATACCTTTAATAGGATAACTTAGGTAATCTTAGGTCTTTGAAAGCACATATAGTGCCGCACCATAACAAGTTTACAAACCTTGGTTGACAATTTAATGAAGTCTTTACAATGTTGAGTGGATTGTTCAGCTAGTCATACCTCTATGGTTTCTACCAATTTTACAAGACACTAGTTTAGACTCTACATTTTTGGCACCATTCTCAAGGATGGTGCTACCTTCGTAGAATTGTTTTTCCATGCTTTCATAGTTTACATTTTATCTTTAGCATTAGGACTATTAAGCTTTATCTTATCAACATATCAAAAAATTACACTAACATTGTGCAGGACTGCTACAGTACAAAGCCATATTTATTATATGTAAAGGCAGAGAGATTCTTTGCATAGATTCCTCCCCTCTACACGCCAAGAAGTCATAGAAGAAATTGGTGATTCCAGCACTCAAATTGAGGGTAATACTAAAGAAGAAATTTCCCTATCACCAACATCTAGCACACAAATAGAGGGGACATACCAAACCATGGGTGATGCAATGGATGATCTTGAATGTGTGACCTTTGAGTTCTCAATCACCAACCAAGAAAGGGATACTATGCTAAAGAATATTCCTCCTTCAACATTACCAATCTTTTATGGGTTGGTGACTGAAGATTTAAACACATTTATGTTTGAATTTTATGTCCTATGCAGGAGTTATGACTATACTTGTGATGCTCATAGGCTCAAGCTCTTCCCTACCACTCTAAAAGATGCAGCCCTAAGATGGTTTATGGGATTAGGTGAGGCTGGTGTTCTCGATTGGGATACCATGAAAATATTGTTCTTGGAGTAGTACCAAGACTATTATAGAGGACTTGATAGGAGGAGAGATGAAATTTTCATAATGTCACAAAAGGAGGATGAGCCATTAGAAGATTATGTGGAGATATTTCAATTTGCCTTCAAGAAAAACCCATAGAACAAGTTATCTGAAGAATCCCTCAAGTTACTATTTTTTAGAGGATTCAATGAGGATTGAATGGATATCCTCAATCTTATTGGTCAAGAGGATATCTCTCAAATACCATTTCAAGACATCTACAAGGTCTACAAAAATTACTCCAAGACCTTCACTAAGAGGCCAAGAGGAGAGAGGACATCCACTATTAGCAAATCATCTACTGGGGTTTCAAAGATAGAGTTAAGTAATTTGTTGTCCAACATAAAGGAGGACATTATTAGTCACCTAGAAACTCAGTTGGACACTCTCTACATAAAGAAGCAAGAGGAAGCTAAAGAAATGCTCATTGAATACTGCCCTAGTTGTAGGCAAAGGAAAGCAAACTATAAATGCAAGAGGGTGACTAGTATCTAACAAGATAAAACTAAGAAACCTGATTTTCAGCCACTTGAAGGAGATGATGGACAACTATTTTACATAGCTCAAAGAATTCCATGGAAAAATAGACAAGGTATGCTACAAGACCCTCTTAACTTCAATTCATCCTTTCCCATTGGAAATCAAGAAATTTCTGCTTGGAATTCTCAACCTTGGCCAACTAATCAAAATAAATGGAAAAACCATCAACAATGGCCACAACCTCAACAAAATTGGAACCAAAAACAACCAAATCCAGGGTCACAACAAAATTTCTATGGTTCCAATTACAATCCCCAATGCCCAACATAGTAGAACCAATGGCAACCTAAATGGAAAAAAGGCTAGTAGTGGCAGTAACAAAACATGAATTATCAATAGCCTATGCCTCCTCCTCAGCCCCAACAACAAGCCATTATTCCTCCATCAAATCCTACATCTCAACCAACCAAACCACCACAATTACCTACCCAACCTACACCTAACCCTAACAAAAAGCATGTTCAACAGGCTTATACTAATGAGGCTATGCAATACCCCACTTATGGGGTAGAGGTGAGTGATGTCCACCTTAGGTCAAGGAAACAACTAGCTAGACCTTCATCCCCTCAAATCACTGAGATGGAGGATGAGGAACCTGCAGTTGAAGCTTTAGACAAATCACCTCTAGAACCTGAGTCAAATCAGGTACACCAGACTACCTCAAGTCCAAAGCCTCCTTTCCTTTAACACTTGGCCATTCAAAAACATCATACACAAGCTGAGAGAAACCTACTAGGTCAACTAAAGGATGTAAGCATTAAGATTCTTCTCATCCAAGTTATTAAAGACATCCCAATTTATACCAAAACTATGAGGGACCTATGTCTTAAGAAACCGAGGAAGAAAAGGAAGGATCCTCAAATAGTTCATGTCCTAGGAAACCTTGTTGATATCAAGCTAGGGAGCATAATTGTCCCTAAATACACAAACCTTGGTAGTCCAATACATGACATTAAGATTAATGGGACCCTTATTAAGAACACCTTGATAGACTTAGGGGTAGCAATCAATGTCATGACTAAAGAAATAATGCAATTACTTCAGTTAGCCAACTTTAGACCTACACAAACTTTTCTATAGTTGGTTGATAGGTCAACAGTCAAGCTTGAAGGAATCATTGAAGATTTAGTTATTGCATTAGATTCTTGGGAGTATCCTATTGATTTTCATAGTTTTACAACCAAAGGTTAACTTTGCAAGATATGCACTCATCCTAGGTAGACCATGGTTAGCTATAGTTGATGCATTCATAGACTATAGGTCTGTCAATATGATAATATATAATGGGACTATGACCAATAAATTGGTCCTCTATCCTCTAGCCCAAACATATGTTGATCTTGAGCAAACCATTTGGCACACTTTGGATGAGGAAGATGACTATTCCCTACATAATTTGATGAAAATATAACGCAACCCTCTATTAGATGATCAGGATGAAGATGAGTTGATTTCTCATATAATATAGAATGACTACGGTAGGAGCCCATAGCAACAAGACCATCTTACATGCCTACAAAAACCCTTGCAAATCATTATACATGTCAATTCCCTAGAAGAAATATCTCAAATCTTTCATTCCTTACTACCATAACATTGTGTACCAATCATTCCTAGCCTTGACCTCTCATTTGTACAAGAATTATCCAAAGAACTAGAAGTCATGCCAGGAAAAATGTTGAGCATAAACAATGCATTGACTGAGGAGCAACAAAATTCCCTAAATATTATTTTGTAGGCACACGCAGTAGCATACGCATGGGACTACCATGATATGAAGGGTATAGATCCTGACTTATGTATGTACAGGATCTATATAAATGATGGTTATAGGCCTATTAGACAACCTCAAAGATGAATAAACCCTACCTTGAGAGAAATAGTCAAAGTTGAACTTCAGAAACTCCTTGATGCAGGATTCATTTATCCTATATCTGACAGTGAATGGGTTTCACCTTTAGTCATTGTTCCCAAAAAATGTGGAAAATGGAGAGTATGTGTGGATTATAGGGTACTGTGACCAATAAATTGGTCGTCTATCCTCTAGCCTAGTTGTATGTTGATATTGAGCAAATTATTTGGCCCACTTTGGATGAGGAAGATAACTATTCCCTACAGACTTTGATGAAAATATAAACCAACCCTCTATTGGATGATCAAGATGAAGATGAGTTGATTGCTCATATAATATAGAATGACTTCGGTAAGATCCCACAATAACAGGACTGTCTCACATGCCTACAAAAACCCTTGCAAAGCATTATACCTATTAATTCCCCAGAAGAAATATCTCAAATCTTTCATTCCTTACTGCCATAACATTGTGTGCCAATCATTCCTAGCCTTGACCTCTCATTTGTACAAGAATCATCCAAAGAACTAGAATTCATGCAAGGAAAAATTTTGAGCATAAACAATGCATTGACTAGGGAGCAACAAAATTCCCTAAATATTGTTTTGTAGGCACACACAGTAGCATACGCATGGGACTACCATGATATGAAGGGTATAGATCTTAACTTATGTATGCATAGGATCTATATAAATGATGGTTATAGGCCTATTAGACAACCTTAAAGACGAATGAACCCTACCTTCAGAGAAATAGTCAAAGTTGAACTTCAAAAACTCCTTGATGCAGGATTCATTTATCCTATATCTGACAGTGAATGGGTCTCACCTTTAGTCAGTGTTCCCAAGAAAGGTGGAAAATGGAGAGTATGTGTGGATTATAGGGAACTGAACACAACCACTAGGAAGGACCACTTTCCATTTCCCTTTATAGATCAAGTGCTTGATTCTTTAGCAAGGAAGAAGTAATTTTCATTCCTAGATGGTTTTAGTGGTTACAATCAGATAAAAATTGCCCCAAGGGATCAAGAAAAAACAACATTCACTTGTCCTTGGGGTACTTATGCCAACTATTTTCTACCCTTTGGTTTATGCAATGCCCCGGCTACTTCCCAGAGGGCAATACTCAACATCTTTTCTAATTATGCTCATGACTGTATGAAGATATATATGGATGACTTCACCATAGATGGAGAAACTTATGAGGAAGCCCTTAGCAATATATAAAAGGTTTTAAAGAGGTGTAAAGAACACAACTTGTCCCTCAGTAATGAAAAGTGATTTATGATGATGACTCAAGGAATTTTTTTAGAGCATTTCATATCTAGTGCAAGGATTCAAATTGATCCACATAAGATAGAAATCATTTCTACATTACCTATTCCATAGAAGCAAAGAGATGTTAGAAGCTTCCTTGGCCATGTAGGCTATCATAGGAGGTTCATTATAGACTTCAATAAGATTGTTGCACCATTATTTGTTCTACTTACTAAATATATAAAATTTGATTGTACATCAAAGTTCCAACACTCCTTTGAAAAATGAAAGAAAGCCTTAACCCAAGCACCTATTTTGAGGGGCCCAAATTGGACCTTACCCTTCCATATATACACAAATGTTTCATTTTTTTTCTATTGGAGCAGTTTTGGGACATAAAGAAGGTAACAAAGAATATGTTATTTACTACATTAGCAAGAATCTTCAGGGAGCAAAACTAAATTATATTGTTACAAAAAGGAGATGCTAGCAGTAGTGTATGCCATTAATAAATTTAGTCATTACATCACTGGTTATTCAGTTTTTGTCCACACAAACCATACAACTATCAGATATATAATGAACAAGCATGTAGTAGGGGGCAGACTAGTCATATGGTTGCTCCTTCTACAAGAGTTTGATATGACAATATTGGACAAAGCTAGTAAGGCTAATGTAATGGCAAATTTTCTATCAAGGTTGTTGACACAATCAACAAAAGGGATAGTGGATGACTCATTTCCAAATGAACACTTGTTTGCTCTTAATGCACATGTACCATGGTATGCTAACATTGCAAATTATTTAGTGACAAGGCAAATTCCACCACACTTTTCTCCAAGGGAAAAGAGATAGTTGGTATACAAGTGTTTTCCATACTCTTGGATATCAGGTTATCTGTTCTACACTGGCCCTGACAATATCATGAGAAGGTGCATAAGGGAAGAACAAATATTTGATATCATGAAGGCTTGCCATAATGAACCATGTGGGGGTCATTTTGCAGCAAAAAGAATAGCATTCAAAATCCTCACAACTGGTTACTATTGGCCAACTCTACACAAGGATTTTGTCAAGTACACAAGGAGATGTGATAGGTGCTAAAGAATGGGTAGGCCATCAAGGAGTAATGAAATTCCATTATAACCTCAGTTAACACTAGATCCCTTTGACAAATGGGGTATAGAATTTATTGGACCAATCCCACCTACTTCTAATGTAACAAGGAGTATATTCTAGTTTGCACTAACTATCTAACTAAGTGGGTAGAAGTGAACGCATTACAATTTTCCAGAGATGGCATTGTGACTAAATTTTTGTATGAGGACATTTTTACTAGGTATGGAGTACCTATGGAAATTGTGACTGATCAGGGTCCACGATTTACTTCAAACATCATCACCAAATTGGTTGAAGAATATCAAATTAGGCACAAAAAATCAACACCTTATCACCCTCAGGCCAATGGCCAGGTGGAGGTTACCAATAGAGAAATTGAGAGTATTTTAACCAAGATAGTGCAATTACATAGGAAAGATTGGGTTGCTAGGTTACCAAAAACAATATGGGCATATAGAACAACTTGCAAAACAACTATTTTTACACCCTATGAGCTACTATATGGAAAAACAATAGTCCTCCCAATTGAGTTTGAAAATAAGACATTAAGAACAACAATAGAGTTGGACATGGATCTCACAACAGCTCAAAAGGAGATGTTACACCACTTAAATGGGTTGGATGAAATCAGGATGGAGGCCATCCATCACACTAAGATAGTACAAAAGCAGAGGACAAAGTGGCATGACCAATATGTCAAAACAAAGGAATTTAATGTAGGAGACTGGGCCTTATTATATGATTCAAGGTACAAGGATTTCAAGGGGAAACTCCATTCCTGGTGGTTGGGACCTTATGAGATCAACCAAGTCTTTCCTAACAGAGAATAAAGTTGCATACCATAGATGCAGTGAGGTTCTCACCCCTGGTTAATGGCCAATTGAAACTTTATACAAAACTAGTACAAAAGGAAGATTTTTATTTTCTCTATTTCAACAGTATGGATGTCATAGTGATCAAGATACGCATTTAGAAACATAGAGTGATGCCTCAATAGCAGTAGATAAACCAAGTTCTTCAGGTAATTTAGAGATTGAGCTACACAACTCAATCCCTGAGATCACTCAAGATTAATTCCTTATTCTACCTCACAAGCACACACAACACGGTTATAATGATGTACATATTTTTTTCAGAGGGATTTGTCTTATATATACAACTATCAACATTCAGAAACAACCCTATTGCACTAGGGCCCTATAGTAATATAATTGTTACAATCTAGGAAGGGACATGATGTCAAAGGTACCCGTAGCGTCGTCTAGAAAAAAAAAATATTTCAAATCAATTAGCGCTACATTAATTGCAATTCACACATTTTCACCTCAAAATTCTCACATGCAGTATCCATCTTATCATAATAAGTACTTGCAACATGCCTATCTTATTGCCTGCTACCAATTCAAATTTTAAAACATTTAAACTGTCACATCACCAACTATTATCTGTCTATTTTGTTTCATTACCTTACATCTACCACCTCACCATTCATTCACCTACAATTACTTCTTGTCACATCAAATTATATTGCAAATACATTTTATTGAGCTCACATGTGCGACATTCAGTTAGTCACCTCCGATAGGTACACAAGGTACATTATCATGATTATCATAGATTTCTTAATGCTTTCATTATGTATTTTCATATTAAATTAAGCATGAGATATATTCATAACATTTATTTCCATACTTTATAATGATACCTTCGCCTATCACGAGTTAAAGTGAGGTCACTTCAAACCTTAAGTTGGGGAAGGGTACAATATTAGCCAATTTTTTCATTTTTCACCACCTAAAACAAAATGGAAACAAATATATATGACATGCAAACCCTTTTTATCCTAAAAATTATACCTACTTTTTGTTGATAGTTTCAATTGCCAATTCCCTAATCCTATGGTCTTGAGCTAAGTCGAACCCAAAACACATTTTTAAGCTCAATTAAGCCAATATGAAGAAGAAGGGGAGTTGCAATTACAGTAGTGAAAATGCATTAGGAATTATTAAAGTAAGAGAAGGGTTTGAGGGTGGTGAAGTGGAAATTGAGCTAAATTTTCAAGGTTAACACATTGAACACAGGTAAAAGAGGTTCATAATGGGAGGTGATGTTATTAGGAGAGAGTTGTCAGCTCACAAGCAAATACTAGAAGATGCAATGGTATTTCCTATCTTCACAAGAGTTGGTTGGCTCGATTATTTCCTAAAGCTAACAAAATTTGACAATGACATGGCAAGAAGATTTGCAGCCACATTGGAGCACAATGAAGCAATGGTAAAAGAGTTGTCAGTAGATCAATCTGAAGTCGCCATAACATAGGTATCTGAGTTTCCTAGGAATGGAGTAGAGTTTTTAATTAGAGCAGATGCAATGGTTGCAAGAGAAGAATTTTGTGAGCAAGGAGAAAATTTGGATTCGTCATCACAAGGTACATAGAGACTTCTCTTCCATGGTTTTGGGCCAACTGTGCTTCATATGTCATTAGATACCTTACTTGTGATGTAGACATAATCTTTTATATACTGTGGGGTAAAAGCACAATGTTGTGTCACACTTTCAGCCAAATAAATAGTTTTGAGCGAAATATTTTTAATTGGAAAAGTTTCGATCGAATAGGTTTTGATTGAAACCACGTGGCCTACACATGGCACATAGGGTTTCGACTGAATAGGTTTCAGTCAAATCCAAAAAAAATAAATTTTTCCCTTTTCCACTTTGAAATTGACTTATTTTATGTGTAGGGTTTCTATAGAAAGGGTTTCAACCAAAACCCTTTCTATAGAAACCCTTCCTACCAAAACTGTCTATGTGGCATCCTAGTTGGCAACGAACTCAACTTTTTTCAGAATTTTCTGAAACTTTCAACTTCAACTAAGTATTTCTTCAATCAGAATGATATTTAAAAAAAAAGGAAAAAATACCCTTTTGTAGAGCTCGGAGTGGTGAATTCGAATATGTAATTTTGTTAATATTTTGATTAGTTTTAATATATTTTATTTTTAAAATAATGCAAGTAGGTTGTTAAAGTTAAAAAAGAGGCTGATTAGAAATTAAAAAAAATAGTGAACATATTAAAAAAAAATTAAACATATATGATGCACTAGAGGAGAGAGTCCTCTTCAAAAGGGTATAATTTGTTTTTTGAAAATAATCAGAAAAATAAACAATAATTGACGTCTAATGAAAACTGTCAAATTCTGACAAGTTTGACTTTAAAATGTTATTATGAGAAAAATATACATCAAAATTTGATTTTTTTTTTCATGCACTAGATATTGAAGTTACCTATTTGGAGAAAAAAATTCAGGGAAAAATAAAGTTTTTTTCAATTTGTTTCTTGGCGTCCCGTGAACATCACTTTTTCTGAAATTTTTAGCATTCCAAAATCTGTTCTTAAATTGATAAAAAAAAAAAATGAAAACAATTTTTAAATTTTTTGAAAAATTATAGGAATAAACTTCATTAAAAGTTCTACATTTCATTAATTTACATCATTTTGAAATTCAAAACATAAAGACCACTTTTATGTGGTCAAAGTTCAATTTTTTTTTGCTATTGGTCGATTCCTTTATAAAGTGTGACACAAGTTTGTGTTTTTACCCTGTACATTTCAAATTGATTAATCACCTTCACCATAATAGGCTAGTAAATGTGCCAAATTTTCTCTATAATATGCTAAAACGGATGGCATCTAAGTATTAGAGCAAATAGAGTGACATGACCTTATCACATCACTATTTGATTGCCCTATTAGTAAAAAGAAGCTCGAGAATTCAATACCCACAGGTAGCCAAGGAAGATTTTGTGAAATGTGAATATATTAATAGTTTACTTGAGGCATCTGTAATACCTAAAACTTTAGAGCCACACGTTAAACCTACAAGAGGAAGTTCTCTTATCTCACCTGCAGCTTCACCTACCCATAGCCAAGTTGAGCCTGAGAAGCACAATGTGCCATAGTTTAGGTCACTAGCAGTGGAAGAAACCCCATCTTCCTCAAAACAACCTAAACCCAAGAATAGAAGAGGCAGTACATCCACACCTTCTAAAACAAAGAAGAAAAAGAAGGATGCTCAAAATAGAAAAGAAGGATATTGAGAAGGAGAAACCTACACCTAGGCGTTCAGGCCAATTGAAAAAGTAAGGTGTTATGAGGGGGAGTGTGGAAAAACCTAAAGAAGAGGAAAAGGTCCAGGAACAATAGGAAGAAGATGTGACGTTGGTTGAAATAGACTCCGAAGGGAAGGGAAATATCCCTGGAAATGTGCATACACCTGTGAAGAGGAAGAGATATGTGTCTACCACTTCTAATTTAGATTCAAAAGATGTGTTTGTTGCCAAGAAAGCATAAAAGAAAACCCCAGATAGTCCTACTTATGAAGACTATGATTGTACAAGGGGTGGTAACGAGTAGTTTTTGGAAAAAAAAAAAATGTTTATAGAAGAGAGAAATGTCAGGAAAGAGCTTCAATAAGCTTTAGATAGAATTAAACATCTAGAAGAACTAGTGTAGAGTTATGAAAAGAGAAACAAAGAAAGAGAGACAAAAATACAAGAATTAGAAGAAAAATTGCATACATATGGCCATGGTACAAAATTGGATCTATTGGCACAATTAGCCATTACTAAAATAGGGGATGGAAAACTTGTAGTAGCAAATCAAAGACCTCCTCCCATAAAACTCCAATTCACCATACAACTTTGTCTCTTAGCTATCAATTATGGAAGGTGACTGATGAATTTGTTGTAACAACCCTAGTGTTCTTCATAGTAAATTTCCAATGATTTCACCTCAAGTGATAAACCATGATGCCAAAACATAGCAATAATTTTTTTTCTTTCCACAATGTAAATTACATGCACAATTAAAAGAACACTATTTCAAAACTTCCATTGCATTCCATTATAATTTCACAAATTATAATTTTGCAAGAGTGTACTCAATTACATACATAGCTCAACCGAGCTTCAAAGCAATAGATATAGATGGTCCAAGAATCCGCCTTTCAAAACCTTGGTCTTCTATTGCCTTATGAGGAGAAGAAGCATCACTCAAGCGCTTTTTCGCCAACCATAGACTCATATGCAGTCCCCCGCACATCTATCAATGATAGATGGCCCTACCCTTTGACGAAGAGCTTGGTTGGGTAACCCTGTACGAAAAACCACATTGAGCTTAGTGTTGTGTCCTACATGTCTAGAGTTTATAATCCTACACTCAATAACTAGCATGTACTACATGGACACGGTGAACTGACAATGTAGCCAAAGGCAATCACACTACTTTGGCCAAAGTGTTCTCACTTAGTACTTTAAGTGAAGGTCAACTATTCACCTACACTTCTTAAGTTTTTTTTGACTTAAGGCCATTATATCTATGCATAGGTAATCCCTCCCATGGGTAAAATTTAACCCCGGGATTAACCTATCACCTTTTTAAAGAAACTCTAGGGTATCTCTACTCATTAAGCAAAAGTACAAGTTTCATCCCTTCAATGGAATACAATCCTATAAATAACCTACTAGCTATCTAACATAATCAAATAACTAGTTATGAGTAACCCTTAAGCTACCCTTGTTTAATCATATCTAGTATATAAATAACTATGACAAACAATACCTCCTTATTATGGAATAAATACAAGCACTTAACAATAGTATAATCAACTTCTACTTTCTTTCAAAGCAAATACTATCTTTCCCTATATGCAAGTACTTGTAATAAACAATTCAAGCAATCATGGAAAACAATCTTTCAAAAGCTAAAACAATAAAGAAGAAATTTCCTCATGCCTATTTTTTCTTATCCAATTCGAATGATTGCAAATCAGTATTCCCATAGCAACAACTAGCTTATGCTTGATTCCTTCAGCTATCCCACAATAACCCCCTTCCCTCAAGTTGATAATGTACTTCACTCAATATGCTAATATTCTCACAAATACTCATAGTTTTCTCTCTCAAATGAAATAGAATACTATAGATAAGAATTGCAAAGCAAAAAGTGTATAATAATGTTAAGCTCACAGTGTATGGAATGCATCCCAAACAAGTGAGTTTTCTCTACTATTTATACAACAGCAAAGAGATTTATCATCCTACAAAATAGGCATGAATGTTGACAACAATCACCATGCACAACCACTTACTCGAATAAGCTAAAAGGTGGGGCATCAAAAAGAACATACCCAACAAAATAATGCTACAGGTTGACCTCTTTTGATGACAACAGTATAAGACCATTTCAAATCAGCACATGATGAAAAAGGTGTAATTCAAATTGCCTTCATATTGAACATCTACAACAAATAGGACTCTCATAGGTTGGTGACATGTATTCTCCATATTTCCTATATTTAAGCTGCTTGTTAACTAAGAGAACTCAGTCAAGTATCTCCTGGTTGCATACTATACAACTGACTTGGTCAAAGGTGTAAGAATTGACACTCCTTATTGAATCGACTCCTTTCCTCATGGCGTGATTTGCGTACTAGACTTGGCACATTGCAAATAACTCATCACAACAATCTATAACTTTGCCATCACTTCACATTATTTGGACAATAATGTTTCACCATAAAGTAATGTGCTTTTAAATAAACACAGATGTAACTTCATTTGTATCAACCTTGGCTTTATGATATTCGGTGCCTTACTTCTCCTTTATTGACCCAACATAAAATTTAAATGAATCAGTCTATTATCCTTTAGTAATGTGTTCCACTTTATAAGTAATGTGTTTTCAGGTATAACACTATACATTGCATACAATTTGATCTTTACTTAAAGCCAATACATATATATTTGACCTTTTGAAAGCTTGTTTATGTAGTATACATTCGGCCCAATCTAACTATATAAATTGGCCTTCAAGTTGATTATGTAAGTTGACCTTCAAACATTATAATATATATATATGTATACGTGTATATATGTATGTATGTATATTATTATATATGATAATATATGTATATATATCTTGTCAATAAAGTGTGTATTAATTCGACATACTAATGAATACAAACAAGATGTCATTCACATAGTATTAATAATATATATATATTATATATGTATACACACACCCTCTAATAAGCATGAATGCTTATGTGTGTATATGTACATATATATATGCATACCGTTCAAGCAATGAAGTAATAATTCATTTGATAACCGAATGATTACATCTAAGTGATATATATATATATCATTACTTCATATATACACAAGATAATAATATTGTACATAATATCAACTTTATATATATGTGTGTAAATATATACATTTTTCTCTATGCTCATGTATACATACGTATACATGTATTTATATATATATATACACACACATTCAATTGTACAATTAAGCACACACATATTTACTATCTTATTGATAGGAGATATACGTGTGATGAATATATACAATACATCCATTCTACGCGTGTTCACCTTATCAATACAAGCATGGTAATATAGGGAAGAACTTGCAAGCTCAAACAGATAAATATCACCTAAGCATGCATTCAATAGTAATCAAGACCCTTACTAATGTAGATATATTACACTAAGGATGACTTACCAATTCCCAACACAATGACTAGACTCAACCATTCTATTGTGAGTGTGTGTGTGTAAGCTCAAATAGGTTACGTTACTGATTACCTAACCAAGACCTTCTCCTGAGTGATACTTCCCCTCCACTTGGAGGAATGAACATATACCTGCATCCAACTATCACAAGCACATGGTAGTGATTTGTTCACAAAACATGCATTACAAATAATATATCTCCATAGTTAGAATATTAACTCAATAACCATCCATTTCACACATATGCATTTCTTCATATATCATTAAATGAAATAGCATTCATTCATTATGCATTGATAACAAATTGCAAGCACATTTATTCACCATAAAAATACAAATTACATTCACATTTACCCTACATAGTAATAGTAAATAGTAATTACATAATTGGGGTGTAACATACTTCCCCCCTTGCGAATCATCATCCTTGATGATCTATAGCACTTTAACATTCAGATAAAGTTAAATAAAAGTTTTTATTACCATTCTCATAATATGTAAGATTTATAAAACATTCATCCTATATAGCATCACTCGTTGCAACCTTGTCCTTTTTGTACCTTGCATTGAGTGTCCTTTTTATCACATAGGAAAAACTTGTATGCTTCACACATACTCTCTCTCAAAGAGCTAATGTGTTGCATTCATAATATCTCATATGTACATCCCATGTATAATAATATTTGAACAATATATGACACCTATACTATAGTGACTAGAAAGCATGTTCTCATTGGCCCATGAATTTATCCTTAGTATAATCCAAATAGAAAAGGAATAATGATGCATTGCGCACTACACTGTGGCTCCCATTCTACCCTATGGTATTTACACCTTCCGATAACTCAAAAGTTGATTCTGCCCATCACTTATTCATTTTCTTTAACCAAAAATTAATGCTCTTGACCGCTTGTCCATTTTGAGCACAACATTGCTCTTGGACATCAATCAATTCCGATACAACTTCATACTTAAGCTTTGCATTAACAAAGTTTCATTGATCTCTTCGATTTATTACTCCTTTTTGATAAATTTTCAAGTCTAAGGTTAACCCTATTTCTTAGCCTATTTCAGCCTAATAGAGTTTCCAACCTTCCTTTCCATATAATGGATCAAACCTCAATGTTAGAAGTTTATAAATATTTTAACAAATCATTCAAGATCTGGTTTACCTCTTTTGCCTATTTGGCTACAATAATATATTGTGCATTCATTTAGTTGAATGTCTCGTAGTATGATCATGGTTCACACTGCCCTATCATTATTTACTCGTTCTCAACCGAGATAACGTTCTCAGGATTACTAAGCAATTACTATACACAATATATTACTTAAGACCAGAATCCTATAAATTAGTTTTCCAACCAATGTTGGTTACCTTGGTGAGTTTGTCCACCACAACATTATGTCAGTTTTGCTGACATAGATAGGTTAAACTATCTTTTTCTCAACCACTCCCCCTTTGAAATCTCAAGAGAGTACACTTGTCCTGCCAATGACGACATCCTGTCTTCATTTCTTGGCACACTAGACATTATCTTGCCACATTCTATGCAACATCTTACTCTTTCTTTTTTTCCAGATTATAGTGATTCCTCATTAGACAAATAACTTTGTCATTATAATTTCCTAACTCTAACATCAATTTCCTCATTTTATCCCTTAATTCTCCAAAATTTTGGGTACATAGTCTCTTTTACATCCCATAATAGTCTATTATTTGACTAATGAAAACCTATTTTTTGGTCTCATACCACATTTAATTTCCAACTAATAATGGTTAGACACTTTGTGGAGATTAATCTCCTTTATCTTAAGACATCCATAACTTGGATTTCTTCCATTCTTGGGTCATTTCCAAAGATGTGTTCCATCTTTCAACTCAAACTAATTTTCCCAATAAGAAGTGGTACTAATTTTGAGTATTAATCCTCATTCAATCATGTTGGTTCCTAGAAGATATCAAATTTAATTGCATACCGTATTACCAAGCTTGAACGTTTTCTCATTAGCTCAAGTGATTCACTTAATCACATAGGTGAGTATCAACCACATTATACCAACTTACATTTCCCAACCCAATAGGTAAATTTTAACCTAAGGTTTCACTCTTTTAATCAAATGAACTTTTCATCCCATATAGGTTATCCTAAACCTAGGGTTTCATTTGAGTATAAAGTACGATCAAATGATCATTCCAATAATGATATTTGATGTGGTTCACATAATGTCACATCATATCTTTCATACCTTTACTTTTACAATGCTAACCCTATCATTTCCAAGGTCCCTTAGCATAGTAAGCTATAGTGTTAAGTCGCTTCATGACGTGAATATATTTCACACTTATGTAGTATTACTACCTATGTATAGAAATAACATCATTATCTAAATCCCCCATATAAGGTATATAGGAATTTAGAGACACTTTCCTCCAAATCACGAGTAATCTATATCTTCCCTTGCCAATCCCATAGGCAATGATCTTCCTTTTCATGATCAAGTTATCTGCCTATCCTTCCTAAGGAATTAATGATAATATCATTTGATCTTCTAATCAAATAAATATAAGGTATGGGGTGATAATAGGTCATAATCCTTGACCTTTCCATTTATCTTTCTCCAAAAATTCCAATACATTATCCTTGTGGTCATGAAATACGTGACTTAATTGACATCATGATTTACGAAAAAGTCAAAAGTTCTTCCAAACCTAAAAATATTTTCACAGTTTTCGTTGGGTGGGGTACTTATTCCAAATCAATCCACTCTCTTCCTTTCCCCCTTAGTGTTTCCACAACATTCAATCAACTCAAATTCGAATTCATAGCAAAAATTTTCTTTCTTGAGATGATTTAACATTCCTTGTTGTTGGCCTCCTATTGCCTTTTCCTTGCCTTAATGGCATACCTTGAATATACTTTTTTTGAAAGTTAGATTCATCATTGATTTCTAATCCCGTAGATTCAACATTTTGGATCATCGGTGAAGAGATATATTGAACAACTAGCAACTTTACAAGCTAAAAAGCTCTCTAATATTCCAATTATCTTTCCAATATCCTTTTTGTGGAGGAATATCCATACTCACAAAGCCTCTTTTTTTTTATGTACCTTTCAACTTAGAGCGTTGTTTCCTTACAACTTCTATTGATTTGACACATAGTGTCCCACTGTATCCCATTTCCTGTTGGAACCTTTAAACATACATTGGTTTTCGTTAACATGTTCGTGAATTCTACTTATACTCCAACCTATCTATGTACTATCCAAACCTCTATCAAGCCAACCCGATTTACCTTTCTCAGGTTTCTTTCTCATATTTACCTTTTCTAGTGACCTTGTTCTAATACTTGGCAACTAATTCTCTCATAACCTCTAGAGATACCAAGGTCATTTGGTTTCTTTTCCTCTTCTTAATCAAAACTCCAACTTGATATTGTCAATTTTGGTTGGTGGAACCATGTCCACTTCATTGATCACTTTATTTCTAACCACTCTGGTCTCTTCCCTTATTCAAGGTACTATTTTTTCTCAAATAAACAAAAGATTCTCAATCTTGTTCAAAATCAGATTTTGTCAAGGGTTATCCAACCTATTGGACACTTCCTTCGTTGACTATCTATTTTGATTTAAGTTTTCCAATTTATTCCAACAATGCATACTCTTATATTCGTAGTACACTTACTAAATCCAAGAATCCTTGACTCTTTGAAGCTATAAGTTGCTATCATAAGAGAGATTCTCTCAATCCTCTATATCCCTCAGAGTTTTATTGTTACACCCTAATTGTGTAATTACTATTTACTATTACTACATAGGGTAAATATGAATGTAAAGTGAATTTTGGAGATGAATAAATTGTGATTGTACCTTGTTATCACATTTGATGTTATCTCATGGAAAAGTACTGCATTTATGTGAATGGATGGTTATTGAATTATTATTCTAACTTTGGATATGTTTTACGTATACTGCATATGATGTGAACAATTTACTATCATGCACATGTGTTAGTGGATGTAGGTATATGTTCCATTCCTCTAGGCGGAGGAAAAGTATCACTCAAGAGAAGATCTTGGTCAGGTAACCAGCAAAAGTAAACTACCTGAGCATACACACACACCATAGTAGAATGAATGAGTTGATTCAGTTTGTGGGAAGTTGGTAAGTCATCATTAGTTAATATGTCTACATTGGAAGAGTCTTGTTTACTATTGCATGAATTATTGGGTGATGTTTATCTTTTGAGCTTATGAGATATTTCTTGTACTACTATGATTATATTAATAAGTGGGATGTACGTGGAGTATGTGTATATATATATGCACATACATGTCAATGGGATCTAATGACATGTATAGATGTACTACACGTAAATACTTATCAATATGATGGTAATTGTGAATGGCTATATGTGAATAGAATGTGAACATATATATATATATATATATATATATATATATATGTATGTATGTATAGTATATACATGCATCCATATGTATATTTGTATCAATACACACGTACGTTGGCAAATGAACATGCCCATAAAAATGTATCAATATAGATATACATACATATACATGTACATAGAGGCATATACTTTTATACACACACACATATATATATGCATACATTCAATATATTGTGTTTATTATATGCAAATACTATATTGCATGTACTTATTTATATATATCAAATGTATACTTACATCAATGGCTTATGATATATATATATACACACATATACATATACATATATAAATATAAGATGATATTTAAATATATATATGTATATGCTATATTATATATATATATGTATATTAATAATAACATATTTATTATTGTTTGAATATCGACTATCATTTATCATGATAGTGGTAGATTATTAGAGGCTGATTTGAAGTTGCTTATGACTGTGTTTATTGAAGCCGATTTTTACTCATATTGTCACGCTTTATGGAACACATATATTTCATTTAAAGTTTCTTCCTTATGTTGATGCAAGACATAGACTTAGTCGATGCCTTTGGTGAAGATTATCTTTGACTTGGTAAACTCAAACTGCCATGTTATCATACTTAAACAACATATGTTGAAACATGAGAAATAGTCGACGACTTTGTCAAAGACAGAGTAAATACTTGAATCAAATCATTTCCAGATTGAAGTTGATGAATGCTTGGTGTTGCAAATTGGTAATTGATTGTTTCTACTTTCAAAGAAATTGTGCCTGTGATAGGTTGAATGTGAGTGTTAGAAAAAGAGCAGCAAGTAAAAGAGTGCAAATAAACACGAAAACAACCTACACCTCAAGATTAGCCTTAGTTGGAAACAACACAAGACAAAAAGCTACAAATGGAACATTATACCTTGCGTCGAATCGATCCTTTGGTTGGCCCTTCGATCTTTGATGTGTATGCTCCTTGGATGGCACAAGATGCAAGCTAAATGATGTTGTGAGGATGAGTGCAAATGGATAAAAACATGAAAATGACTAAGTATAAGTTGAGAAACAAAATTGCAAGAGTTTGGCTAGCAAAATGATCTCCCCAAAATGAGAGAAAAGAGGGGGCATTTATAGGAATTTTGAGAATTCCTAAGGGAAATGGATGGCCAAGATTGAGCCACCAAATATCAAGATGTAGGGCTAAGGTGAGTTGAGAACTCACAAGCCCTCACATCTTGACATGTGGCATGGGGAGAGGCTTAAGAAAGATGAGGTGGACATGAGGTATAAGAGAGTACATGACATGGAGGGGGGTACAAAGTACCTTGGGATTTGGTCAAGATATCCTCATAAAGGATGTCCTTGTCCCATGTGGGTGAGAGGACATGTGAGGAATTAAAAATTCCTCAAATATTCTCATGGGGAGATGGGAAAGAATAAAGAATAAGTGAAGGACATGTGGGAAGAAGTGAAGGAATTAAAAATTCCTTTTGAGTGCCTTGGGGGATTAAAAGGTGAATTAAAAATTCACATGGGGAAGTGGAGTGCCTTGTCAAAAAAGAAAAGCATTTAATAGGGTTGACTCAATTAAGTGATTAGGATTGTGCAAGTACTTGATTAGGCTGATTAATGAAGATTAGAAGAGAGTTAGATTCCACATGTGACTTGATGTGACAAGTCAAAGATCACATGGGGAAGAGTAATGAATGATTAGAGGAGAGTTAGGTGGCTAAGAGAGATTAGAGGCCAACTTGCAAAAGTTGGAGGATGTGACACATCCTAATCAAGGATTAGGCATGTGCACATCCTAATGATGGGATTAGAAAAAGGATTAGGATAAGATAAAAATGATGAAGGATGTGACATGAAGGGAATATTTATTTAATTCAATTGATGGAAGGAGGATTAAAGAGATAAGGTATTATTGATTAAATACCTTAGGGATTTAGTAGAATTAAAGATATTAATTAAATAATAGCAATATTACTTAATTAACGAAAATAAGATGAAAGGGGATGAATTTGGATAAATTAAGTGTCCAAATTTAGATGTCTACAGTGCCAACCTTGAGAGGAGAGTGAAAGCTTTGGCAACACCTCTAGAAACTTGTTTTTTGTAGATGTTTTTTGTTGGAGATAATTTGAATTCTCCATGTGTATATTTGAATAGATCTCCATTTTTTGTCAATTTAGCAAGTTGATATGTAGATGCTTTGTTGAGTATGAACTTGTTTAGTCACCACCTTTTTGTTGTGATTTATGTGTTTCTTTGCATGGTTTTTGTTATCCATTTTCATGCCTAAGCTATAGGTTGAGAAGTTACCAAGCTACTATATAAATAGGGATGCTTGATCATTGAGAGGACGCATTCTTCTTGCAGTTTCTACTATGCATTATTCCAACTTATACTGTATTTTTATTCCTGTGAGAGAGAAAGAGATAATTTTATTTATTTGTGAGAGAGTTGTTGTTTGAGAGAAGTATACTATCAACTTGAGAGATAGAGTTTCATTGTGACATTCTTGAGAAGTTATTATCAAGCTTCTTGTTGTTTGGGAAAGGTTGCATTGTTGTCAATTGATTGGATAAGCGATAACAGGCATGAGGATATTCTTCTTTGTTATTTTAAATTATGAATGAGTTGTTCTCCATGTATGCTTGAAATGTATTTTCTAAGTACTTGCATTTAGAGAATTTAAATTGTCATTAAAAGGGAATTAGAAGCTGTTATGTTGTTTTTATGATGTGATTGTAAGTACTCCATGATAGGAGATTGTTGTTTATCATAGGTATTATATACTAGATATGATTGAACATGAGTGGCACACATGATACACTTAGCTAAGTTATTGATTTAACTAGAATAACTTGTGTTTACTCCTAGGATTGTTTATCCAATATGGGAGGGAGCTTGTGTACTTACTTGTTAAGTAGGTTTATTCCAAGTAGGTTAAATGGTGATAGATTATCTTTGGGATGATAGATTATCCATTGAAGGAAATACCTATGCGTAGTTTAAGATGGCCTTAAGTCAAATTGGCCCTAACTAGTGTATGTGATAGATGACCTTCCTTCGGATTACCATTGAGAATACTTTCGCAAAAGTAGTGCGACGACCTTTGAATCCACTATCAATTCACCATCATCTAGTATTATATGCTAGTTTGAGATTGTGGGATTACAAGTTCTAGTTATGTAGGACACAACACTATGCTTAGTTGGTTGTCATTATCAATTACTCTACCAATCTCTTTGTCGAAGGGAAGGGCCATCTATCAAATGATAGATGTTTAGGGTACTGCATTAAGAGTTTGAGGTTGGTAGAAAAGTGCTTGAGTGATGTTTCTCCTCCACAATAGGCGACAAAAGAACCAAGATTTGAAAGGAAGGATCTTGGATTGTCTTACAGCTATTGTTCCAAAGCTCATTGAACTATGTGTGCATATGAATGCACTCTTGTGTTGATGTAACTTATGAATTATTGTAATAAATTGGAATCCTATTTGTAATATGTTATGCATATTTGTTCATATATTCTCAATAAAGAAAATAATTTTTTTTACTACAATGGCTTGTACTTAGTTTATTTACTCGTAAGGTGAAAAATTAGAAATTTTTACTTCATTGAAGGGTTAGTATGTTACATGTGGTATCAGAGCTACCAGGTTTAGCTCTAGAACCTATGAGCTCATCATTCTTTCCATCCAATGTTATCTAATATTGTGAATTCTTGTGCTAGGATGGTGCATCTCAGATTAATGGCTCAAAAGTCAGTAATAAAAAATGAGCACTACCTCAAGGCCAAGAAGGAAAGGGAAGCCATTGTTAGAACAATCAAGGGAACCAACTACAAAAATTACATCTAGTTGAGTGACATCGAAACCTTTAGTCACTCACTCTCTCGGATCAATGATGTGAAGAGAAAGATGAAGATGAAGGCTATGTACAACTACCTACCAACCATCTCACCAGAAAAGTCAAAGTCATTACCGCTTTCTAGGGATATGCCCTCAGAAGAAAGTGTTAGCTTAAAATTCCTCTTTAGGGACCCTTGATTTCTTCAATTGGTAGGAGTAATATTAATTTCTTTGAGTAACGAGTTTGAGGGATATGTACCATAGACATCGCCAGACAATAAATGGTCTCATGAACAAATGTTTGCAAAAAGGGTAGACTACATTGTTGATGAACACCATATTGATATTGCTTCTCATAATTATGTATCGAATGATAAATTTGAAGGCTATTATCCTTTTTGGGATAGATATGAACAAATGAGGGATGAACAGAAAGATATGGAACAACAAATGTCTTAGTCTGTAGGTTATACTCCTTTAAGTTATGTGTTAGAGAGTGAATCCGAAGGATACTCTCCACTCAACTATCTGAATAGTCACTATTGAAGGGATATTGAAATCCTCATGAAATGAATAAAATTTTGTGTTTATAAAAAAAAAGAGCATGTGCTTAATCTTATGCAAAATTCTTTATGTGCGTATGAATGCCATTTTTAATGTTTTCCATAAGATAGTTGATAACATAATTTAGTCTAACATGGATAAACATTCAAGTAAAAGACTGATCTCATAAGGATGGTGAGGACATGAACTAATTCTTGTGGAAGGAAAGAGGTTGGGAAAGGAACTGTTGGAGTTGAGGCTAGACTTGACCAAATTTTGGAAAGGTTGGCTAACCTTGAGAAGGAAAGAATTAAGGATAGGGTAGATAATTATGTTCCCATTAATGAGCATGAGGGAGAAAAATTTCCCATGGACATGAAGAAACCCATGATCATGAGAGGGAGAAATCACCTACACCATCTGAAGAAAGGAATAAGAAGCTCGTGGCTTCTGAAATTTCCAAGAAGATGAAGAAGATTATCCCACCCAAGTTTGATGGTAGTGCTAGAGAAGATGAGACTAAGGTTTGGTTTGTCCAAATGGAAAAGTATTTCAAAATACAAAATTATGATGAGGTTACTAAAGCCGCATGGGGTGCATATCATTTAGCGAGAGAAGCCTCTAATTGGTGGATGAACAAGAAGTTGGAACTTAGTATTAACTAATGGAAATTAACATGGGGGGAATTCGTGGATATTTTCCATAAAATATGGTTGCCACAACTCTACCATGACCAAAAACTCTTGGATTTCCAAGGTTTCAAACAATGTAACATAACAATCAACGAGTATTGGGAGAAGTTCACCCGACTTCTACACTATGTTCCCATATATCACAAGGATGAGTGCTTCCGCATTAGAAAAATTATAATGGGACTTAATAGTAAGATCAGAGGAGAAGTGGATATGCACGGTCCAACAATAATGGATCTTGTATATGAGAAATCAATTAAGCAGGAGCAAAAACTTGGGGCTAACTCCACTCGTCAAGAAAGAAGAGAGCAAAAGAAGGATGTGGAAGTTCCTGACAAGATAGTTTTGAAGAAGGTGGAATCTGTGCAAAGTGTTCCAAGGCAAAAGGGAAAGAGGTTCTACAATGATGGAAAGGAGTCTAGAAGAGAGCGTAAAAGGAATGATTTTAGCATGGGTAATACCAACAAGGCTAGTGAAAATGTCAACAATTTTGGAGAAACCATAGGGAAAAGAGGGCCAGCTAAAGGATGTTTTATATGTAGAGGGGATCACTATGCCAACAAGTGTCCTAATAAAACTTTTGTATCACGACCATATGGTAATCCATTACCCACTCAACAAGCAATGTTTTAGCAAAAGATACATGTAGCTTGACATGTTGTTGTAAGGTCCTAGCACTTTAGTTAAAATATATTAGTTATGTCGACCGGGTAGTGTCCAAAGGCTATATGCAACATGGGATATTTTGGCCATCTCTATTAGTAATATTTTCTAAATTTTTGAAATGTATAAAAACAAAAATTAAACTAGAAAGCACAAAATTATTTAAGTTAGAAATCACTCAAATTCCTATTCTAGAAAGCATGGAAATCACCTAAGAAATAATACTTGTAGTTAAACTGTGAAATTTAAATGAAGGAAACTAATGGCTAACGACTAACTACTGATAAGAAATAATCTTAACGACTTGTAAATAACAATAAGAGTGGGTACTCTGGAATTTCCAAATGAACAGAACTTAAAGATTGTAAACTTAAAGCTATGACTTGCAAGATCAGTGACAGAGCTTAACACAGAATAACATTCATCTAAATTTAACATGTACAGAATGAAGGTAACAGTATTAACAATAAAGATACTTATCTAGTCTGTGATATCCCTCGAGTAGCCAACTCTCAGGTGTTACTTTTATTAACTCAGAACATATGTAGAACTTTAGCAACTTCAAAGTAATCCATTCATAATACTTCCATTACTCAAAACTATTAACTCAAAATAAGGCTAACAATATTTATTTATTCATATCATAAAAGTGTAACACAAAGAACATAGCTAAGTAGTATTCAAAGCATATCATAACAACATCACCTTATTGCTTTGATATTTACACATATTTATATTGTATTACAACAAAATCCTTATTTTTTAGATGGCAAGAGAATACCATTGAAAAAGTCTTAAATAGAATTACAACAAACCAACTAACTAATGTTTGTGACATAAAACATAATAAAGGCTCTGAGTAGAGCCATAAAGTCTTAACAGAAAGCTTTTGTTGGGTGAAAATTATGTAATCAGCTTTTCAATAGATTACACAACTTGGATTTCAGCCACAGCTATGTGAGATGTGAATCTCTCCTCTCGAAAAGGGGAGGCGCCCTTCTTACTGCTAACAAAAGCGATAGTAAAACAAACAAGTAATTACAAAACGTACACAAAACTTACGGAGTGGGGGGGGTGTGTTACATTCATCCTTCTCTCTTTTTTCAGAGAAGATGTTTTCAATGCTTCACCGTTGGGAGTTTACAATTCTTAACAACTTTAAACTAACAACTAGCAGTAATACCAATATCTCTATCTCGTCAAAGCGAAGCGTAGAGATACCAGAAGTGATTAATAATAAACAAATAAAGTAAAAAGGGAAAGCTCATGAAGGCACAAAGTCATTCCGTAGCTTTTTCAATGTTGGATCTGTGCAGCTGTACCGTTTGTCACGTTAGAAGCACAAAGTCTTCTTAGACGCAACAATTCCTCGAACAACATGAACGATTACAAACACAAAGTCTTGTAGATCATCCAACAAAAGTATCAAAGAGCACGAACGATTACAAGCATAAAGTCTTGTAGATCCTTCGACAAAAGTATCCAAGAGTATGAATAATTACAAGCATAAAGTCTTGTAGATCATTCAACCAAAACATGCAAGAGCATGAATGATTACAAGCACAAAGTCTTGTAGATCATTCAACCAAATGATAAACAGAAATACAAATGCAATCTAAATAATAAATGTAACACAAAGTTTACATAAACTACTTAGAGTCCTTCAAATTCTTCAAACTAATCACTACCAAATAAGATCAACTCACAAAGTATCGAATCCAACGCAAAGTTTGGCTTGCAATCCTTTTCTTTATTAATCGAATTTCATTCACGAAATTATGAGGCATGAAGTTTCTGGGAATTTTGCTTCCAGGGCGGCCTTGGTTGCAGAAGCACTGAGGATTTGCGAAGCCCAGGCTTTTGCGTTTGACCGATACTTTATTGATTGATAACTGATGGTGATAGCAATACGAAGGACTCTGAAAACGGACTTTAATAGCAGCTTTGTGTTACATTAATGACAGGTGCATTTACTACGACATCGACTGATTCAATCTTGCAGACTTTATTAACTTCAGCAATAGTTGTATATGTTTTTGATTTGAATGATCTACTGAACTTTGCATGTATTATTCTGCTCTTGGATCACTGTCATTAGGCCAGCTTCTTTGACTCTTTGGGCCAGACGATACAGGCTTTTGGCTCGACTGTAATAAGTTCATGAAATTGCTAGATCTGAAGACTTTGTGCTTTCTCGTGAATATCGGCTATGCGCAGAATCCCAACTGCGGGCTTTTGACCGCGCCGTCGGCTTTCCTTTTGCACTGACTACGTTATTGACCAATCGCCATTTCTCACGCTTCGGCAACGAAGATAAGATATTATTACTGCCCCAGTTGTTAACTAAATTTGTTGGTGTAAACTCTAATACGGCGGCTGTGTAAGCATCTTCTGCGAAAAGAACGAATATCACGAGACGATATGCGTTGTGACCACTTGTTTGTTTATAAACTACGTTGGCGATGAAAGATTCACATCTCACATAGGCTAATCAAGTTGTGTAATCTATCGGCTGATTTTATAATTTTCATAACAGCTTTAATGGAAATCGTTGCTTCATGCAAATTTCTGGCACCCAACTTTTGACCTAATTTAACTGCTTGAGAGTCTGCTGGGTCACTCCCATTCTTCAGTCGTGCATAAGTCATATACAACGACTTAAAGTCTATACACTTATGTCAACATTAGTTAGCTAATTTCAATCAATTTGAGAAATAAATATTTATACATCATTTTATAAAAAGTAGACAATTATTGCTCCTAAAAATAAACAATTGGCATGACTAGAGTGATTGGTAAGAACAAAGAAGGGTATTTAACTTGTTATAATAATGAGGTTATTTATACCTCATCACCCTCCCTTTCCTAAGCCTGAGCAAGTCCTCCTGCTCTCTAATGGGTCCTCAACCTTTCTACATCCCTTTTTCTATTCAATTCATCATATTTGGAATTGAGATCATATGGATCTTCTTCTTCTTTGTCCAAATCATTAGGACTTTTAAGAAAACCCTTGTTGAACTTAACTCTCATCTTCTAAGCATATAAGTCCCTAGGATTTTGCTCTGTAGTGACAAAAATTGCAGGGGGTGGCTGAAGGAGCAATCAGGGTCTATATCGCATCCCTATCCACGTGGTTTTGAGTTGTTGTAGTATCTATGCTAATGCCTCAACCCTTCCACCATAGATTGATAGGTGAAATCACATCCCTCCTTTTGAAATACATAGGTAGAGGAGTGTACTGCTCCTCACAGGCAGTCCATGCCATCTCTATTAACTATGGCCCATGGACTTTGAAATTTTCAAAACAAATTCGGAGATTGTCATCATATTTTCTCCTCACAGCTTCATAGCTCTTAATTCCTCATAATTGGGCTTTAAAGGCAAAGGGTTTTTGGTTGGGATATCTCATTTGAAGTCCCACAGTTCTTTCTACCTACAAATATTCTTTGGTTCTCTCCTACCAATGAATCTTATTTTGCATAGTAGACATAAAGGCTCTAAGTTGTACCTCCCCAACAAAAAGGTTGATAAAGAAATCAGTGTGTTTTTCTAAAAACATATTATGTACAAAAAATTCACACAAGTTTTTTTCTGAAAAAGGGTTGCTTCTTTGAATGCTTTTAAAAATTGTTCATCATCTGGATCATGAGGTAGATTGCAAGAAATTCTCAACAACTTCCATCTTAACAATTGTTCATTTAAAAACATGGAATATAATCAGGATGGTTTTCTACAGGCTAATAACAACTCCCCAATCTGACATGCATCAGTTTTAGCCTACTAGAGATTATCATAAGATTCTTTTAATAATACTATTTCCCTCTTAAGTCTGACATTTTCTACCCCTGCTTGTTTCAAGAAATAGCATCTCTCCATCCATTTAACTAACAATGGGGGAATGTGAATTTGAAATCATTCCATTTTGGTTGGCTCAACATGTACTTCTTTTGATTCCACCATTGGTTTAACATTTATTTCTTGCAAATCTTTTTCTAGCTTAATAGTTTTGCTCAAGGCTGCATTGAGCTCAAATTTTTGTTTTTCCCATTCTTCCGCAAAAGCTATGAGTGACTGCACTGGATTATCAGTTAAATTCTTTATCTGTTTATCTTTTCCAGATAAACTAACCAAATATTCTTTATTTTTCTCATCAATCTGTTGCGCCTGAGACTGCAACTCTTCAATAGTTTTATCCTTTTGTTCTACTTGAATCTTTAAAGTTGCAATTTCTTGATCTTTTTACATCAGAATTTTAGTTTGCATGCTCATTTCTTGCTTTTGTTTATTCATATGTTCCTCATTTTTGCTGCTATTTACATTTTAACTGAATAATTTCTGCTTTTAATTCTTCTAATTTTGTTTCTTTATGATCAAATCTTTGAACCCCTACATTGGTAGAAAAAGGAAAAATAGGACTCTCTACATCATTACCAGTTATATTTTCTTCATCATGTACCTCTAGTGAACCTTGTTATGCATCATTGGCAACCAGGGGAGACAATTGTTCTACAGATTCATCCTCAACAACCATATAGTTTAGCATCTATTCCCCCATTTGTACTTGTCCTGACTCAAGTGGCATATCCTCCCTCTCAGGCCCAGTGGATTTACTACAAACTAGGGTTTCCTTTTCACCTTTTTGGGTTGTCTCTTCACATGGTTGGACCTCATTTTGTAATGATTGGGTTATAGTTTCACGAGGTTGTCAATCTTGCCTTTTCTTTTTATGAACATGCAATTGATCACAAGCCACCACACAACTAATTTCAATAGACAATCGTTTACTTCTCCTTAAAGGAGGAGGTGTTTGAAATTTTATTTTAGGCCTCTTTTCCTTCTTGCAAGGATGAGTTTCCTCATCACATTTTCTTGATTCCCAGGGGTATCTGGCAGATTAGATGGATTTTTTAGCACTTTGCCATCAAGAGATGTTCTAGCATGTTGGAGCTCAGGAGCATCTTGAGGCACATGGAAGGCTCTTTCAAATTTTGAGCCGCCAATCTAGATGACTCACCTTCTTCTAAATGTCTTGTGGGCTTAGGGTTTTCAAAATTTCAAAGAAACTTCTGCCATTTTTCTCTTCTTGAGGAAACAATATTTGCAAATTAAATGAATGAGACCATGATGTTTTAATGGCCCTGAACCAATTCTAAATCTCTTTATCATATTAACAACAAAATCACTAAGGAAGGCAAGAAGGTTAACCCTTAATTCAAGGTTTTCAGCACCATGGTGCAAATGAGTGAGTAGCTGAAAAGGGGGATTGACTATGATAACACATTGTCCCTCACATGTAAAATATATAAAAATATCTAGGAAACTACCATTCTCCATGGATCTAGAATAGACAAATCCCTTGTTTTTCCCACAAGTATTCACAACAAGCAAAGGATGAGGTTCTCCTTCCCTTCTAAAAAGTTCTATCATTCTTTGATAGGAAATATTTGTGGTTTTTGCCAAATTTACACCCTCATTTCTAATACCAGACAAACGAGAAATGATTTGAGGGATTACCTTAAATTTCTTGCCACACACTATGGTTTGACCATATGAGAAGTTATCTACAAACTCCTTGACCAACTGTGCATTGTTTCCCTCAAATTTCTTCATAAAATCAAGCCAACCTATCCTCTGAAACAGTTTTGAAATATTACTTAGTGCCAACAATTTATCTGGGGAAGTTGGCTCTAATTTTAGCTTAGCCCAACCCATTCTATCCCTTTCTTGTGATTTTTCTTAGTATTTGTTGAATGTCTTGGCACTCAAACGGTGAAAAACTGTTTAAACAAGACTATGATACAAATTAAAGAAAATGCAACCTTCCAACCACTTATAATTTGACACTACTAATGGGACACAAATGAATTGTTGCATTTAAGTTTGTTGCATGAGAATCATTATTTTGCATGGGATAAAGTGCTTTTACTGCCATGTCACAAGTGGAGGTACAATCCACACAATTTACTAAATTTGGAAAGGAAGGTGGAACGTGCCAATTTATTCATTTTTATTCATAGAAATTTACCTACTTAAAATAAAAGATGTACATACCTTATGTCCTGTTATCAATTTGAAAGTTGCTTACCTATGTTGATGTAACAATATAATCAAATGGGATGGTGAGGGGTGGTAATTAATTTATTATGGATGAATATGGGATGGCTAATAAGTGTTGCAATTAATATGATGAAAAGTGGTCACAATAATTTTGATTTATTATGGTAAAAGATGGTAGTGTAGGGCATGAATTTTGAAGGTGATGGAAAAATTTAATGATGAGCATGGGTATGTTATCAAAACTATCAGAGCATTTGAAGAGGAAGGGTAATTACAAAAATTCTAGAACATCGCTGAAAGATGTGACTGGGGCAAAAGAAGAAAAAATTTGGAGCATTGTTGAGAGATGCAATCGAAGTGGAGGAGAAAATTCTAGAGTATCGCTGAAAGATGCAACTGAAATGCAGCAACAAAGTTCCAGAGCATCCCTGAAAGATGTTGTTGGAATACAAGTACAAAATTTTGGAGCATTGCTCAAAGATGTCATCGAAATGTAGGAACAAAATTCTAGAGCATCACTGAAAGATGTCGTCAGAATGCAGGAACAAAATTCTAGAGCATCGATGAAAGATACTGCCAAAATGCAAGAAATTTTTTTTAGAGCATCACCGAAATATGTTGCTAAAATGAAAGAAGAAATAGGATGAAGTGCATTGGACTAAACATGTTCTGGAGCATCACTAAAAGATGCATCGGACTACAGGAACAAACTAGAGAATGGAACCAATCGAACGAAGAAGTTTCAGAGCATCGTTGCAAGATGTGTTAGTGTTTCAAACAATTTTCAGATTATCATTGCAAGATGCATCAAAATTTGTATTCGATTAAAATAAAGTCCTACAAAAAAAAAAAAATTATCCAAGTCCAAAAATAAAAAATACAAAAGAAATACTCTGAATTGATCATAAATATATACACATGTGATTTTTTAAAAATTTTAAGGCTGTTTTATTTTCATTCAAAATTACATTGGCGCTGTCGTAGTAGATTCAATGCATTGTGTTTCTCCTTGCATTTATACCATTTTCATAAATTCCTCTTTGTTGACAAGTTTGTGGTAGATTTATAATTGGTGACCATTGACTAAGAGAGTTCAAGTGTCACCATCAATAGGTTTGAGTTGCACTCCTCTGTTTGAAAATACTTTAGAAATTTCATATGAACCTAGCCAATGAGTCCTTAGTTTTCCTTGGCGATCCTTATATCAAGAATCAAATAACAATGCCCAATCCCCATTGTGGAACTCTCTTTCCTTTATGTGTTTATCATGCCAAGCTTTTCGTTGTTGTTGAACTAGTTCAGATTGGTGGACATATTTCAAACGAAGTTTATCCATTTTACCAAGTTGTAGAATTCTTTCAACCTGGGCTCGTTTGAGGTCTAATCCTAACTCTATTGTCGTTCTAAGAGTTTAGAGTTCAGATTCGATGGGTAGAAGAGGTTTCTTCCCGAAAACTAACTCATAAGGAGTAAAACTAGTGGTTGATTTTCAGGTTGTATTAGAGGCCCAAACAAATTTAGGTAATTTTTTGGTCCAATCTCTTCTCCTTGATGAAACTATTTTTGTTAAAATATTCTCAAGTTCCCTGTTAGTGACTTCTACTTGACCACTTGCTTGTGGGTGATAGGGTGATGAATTTTTATCACTTAATTGGAAATGATTGGTAAAGGCTACTAGAACTTTAGACATAAACTGGGGTCCTTGATCTGTGATAGTTATTCTAGGGGCTCCGAATCTGAGAAAAATCTTGTTATACAGGAAGTCAGTGACTTGTTCTTCCCTAGCGACTCTTAGGGCTTGGACTTTTGCCCACTTAGTCAAATAATCAGTACAGACTAAAATGTATTATTTTCCTTGTGAATGAGGGTTTATAGGACTAATAAAATCTAATCCCCACTTTTCAAATGGTTTAAGAACTACCTACGGTTGCAGAGGCATTTCATTGGAAGCAGTGGGTCTTCCTACTTGTTGGCATTCATCACAGCGGCGGACATAGATTTTCACATCTTTATTTATAGAGGGCCAATAATATCTTGTGCCTAGAATTTTATGAGACGTCCTCTTAGTGGAGTAATGGCCTCCAAAGGGGTCATCATGGAAAGCTCTAAGGATGCTATATGTTTCATTTTCTCTAACACATCGTCGTAAAACCATATCAGGGCCACATTGAAATAGCATTCCATTAATCCATTTGAAGAAAGCACTTTCTCAAACGAGTCATTTCTTTTGTTTTGACATAAAGTTTTGTGGAAACTCCGAAGTGGCTAGATAGTTGGCGATGTCAGCAAACCAAGGAGTTTTAATGGAGATGGCAAATAAGTTTTCATCCAGGAACTCATCTTGCATAGGAGCACAATCTCCATTGTCTTGTTTGATGCAAGATAAGAAATTTGTAACTACGTTGGCTTCCTAGGTTTATCAATGATGGTCACATTGAATTATTGTAGAAGCAATAACCACCCGATTATTCTTCCATTCACTACAGGTTCATTCATTAGGTACTTGATAGCTGAATGGTCTATGAACACTATTACTTTTTATCTTGTGATATAATGTTGAAATTTCTTGATCGTATGCACCACAGCTAGGAATTCTTTCTCCGTAGTGGTGTAATTTCGTTCAATGGGAGTCAAATTCTTACTAATGAAATAAATGGCATAATTTCCTCCATTCTCATCTTCTTGACCTAAAATTGCTCCAATAGCATCATCATAAGCATTTGCATAAATTTGGAATAGAAGGTTCCAGTTAGGTCCGCGTAGGATAGGAGTAGAAATGAGTTTCTCCTTAATGATCTCAAATGATGATTGATATTATGCCGTCCAGGCAAAATATGTATTCTTTTGGAGGAGAGAAAACATGGGGGTTGTAATCTTACTAAAATTTTATATGAATCATCAGCAATATCCACATGTCCTAAGAAACTTCTGACATCAGTTTGGTTCTTAGGCATCTCTAATTGTTGTATTACCTCAATTTTCTTAGGATCCACTTTTATCCCTTCAGCTAAAATGTGGTGTCCTCACACTATCCCTTGTTCCACCATTATTAGACATTTTTCATGACTCAGGGATAGTCAATGGTCCTCACATTGCTTCAACACCTTGTCCAAAATTTGAAGTCCTTCATCAAAAGTGGAACCATACATAATGAAGTCATCCATGTAGACTTCCACATAGTCATTTACTAGCTCAACAAATATGGCCATAATAGCTCTCTGAAATGTTGTAGGAGCATTACATAGCCCGAAGAGAAGGACGCGATATGTGAATGTTCCCCAAGGGAAAGTAAAATTTGTTTTATCCTGGTCTTCTGCTACTACTTGTATTTGGTTATATCCACTAAATCCGTCCAGGAATGAGAAATACTTCCTCCCAGCTAAATTATCCAAGACTTGGTCTATAGAGGGTAAAGGGAAGTAATCTTTATGGGTAGGCTTGTTGATATCTCTATAATCAACACACACTCTCCACTTCCCATTTTTCTTTAGGACCACTACCATAGGCAAAACCCATTTGTTGTCAGAGATGGGATAGATGAATCCTACTTGCAAGAGTTTCTCAATTTCCATTTTAACAATGTATTTGAGAGTAGGGTTGAGTTTTCGTTGTGGTTGATGAATAGGTCTAACATCTTCAGTATAGATGTGATGGGTACACACACTTGGGTGTATTCCTCTCATGTCTATATAATACCAAGAAAAATATCTAGATCTATTTACCAAAAAATCAAGCAATTTGAGTTTTTCTGACTCTTTCAATCAGCTGTTGATATTTAAAGTTCTCCCTGGTAGTAACATGAGGGTTTTGACTCCTGGGTAGTTGAAGGTGACAATATAAAATTCTCTGGTTAAGGTGTTGAGAGGACAACTATGTGGCATAGTTCTACAGAGTCTGGCAATATCTTTGAAGAAGTGATCCATTTTTGGAATGATCTGAAGTTGGTGTAATCAAATTCGGTGTGATCAATGTTGATTGGGTGCCCTAAGATCTCTTCCTATTGTAAAACTTCTTCATCACTTGAGTATACTATAAGATTTTGCATATTGTTTTCTAGTTCATCTTCCAACTCTTCACCATGTTGTTTAATGACTACCATAACAAGTGAGGCTAGATTCTCTTGCTTATTAGCACCATCTGGTTCATCAACCCAAACTTGGTTAAGTTCAGTTGGTTGAGCGGGGGGGTACAAGAATAAATGTTTTCTATTGGAACCACATGAAATGGTCATTCCTCCTACTCTACAATCAATCTTGGTTGTAATTGTATCTAACCAAGCTCTTCCTAATATTATCGAATAACTATCCTTGGGCCTGAGGGATTGGATTATTTGGAATCCTACTGGATATTCCCAACCATCGACCTTAACAGGAATATTTTTTATGACACCTTTGGGAACAACAATGGATTGATTTTCCATTTGCAAACGGTAGTTGTGGGACATAAAGTAGTGAATCCCAAATTTTCCATAACATCCATCATCATGATGTTAATGGTTGCTCCTAAGTCCACAAGTGCATTAGGTATTGCTACCTCATTGATTGTCATTGTTATGAGTGGACTACCTAGGTCATCATATTTTGGGGCTAAAGTTTTTCTAGCCAGAAGGTTAGCAAGATATCCATTTATATGGATAGTGTTAATCTATTTTGGTTTCCTTCCTGGTGTTTTGATGCACAACTATTTAATTAGTTGGTTTAGTTCTAGAATTTCTTTAATCTCTTGTAACAAAGGAACCTCGATTTGAAGTTGCTTAATTTCTTGTATCAGTGTGGTTTCAGTAGATAAGGTCATTTCCAGAGGGTTATTCAAGGTAGTTGCTTTGAGATGCTCGGGAAAAGGCACTTGAGTTTTCTCTTTCATGGTAGGATCCTTATTTAAAAGATCTATTGAACACTGGTCATCCTCTTCTTGAGATAACTCAAGAGTTCTAGATGAGGATTGTGGAGGGGGCTTGTCTTGATTACTTGCTAAGTTTTGCTATGAAGGTATGGAAGGTGTCTTAGTCCTTTCAGCAAATTCTTTGTTTGGCTCATCCAGGATCCCAACTATGGTCGGTTGTGGAAGTTTTTTTCCCGACCTCAACTATAGGTTTGCATAATGGATAACATTAAGTCCAATCATATTTTCCTATTTCGTTGAATACACTAGAGTATTTTGACCATTATTCTTTGGATTAGGAACAAGTTGTGTTGGAATTTGTGGTTGGTTGACTTGCTCATTTTGTTGAGGGTTCCGAGGAGCTGGTAAAAGGTTCTGCTATAGGTTAGGCATCCTCCTTGGCCCAATATAAAATTGATTTGGATTTTGATTCCATTGAGGCGTAGGATTTTGAGGATACCACTGTTGTTGAGTCTAGTTTGACCATTAGGGAGTTCCCCAGGGATGGTTTTCCCATTCAGGTGGTGCCTACGAGTAAGGTCCCCAATTAGGTGGTGCTTGAGGCCAAGGTGTCATCCACTGATTATTATTCCAATTATTTGAGGGGCGCCGAGAGGGATTTGAATTATGTTCGTAAGAGAAATTCCCTCTAGGTCTTTGGTTCACATTAATCAGTGGCATGACTCTTTTCAAAAACTTGGCAAACATCAACTTTATCCAAAGGAAATTCTCGTAATAGATGTTTGTTTCAACACCTAGGACAATAGATGGATAAGGTCTCAAGATTACATGTTTTGGCCTATATTCCATCCAACGTGGTGTTTAGTTGACAAGAATGTTAGTTTTGAGATTTTCTATTTCCTTGCATAGTTTACCTATTTCATTGGAACCTCTAAAAAGACTAGATTTATGAATACCACCTCGAGTATGGGAGAAATTCCAGTATAACTCAATGATATCATCAAGTCCAAGTTGGGACACATCTCCTTTTCCCATCAAATCTAGAATTCTCCTAGCATCCTCATCAAGTCACTTGAGAAATATGGTCTTCAAAATTTTCAAACTTATGGCTTCTTTGCCACATTGTTTAGATAATAAAATGAACCTATCCAGGTTATCTTCTAAGATTTCATATTCATTTTGTCTTAGTTTAAACAACTCCTCTTTCCTATCACTAACTCTATAATAGCTTTGGTATTTGTCCAATAAGGCAGAATCCATATCATTCCAAGTGGATATCGACCCTGAAGCTAACCCATCCTTTAGAGTTGAGGGGAAGAGTTTCAGTTTTTGGTTATCATTTTTATAGTCATATGTCTGACACAAAACTTTAAACTCAAAAAGGAACTAGTCAGGGTCTTCAGAGGATAAGCCTTTGAAGGTTGGTAAAATGGATGGTGAAATATTTTTCATAGGTGTATCCTCATCTTCGTTGAGAGCAATAGGATAGGTAAATTCCTGTGCTCTTGCGTTATCACCATCTCTTTGGTTTCTTCTCCTTTCATTGAAAGGGTTATCATTGTTGTTATCATCCGTGATGTCAACATGAATGTGTTCTTCTTCAAAGGTTTTCTCCAATGGCTGAATTTTTGGGATATACTAAAAGGTCTCAGGGATATAATGAGAAGTCTTGGGGGTATACTGAGAGGTCTTAGGAATATACTGAGAAAAGAAATGGTCCCCAACAACAGCACCAAAAAGTAATAGGTTGTCGTAAGGTCCTAACATTTTAGTTAAAAATATATCAATTATGTTGACCGGGTAGTGTCCAAAGGCTGTATGAACTAGGGGATATTTTGGCCATCACTTTTAGTAAGATTTTCTAAATTTTTGAAATGTATAAAAACAAAAATCAAACTAGAAAGCACAAAATTATTTATGCTAGAAAGCATTCAAATTCCTATTCTAGAAAGCATGGAAATTACCTAAGAATTAATACTTGCAATTAAATTGTGAAATTTAAATGAAGGCAATTAACGACTTATGATTAACTACTAATAGAAAATACTCTTAACGACTTGTAGCTAACAACAAGAGTGGGTGCTTTGGAATTTCCAAATGAACAAAACTTAAAGATTGTAAACTTAAATCTATGACCTGTAGGATCACGTGATAGAGCTCAACACATAATAACATTCATCTAAATTTAACATGTACAAAATGAAGGTAACATTATTAACAATAAAGATACTTATCTACTCTATGAGATCCCTCGAGTGGCCAGCTCTTAGGCATTCCTACGATTAACTCATATCATATGTAGAACTTCAACAACTTCAAAGTAATCCATTCATAGTACTTCCATTACTCGAAACTATTGACTCAGAATAAGGCTGGCAATATTTATTTATTCATATCATAAAAGTGTAACACATAGAACATAGCTAAGTAGTATTCAAATCATATCATAACAACATCACCTCATTGCTTAGATAGTTACACATATTTATATTGTATTACAACAAAATCCTATTTTTTAGATGGCGGGAGAATACCATTGAAAAAGTCTTAAACAAAATTACAACCAACCAACTAACTGATGTTTGTGACATAAAACATAATAAAATTTCTGAGTGGAGCCATAAAGTATTAACAAAAATTTTAACCGAAAGCTTTAAAGGAAATCGTTGCACTATGCACGCCTAAGTTTTTGGTGCCCAAACTTCTGACACTCTAATTTTAACCACTTAAAGTCCACTTCATTCTTCGGTTGTGCATAAGTATTGTACAATGACTTAAAGTCTATACCATTATATCAACATTAGTTAGCTAATTTCAATCAATTTGAGAAATAAAGATTTATACATCATTTTATAAAAAGTAGACGATTATTGCTCCTAAAAATAAACAATTGGCATGGCTAGAGTGATTGCTAAGAACAAACAAGGGTATTTAGCTTGTTATAATAATGAGGTTATTTATACCTCATCGTAGCTGTGGATGATTATCATGCAAAGTACCAAGTAACTCCAGTTGAAATGCCAGGTATTTTGTTTGGCTTACCTATTTCTATTCTTGTTGATAATGGTGCAACTGAGAATTTCATTTCACCTAGAGCAGCTAAACAATTATCTAGGAAGGAAGGATACATGGAAATAACTTGGGATGTAGAGTATGCAAACCAGACAAGAGCAAAGGTGGATCATTGTTTATTCGAGGCTAGGATAGAACTACCCAATTTTTCTACAAAAGTAAACCTTTATGTCGTACCTCTATGGTGCAGGGGCACCTACAACCATGTTTCAAAATTCACCTTGGTAGTAGTCTGTCCTGAAGGATTTTAGGTGAGTATTGGAGTTTTAGATGCTTTTTCATAGCTTTTATTGAAAATAAGGTCTAAATAGACCAATCTCTCATGTATTTAGAGATTTTGGGAGTTTGATGGTCAAATGTGCAAACATGCACTCTTTCTTCAAAATTGTCAACTTTTCCATGAAGGCAAACTATTCAAATTGTAAATGGGAGTGCAAGAAAAGAGTTTAGAAGTTATATTAGGGATAAAATAAAGATTTTTAAGTGGTCTTAGGTGTCTTGAACAATAAAATTGCATAATGATGCTTATTTAGCAAACAATTGTCAATGTTAGCACTTTTAGGCCAAATAAGGTTTTGGTGATTAAAAGGTGGTTATAGGCATTGGGGAAAGGTTGTCTTGATTTGAAAATGTATAAAGTCCTATGGAAGGCACGAGGATCTGATGATGGTTCAATGGTGGTGAACATTCTTTCAATAAAGGGACATTTCTATGTTTATTCATTGATTTTCTTCATTTATCTCTGAGTTTCAGTGGTTTCCCTGCACTATAAAGGCCGTACATATAAATTAATGCTCTAAATTCTTTTGTTTCCTGTGGGGGATGGAAATAACATACTTTTGAATCTTTTCTAAAGTCCTAACAACAAATTTGGAGGGTGCTTTGTTTGTTTTATGTAGTCTACCTGTGTAAGGAAATGAGGGCACCGTTTGAGGTTCTAATATGTCTTAAGCCATTCCCACTTACTGTCTCAGCTTGTTACTCAGTGGGATGGCATGAAATTAGGTTATAATATGTTTCTTTGTGTTCTAGAGTGGAAATAAGGCGAGTTGCAAGATGTGGAGTGTCACCATAGGGTGCAATGATGTATTTTTCATGCAAGGATTGGTGGGAAAATGATTAGTCTTGATGAATTGTTGATGGTATTATCTAAGAAATAATATGAAATGTCTGTGCAAACCCTAATAAAGTAGTTTTATGTTTTAGTTGGGCTTGGAAAGCCTTGGAAGGGTGAAATAATGAAAAGCCTAGGTATTTGTGAGTAAATTGAGGGTTTTGGAGAACGATGGCTTAGAGAGTTTGAAATTGTCAAAGACCAATGGATTTGGGTGTTTTGAGACACATTTAAGGATTGTCCAAGAGATTGAGGGGTTAGGAGAAGTCTTTGTTTGTAAAACAGGGATAGTTCTTGTAGCCTTTTTGCAGGTCAATTGATGATTCTCCATAATGTTGCAAAGGAACCTTGTATGATTGGTTTGGGAATTGTATTGGGGTTTGAAAGGATGATTAAATGATATTGAGTTGGTCTTTTGGTGGCCTTATCTAAAATATAAGCCTGTTATTGGGATTTGGAGTCTATAACCTTGTTAGTGATAGTTGATTCAATGTAGATGATTGTGATTTCAAGGATTGATGTCTTATTAAGGTTTGATTAGTTTTGGTCTGATTGAGAGTTCTCTACCTTGGCTTTGCATCACTTTAGGATCACATGACATTATCCTAGGTATGAATTGGTTGTGGAGACATAGGGCTAAGGTAGATTTCCATGTGAAAACTATAGAATGCCTATATGATTTTGGAAATCAAGTAAAATTTCAAGGGATACCTAGAGAGGTTAGGATTCAAAAAATCATGACAATGCAACTTATAAGAGCTAAAAAGAAAGGGTGTAAACTCTTTTCTGTAAAGATTGAAGAACTTGGAAAGGATAGTGGTGATTTGGAGTTCCAAATATTTCAAGAGTTAGAAGATGGTGAAATAGATGGAACTGGAAAGTCAGATATGGAAAAATATCCAATATTGAGAAATTTTATGAATGTTTCCAGATGAGTTACTGGGGTTGCCTTGGAAAGAGTATTTGATTTCTCTATAGATATAGTTCCAAGGTCAGAACCTATTTCCAAGGTACCCTAAAGGATGACAACCACTAAACTTGTGGAACTTAAGGCACAATTGGACAATTTTTTGTCTAAAGGATTGATAAGACAAAGTGTTTCACCTTGGGGAGCGCCAGTCATCTTTGTTAAAAAGAAGGATGGTACCTTGCATTTGTGCATCAACTATCGTATGCTTAACAAAGCTACGGTTAAGAACAAGTATCTATTGTTGTGCATTGACGACCTTTTTGATCAAATGATGGGAGTCACCATATTCTCTAAAATAGATCTAAGATCTGGATATCACCAATTGAGGACTAAGGATGAAGATATCTTTAAATTTTCATTCAGAACTAGATATGGGCACTATGAGTTCACTGTTTTACCATTTTCTTTAACAAATGTACCTGCAACATTTATGAACTTGATGAATAATGTATTTAGGGATTGCCTTGACAAATTTTTATTAGTTTTTTTAGATGATATTATGATTTATTCTAGAAATGAGCAAGAACATTGCAAGCATTTAGAAATGGTCCTACAAGGTATAAGAGAACATAAGTTGTATGGTAAACTCTCTAAGTGTACATTTTTCCAAAATAGGGTACATTATCTAGGTCATGTGATCTCGACAAATGGAATTTCTATAGATCTAGCTAAGATCAAGGTAGTACTTGAGTGGCCTGTACCTAAGAATATGTCAGAGGTAAGAAGTTTCATGGATCTAGCAGGGTACTATAGGAAGTTTGTTGCAAACTTTTCTAAGACCGCTTTCTCGATTACTTCTTTACAAAAGAAAGGAAAGAAATTTGAATGGATTGAGAAGTGTCAAGAATATATTGATCTACTCAAAGAAAAGTTAACCACTGCATCGATCTTAAAAGTACCAGATCCCGAGGGTAACTTTATAGTTATCATAGATGCATGTGGAGAAGGGTTAAGAGGTGTATTAATGCAAGATGGGCAAGTATTTGCTTATGAATCTAGGAAGCTGAAACCTTATGAGATGAATTATGTACCACATAATCTATAATTAGCAATTGTGGTTCACACATTGCAAATGTGGAGGCACTACTTGTTAGGAAAACCCTTTGAGATGAAGACTAACCATAATGGGTTAAAGTACCTTTTCACTAAACCTAATATGAATGCTAGGTAGAGAAGATGGTTAGAGTTGATAGTTGACTATGATTTTAATATTAGTTATATTAAAGGGAAGGAAAATCAGGTTGTCAATGCCTTAAGTTGAAGATGTCATATTGCTTCTATAGTAATGATTCAAACAGACTTTAAGGGACAAGTGCTACAAAAGTGAAAAGAGGATGAGTAAAGAGGATGAGTATTACTTGCAAGTCAAGCAAGCACTTTCTAATAATCCATAAGATTCTAGGTATGAAGGGTTTTGTTTTGAACCTAACAAATTACTTAGATATAAGGGTAGAATGTATGTACTTGATGTATAAGAGTTGAGAAATCTAGTATGGAAGGAAGTACATGAAGCACCATACTCTAGACATCCTAGAGTGATGAAAATGATGATAGATGTAAACCCATTATACTTCTAGAAAGGAATGAAAGGAGATGTCGCTAGTTTTGTGGCTAGGTATCTTGAGTGTCAAAGGGTAAAAGTAGAGCATCATCATCCTATAGGCTTGTTATACCCACATGAAATACCAGAGAGGAAGTGGCAAGTCATAAGTATGGACTTTGTGCAAGGATTGCCTATGTCAAGGAATAATTAAGATGCTATTTTTGTGGTTGTAGATAAGCTTACCAAAGTAGCACATTTTATACCTGGGAATCTAATTGATGGAGCACCTGTCTTAGTAAGGAAATTTGTGCAAGAAGTGTTTAGGTTGCATGGGATTCCTGAGAAGATTATCTTAGATAGAGGTGCACAAGTCACTTCTAGGTTTTGGCAAACCTTGTTTTTTGCACTAGGGACTCAATTGAATATTAGCTCAGCCTATCATCCAAAAACAGATGGGAAAACTAAAAGGGTGAATCAAGTATTGGAATACTACTTAGGATGTATTGCATGGATCAACTGTACAAGTGGGAAGACTACTTGCCCTTAGTAGATTTTTCTTACAATAATTCTTATCATTCTATGATAAAGATGGCTCCTTTCAAAGCTTTGCATGGCCGAAAGTGTCAAACTCCTATAAGTTGGGATAAACTTGAGGATCGAGTGAGTCTTGGGCTAGAGATGTTGGCTAAAATGGATGAGCAAGTTAACATTGTTAAGCAAAGGTTAGCTGAAGCTAATGATAAGCAGAAAAGCTATGCTTATGCTAAGAAAGTGCCCCGTAATTTTTCCATACGTGACAAAGTGTTGTTGAGAGTGAAGCCTCACAAGAGCTCCATTAAATTTGGAAAGTCTTCTAAGTTAGCCCTAAATTATGTTGGACCTTTTGATATTTTAGAGGAAGTGAATTCAATAGCTTATCGAATTGTGTTGCCGCCAGCTCTTGCTAGAATGCATAATGTCTTCCATGTGTCCTACCTTAAAAAGTATATGCTCGATGATAATCATGTGATTGATTGGACTGCTTTATACGTATGAGACCCCAGAGTAGTAACTCTCGAGCCTGTCAAGGTGCTTAGAACATGTAAGCTATGCTTGCGTAACAAAGAAGTCTTGCAGTGCAAAGTCCAGTGGGACCAATACGCAGATGACTCAACTACTTGGGAGAACTATGTTGAAATTCAACAAAAGTTTCCTCATATTCTTAATGCTTATGAGAATGTTTGAAATAATGTTATTTGTTGTGTTTTATGATGCTACCTAAAGTCATTGGGGACGATGATTCACAAAGGGGGGAGTATGTTGCACACCAATTGTATAATTACTATTTACTATTACTACATAGGGTAATTACGAATGTAAAGTGAATTATGGAGATGAATAAATCGTGCTTGTACCTTGTTATCACATTTAATGTTATCTCATGGAAAAATATTTCATATATATGAATGGATGGTTATTGAATTATTATTCTAACTTTGGATATGTTTTATGTATACTGCATATTATGTGAACAATTGACTATCATGTGCATGTGTTAGTGGATGCAGATATAAGTTTCATTCCTCTAGGTAGAGGTGAAGTATCACTCAGGAGAAGATCTTGGTCGGGTAACCGGTAAAAGTAAACTATCTGAGCATACACACACACCACAATAGAATGATTGAGTTGAGTTAGTTTTTGGGAAGTTGGTAAGTCATCCTTAGTTGATATGTCTGCATTGGAAGAGTCTTGTTTACTACTACATGCATTATTGGGTGACGTTTATCTTTTGATCTTGTATTACAATTATATTGATAAGTGGGACATACATGGAGTATGCGTATATATATATATATATGCACATACATGTCAATGGGATCTAAGGACATGTATAGATGTATTACATGTAAATACTTATCAATATGATGGTAATTGTGAATGGATATATGTGAATCGAATGTGAACTTTTATATATATATATATATATCGATACATGCGTACGTTGGCAAATGGACACTCATACGAATGTATCAATATAGATATACATACATATGCGTGTACATAAGGGCATATACTTTTATACATATATATGCATACATTTGATATATTGTGTTTATTATATGCAAATACTATCTTGCCTGTACTTATTTATATATATCGAATGTATACTTACATCAATGGATTATGATATATATATGTAAATATATATTAACATATATATATAAATATATGATGATATTTAAATATATATATGTATGCTATATTATATATATTAATATATATTTAGCATATTTATTATTGTTTGAATATTGACTATCATTTATCATGATAGTGGCCGATTTGAAGTTGCTTATGATTGTGTTTATTGAAGCCAAGGTTTACTCATATTGTCACACTTTATGGAACACAAATTTCATTTAAAGTTGTTGCCTTATGTCGATGCAAGACATAGACAGTTGACATCTTTGGTGAAGATTAACTTTGACTTGGTAAACTAAAACTACCATGTTATCATACTTAAACAACATATGTTGAAACATGAGAAATAGTCGGCGACTTTGTCAAAGAGAGAGTAAATACTTGAATTGACTCATTTCTAGATTGAAGTCGATGAATGCTTGGTATTGCAAATTGGTAATTGTTTGTTTCTACTTACAAGGAAACTGTACCAACATTGAGAGGAGAGTGGAAGCTTTGGCACCACCTCTGGAAACCTATTTTCTGTAGATGTGTTTTGTCAGAGATAATTCAAATTCTCCATGCATAGATTCGAATAAGTCTCCATTTGCTGTCAATTTAGCAAGGTGATCTGTAGATGTTTTGTTGAGTATGAACTTGTTTATTCGCCATCTTTTTGTTGTGATTTATGTGTTGCTTTGCATGGTGTTTGTTGTCCATTTTCATGCCTAAATTATAGCCTAAGAAGTTACTAAACTACTATATAAATAGGGATGCTTGATCATTGAGGATGCATTCTTCTTGTGAGTTTCTACTTTGCATTATTCTAGTTTATACTTTGTTTTTATTTGTCAAAGAGAGAAAGAGATAATTCTATTTATTTATGAGAGTTGTTGTTTGAGAGAAGTAGACTATCAACTTGAGAGATAGAGTTTCATTGTGACATTCTTGAGAAGTTATTATCAAGCTTCTTGTTGTTTGGGAAAGGCTGCATTGTTTTCAATTGATTGGATAAGCCATAACAGGCATGAGGCTATTCTTCTTTGTTATTTTAAATTAAGAATGAGTTGTTCTCCATGTATGCTTGAAATGTATTTTCCAAGTACTTACATTTAGAGAATTTAGATTATCATTAAAAGGAAATTAGAAGATTTTAAGTTGTTTTTATGATGTGATTGTAAGTACTCCATGATAGGAGATTGGTGTTTATCATAGGTATTATATACTAGATATGATTGAACATGAGTGGCACACATGATACACTTAGCTAAGTTATTGATTTAACTAGAATAACTTGTGTTTACTCCTAGGATTGTTTATCCAATATGGGAGGGAGCTTGTATACTTACTTATTAAGTAGGTTTATTCCAAGTAGGTTAAATGGTGATAGGTTATCTCTTGGATGATAGATTATCCATTGAAGGAAATACCTATGCATAGTTTAAGATGACCTTAAGTCAAATTGGCCCTGATTAGTGTATGTGATAGATGACCTTCCTCCAGATTACTGTTAAGAATAGTTTGAGGAAAGTAGTGTGACGACCTTTGGCTCCACTATGAGTTTACCATGATCTAGTATTACATGCTAGTTCAAGATTGTGGGATTACAAGTTCTAGTTATGTAAGACACAACACTATGCTTAGTTGGTTGTCGTTATCGGTTACTCTACCAATCTCTTTGTTGAAGGGAAGGGCCATCTATCGAATGATAGATGTGCTAGGGACTACATTAAGAGTTCGAGGTTGGTAGAAAAGCACTTGAGTGATGCTTCTCCTCCACAGTAGGCGACAAAAGAACCAAGATTTGAAAGGAAGGATCCTAGACTGTCTTACAACTATTTGTTCCAAAGCTCATTGAGCTATGTATGTAAATGAATGCACTCTTGTGTTGATGTAACTTATGAATTATTGTAATATATGAGAATCCTGTTTGTAATATGTTATGCATCTTTGTTCATATATTCTCAATAAAGATTTTTTTTTTTTACTACAATGGATTATACTTAGTTTATTTACTCGTTGAGTGAAAAATTAGAAATTTTTACTTCATTGAAGGGTTAGTATGTTACAATTATAACTATTTCATTGAATTAAGGTATATATTGGTTATTCTTCCTAACCTTCCTACATAACCCGATTGCATAATCTTCCACAAATCAAGGTAATTGTTACCTAATTTTCACCTACGGGCTCAATCAGGCAGGATAAATTATGTTTCAGATGGACAAGAAGGCAAAATGGGACATTTTCATCAAGGGTTGGATCATGCACATGAGGATATTTCACAAGGAGGTCTATTAGAAGGCATCCCTCAATCAGTTTTGGCGGAAAACTCATTAGAGAAGAAGTTGGCAAGACCTTCCAATTGTCTCGCCGACTGGCAGGGGTTCTATTCATTATGTCTCAGTCGGCCAGACATTTTTAATCACCATGAGTCTTCACGTATCTCTCCGCTTGAAAAGGGTCATGCCAACAAGTGTTCATCGGGGAGCTCTCGGCATAAGGTTATGTCTTCGCCAAAGGGTCTAGCCGACTACAAGGATGTCTCCTCGATAGGAGGTGAGCTTGGCGAAGGATGGAGGAGTCACCATGATGTCTCAGTGAACGAAGGTGGTCTCGCCGAGAGATAAAGGGGTCTCACCAAAATGAAATAGAGCTCAACGGAATATCTCCCCGACTAATGGAGGTCTCCCTGACCAAAAGGTCTTGATGACTGTTGTGGACAAGTGGGGGTCCCACCGAGGAATCATCCAGGCTCACCAGGAGTTGGGGCTTTCGCCATGGGGTCCTGGCAACTATCTGAGGTCTCGTCAAAGTGGAATGGCTTCGGCATAATCTTGTGAATTCGATAAGAAGTCTCCTCGACCCGAGGAGGTCTCACCGACTCTGGAGCATAGCGGTAGGATAATGAAGCTTTGGTGAGAAGTCTCACCGACACACAAATTTCTTGCTGAAAGGAATGTGGAGCTCAATAGAATGGAGTGCGTTCGGGGTGACACCAATAGGCTCTCATCGATAGAAGAAGAGGAAGGCTCGCCGAAGGATTGTGCCTTCGCTATGATCTCTCCCCGATCTGATGATGTCTTGCCGAGGAATGAAGAGCCCAACAATATGTTGAAGTGAGCTCGAAGAATGGAGAGGAGGTCGGTGGAATGTCTCACCGACCGAGCAAGCTCTGGCCGAAGTGGAATTGGAGCTCGCCAAGAGGTTGAAGACTTCGCTATGAAGTCTTGTCGACCCAGGATGGTCTTGCCGAGGTGAATTCAACGAGGTCAAGGAAAGTAGCTCAATGAAATGTTTTACCGACCCAATAAAGTCCCATCGAATGGAATCTTGGTGCTCGAGTCAAAAGAGGAGTCATCGCTATGATGTCCCAGCGACCAATCGGAGTCCTGCCGAAATAAAATGCCTTCGCTAAAGAATGGAGATTTCAACATGATGTCTTAGTGATAGAATTGTGTCTTGCCGATGGCTTCAGTGATATCGGTATGACTTTGCAAGCTCGATAGGAACTCTCATCGATAATATCATGTTGTGCCGATAGCTTCAGGGAGGCATAATCGCATCGGTGAGACACTTCCAGTGTCTCGCCAAGATGCGATTCTGACTAGGAGAGCTTTTGACCGCCCGAAGAATCTATGTGGCTTCTAATCAACTGATTAGAGGGAGCTAAAGGTGAGCCGTGGCAGTCTAACCAAGGTGAAGAAGATCAACAGGATGAAAAGCAACGTGTATCTGTTTTGAGCTCATGAGCATTCAAAGCGCTCGACAGGGAGGTTAGAAAGTGAACACGAGACCATGAAATGAATGCGGTAGCTACGAAAGATTTGAAGAAGACCATTCATGGAAGCGACTCCTTCACTGACATGGACAACAAGGACACACAAGAGTGCAACATTAATTTCAATAAAAGATCTAAGGATAGATTTTCTGAGGACGGATATTTTTGTAAGCCCAGAGGGGCCGACATCTTTTTGTATATATGGCATTTTTTCCTTCTTGTAAAAGAGTTCTCCTGGATGCTTTTCTGAAGTCTGTGACTTCTACAGTCCTCTCTCAGATTAGCAATAAATTTTGTAACTCATTTTGGAGCATGTTATATAAAATTTACCTTGGTTACTGTTGAAATAATATTCCACTCAGCTCCCTTCGGGTTCCCCTTTTTTTTTTGCATGTTCATGCGCTGGCCTGCGCGTCTCCGCGTTTCTTCGACTTCCCGGTAGGTTTTTGATCTTTGCCTTTGTGTGCATTCCTCGCTTCGCAACTTTGGCAAGCGGCTTCCCTTTTGGCTCTTGAGATGCTGCGCTGAGCGCCCACGTGTCACGCCTGCGGGGTCTTTCATTTTCTGTTGCTTTATGTTTCCTACGGGTTGCGAAACAGGGCCCACATCTCTATACGTGGCGGTGTAGCGCAATCTTTCCCTAGCAGGAGTAGAGTATGCTGCGGGCTGCGAAGGGTTTCTATTGGCCTTCTTCATTTTCTGGCGGGGCCACCCAGCTCACATGTCGCTTTTTTTTAAAAACGGCGAGAGCACACACAGGCGAAACGCGTCGTCTTTCCTTTTCGGCCTTTCCCCGTTTTCAAAGTAGCCTCCGTCCCCTGAACACGTGTCACTTCTCCGCAAGCTCCCGGTCAATGGAGGAGGAGTTTTCATTCGGGCCGCGGTTTGCTGCCACGTGCCTTTTGATTATCAAAGCAAGCTGTGAGATGGCGAGCGGGATGGTGTCATTGACTGCTGCTCGCCATGGTTCTCTAAGGCGGTGGACGACACTCGTCGCTTCGAAGCCTGGTTGGGACCACTGCCATCATTTCAAAAGGGCACGCCTGTAACTAACCAACTGGATGCTGTACCCTGATTGGCTGCTCTCATAACGGCATTGGGAATATTCTTATCCGGGCATCATTACGGGGGATTGTGGAATCATTCTGTTACAACTCTCCAGGCGGTGGGATTTTGCTCTCCGGCTATATATACTCCCTCTGTTGAGGGAAAATGGTCCAAGATTTTACAGGAAGAATACTGGTTTTAGCAAGAGACGCCAGGCCTCTTTTGCATGTTTATTTGCAAGATATTTTCAGACTGTGCCTATTGTTCGGCCTTTCTGCTTTTTATGTCTTGATTAAACTGTGAACTGTGCTTTTTATTGTCTTAAGCATTTCATTTGAGGAGACTTCTATATATTGAACACAAACTTGCTAGTCTAAATCATGTCTAAATGACTCTTCTTAGCAGTAAGAATGTATGCGATACTGTTTTATGTCAATTAAATGATCTGTTTATGCTATTGCTTTAAGCTTCCGGTGTTTTGGAACATATCAATAACATTCAGGCCCTTGAGTCTATGATTTATCGTGCCTATCAAAAAGCTTTGGCGCATCGCCTTAGATTAATATTTGTTTCATTATATCTGCTTCCTTTTCCCTTTCCAAAAAACCATTATATAGAAGAAATCGGCTTCTTTAAAATCCGGAGGTCACTCAGTTTGGCGCAAAGGGGTCCCCCTTGAACTGAGTTTCCCATAAAGGCACTGTTATCCCGTCAATTTTTGGCGTCAACAGTTTGTCCTTTTTTCTGGCACGCCCGGTGGGACCCAAACTAATGAAATCGTCTTCTAAAAGGGTGTATGAGCCATCGGCCTGTAACTAGATCCCAAACTGCAAGTAACCCAGGTTTACTAGTGCCTCCATCCAGGACAGTCCAGGCCGCAAATCAGTTAGTAACCGTTCCATTCCCACCACCCTTTCCTCTCACCATGTTGCCGGCCGCGAACAGAAATTATGTAGCATGGGATGCTGGGAGTCCCCTTGTAGCTCCGGTAGCACCTGCTGTTTGGGGTGCCATTCCGGTTTCGGCCCTGAAAGCTCTTCCCAAATTCGCCGGAGATAACACAAAAACGCCAGCAGAGCATTTGCAGGATGTAGCGGATGTATGCCTAGTACATGGTATCACGGCGCAGAATGTAGCCCTGAGGCTCCTTGCTGCGTCCTTCAAAGGCAAGGCCCTGGAGTGGTACCGAACACTGACTCCTAATACCATTCGCACTTGGGATGACCTCGAGATCCATTCTATGAAAGAGTTTTCAAATGACGGAGATCGTTCTTCGCTATATTATCAGTTATCCGTCATCAAACGAGCACCCTAGGAGGCTCTGACGGACTTCAATGCCCGATTTCACTCGAGTTGGCGGAGGATTCCCGTGACCATCCGCCCTACCCCAGATTTGGCGTTCATGTTCTATCTGAAGTCCATCAATCCTGACATTTCTATGATGATCAAGTCTCTGGGAGGAGCTACTCTACCAGATGCATATGCCACCGCTATCAAAGCAGAAAATCACTTGATAGACTGCAGAAAATTGCCTCCTCGACCTGTTATGCCGATATTTCCTAAGATATCAAACGTGGCACAAGAGGTGGCGTCGACCAGTGCGCCAGCGACTCCCCAGTCAGCGTACTCATATACAGCCGCTCCTGAAAACTTGGCCTCTACATCAAGTTCTCCGAAGAATGAAATGGGCGACCTCAAGGAGATGCTACGGACTATGGCGAATGATATAACAACACTCAAGCGGAATCAAGCAATGCCTCCGCGGCCTGCGTATCAGAACTACCAAGGTGGGCGGCCTACCTATCAGCAGAATCAATATCAGAATGCGCATCACACTAACTCACCAACGGCGGCTGCCAACCAAATAGTTCTGGTGCCTACGCCACTGGCAGGAGCGTCGCCAAGCTCTAGCAGAGAATTAACCGCGGGACAAAATAATCTTATTGATGACATCAATCCATGGTGCTTCCCTTGCAACGATGCGCATATGCCCCGAAATTGTCCGCGTGGCAACTTACAACAAAGGATAGCAGAGCAACGTAGTCAAGGGATTGCGACAGAGAGCGAAGAATACGGATATGCCCCGGCAATGGAGAATGCGGTCCTTACCGCGCAAATACAAGGAATGTCCCTGGAGCAAGAGTTCGACATTGTTCCTGATCATGCGCTCTTCTCATGGATGGAAGACAAGGAAATAGTGTTTGCGAATGACACGTCCACTGCCGAAACGCAGCGGGTAAAGTCTGACTATAATACACGCTCCAAGAGAAGATTCACCGGTGAGGCCGTGGTTTCACTTTCGGACAATCCGCAGTGCAAGGACGTTTTGGATCAAATTCCTGGTGGCCCGACCGAATCCTTGTCTCCTCAACGGCGGAAGGAAATTATTATAACAAAAGCCAAGGAGCAGAAATCTCCGAGCTCCTCACCTCTTAATGTGGTGGAGCAGTTGAAGAAATCACCTGCTAATATGTCTTTATGGGACATTCTAGCTATCCCGGAGCAGAAGACCATACTCCAAAAGGCGCTTCAGCAACAGATGGACCCAACACTAACCGAGCCTTTGGCCAGTACCGAGGCGGTTTATCAAATGCCACCAACTAAGGTTGTCGCAAACAAAGCAATGGAATCCCATGCGGAAGGCGGAGGTAGGCCAAAACCTCAACCCTTCTTAACTCTCATTATAGGGGAGAAACTATTACACAACGCTATGATTGATTCTGGCGCTAGTACCACGGTTATGCCAAAACTAATAGCCGAAGCCTTGGGACTCAGCTACGAACCTATGAAGAAAGGGGTGATGCAGCTAGATGGAAATAAGGTTGATACTTATGGGTGTCATCAAAGCACTTCCGTTGACTCTATTTTCCTGCCCGAGTATCACGGTCCCGCAAGATACAGTGATCATAGATGTTCCGCCAATGTTTGGTCTTTGCCTTTCTCGAGAGTTTACTTCAAAGGTGGGCGGCTATTTGTCTTTAGATTGGTCACATCTAATACTTAGGACCAAACATGGTGCAAAGATGAAGATAGAATCGGAGGCTCTGCATTCCGAACATGTGGCGAACGAGGCCCTGATTAACTTTGAAGCGGCACATACCTCCATCACCAAGCAAGACATGTACAATGTTGAACTGTTGGAGGAGGAGAAGGTCAACGGAGACCGAAGTGATAGCGAAGACGCTCTGTTGAGTGAACATATAAATAATGATCCCTTCGGAAATTATCATGCTACCGGTTTAGGCACATATGTGATCTATGACGAAGACCAAGTTCTTCCGAAGGTCGTCAAAGAGCCCGACGATGACCAAGCAAGTGAGCTGTGGACATTATATTTTGACGGAGCAAGGAGCAAAGTTGGAGCTGGAGCAGGGATATGTCTAATATCCCCACAGAATGAAAAGTTGCTGAGGGCCTTCCGATTCCAATTTGCTTGTTCAAATAATGAGGCTGAATATGAGGGTCTAGTCCAAGGTCTAAGCCTAGCGGAACGAATGGGTATCAAACAATTGATTGTATTCGGAGATTCAGAACTGGTAGTTAATCAGGTCCGAGGAGTCTCAGCAGCAAAGAATATCCGCATGAGATCCTATCGGCATCGAATCTGGGACCTTATAGAAAGTTTTGAAGCTTTCAACATCCTGACCATTCCCCGAGCTCAGAATGGCGATGCAGACCGCATGGCAGTAATCGGAGCTCAGTTTGATCCTGTCTCCGACTTGCTTCGGAACAAACATTCAGTACGAGTGCTGGTTAGACCAGCAATACCCGATAATGACCAAAGTTGGCAAGTCTTTGAGAGCGATGAACACATCGCCTCGTTTATTCAAAACTCAGGGGAATTTGCCGATCAACTCCAACCAAAGATCGCTGAGGCCTACGAGGGACAAATTATGCAGCTGAAATCAAATAAGCTTCCGAAAGGATTGGTTACTCTCGAAAAAAAATTTGATTGTAGTGACGCCCGAAATGATAAGAGGAAGTTCGTGGCGGAAAAAGGTGATTATGAGAATCTTCGGGTCTCCGATGACAGGAACCTTCGGGTCGGAAAAGATGTCTCACAGCAAGATAGAGAAAGGCTTATGAATTTCTGTGAGAAATATGGAGTAGTAGCCTGGTCCTACGATGATCTGGAAGGTTATGATCCTGGTATCATTCAACATACTATTGAGCTAACAGAAGGTGCGAAGCCAATCCGACAGAAACAGCGGCCGGTCAACCCTAAAGTTGAAGCCTTGATGGCACAAGAGCTAACCAAGCTCATTGAGTCGCGTATTGTTTTCCCAATTAAACATAGTACTTGGGTATCAAATCTGGTACCAGTCCGAAAGAAGAATGGTGATATACGCTTATGCGTAGATTTCCGAGACCTAAATAAAGCATCTCTGAAGGACCACTATCCCTTGCCTTCTATGGAGTCGATCCTCCAAACTGTCGCGGGATCGGAAATGTTCTCTCTACTGGATGGCTTCTCTGGCTATAACCAGATTTGAGTAAGAGAGGAAGATCAGCACAAGACTACGTTCACCACCAAGTGGGGGACGTTTGCATATGCTAAAATGCCTTTTGGTTTATCTAATGCAGGGGCAACCTTCCAGAGAGCTATGGACGTCGCATTTAGCGAGCTGATCAATAAGATTATCCTAATCTATTTGGATGATCTTACTGTGTTCTCCAAATCTAAAGATGATCATTTCGATCATCTGGAGTTGGTGTTTCAAAAGTGCCAAGAGTTCAGGATTTCCTTAAACCCGAGGAAATGTGTGTTCGGAGTACCTCAGGGTAAGCTGTTAGGACATGTTGTGTCGAAGGAAGGTATTTCAATTGACCCAGAACGAGTAAAGGCTATAAAGGAGCTTCCTCTCCCGGTGAATAAGAAAGGTGTCCAGTCTTTTCTGGGCAAAGTAAATTTCGTCAGTAAATTTATTTCCGATTTTGCGGGAATGATTAGGCCGATCACCCTAATGCTGAAAAAGGATCAAATTTTCAAGTGGACAACGGAGGCGAGGGAGGCATTTGAGAAGGTCAAGGAAGCTATCTCATCAGCCCCAGTGTTGATCAATCCAGATCAACATAAAGATTTTATAATGTATGCTTTCAGTAGCAAGTCAAGTATCGCTACTGTTCTGACTCAAAAGGATAGAGAAGGAAAAGGGGAGCATCCAGTTGCTTTCTATTCCCGAACCTTAAAGGAATATGAAGTGAATTATAACTTCGTTGAAAGACAGGCTTTCGCAATAGTGAAGGGGCTTAAAAAGTTCCGCCATCTAATTTCCTGTAGCAAAGTCCTGGTATATGTCGCACATTCTAGTGTGCGGGAATACATCATGGAGGGAGAAATCACAGAAAAAAGGGCTAATTGGATCACTAAGATCCTGGAATATGACATTGAGGTCAGGCCCACCCGGGACTATTAAAGGCAGAGGTCTGTGTGAGTATATGACACAGGAAGTGGAATTTTTGCTAAAGAGGAACAGTCAGAACTTGTCCTGATAAACGGATCGGGATCGGAGGACGATTGGCTGAAAAGAGATGAATTTCATGCGAACCGGAAGGTACCCGCCAGGCCTCTCATCCCAGAAAAAAGGTATTATCGGCTCCAGAATTGCGGATACACGCTGATAGAAGGAGTCCTTTTCAAAAAGAAATTTTAATGGTGTGCTCCTACGATGTGTTACTTCAGGGGAGGCGCAGAAGATCCTCGACGCATTTCACAATAGCGACGAAGGTGGACATTTCTCCGCTAAAACTACAGCCATCAAGGTCCTGCGGGCTGGATATTACTGGCCCACACTTTTCAATGATTCCTACTCTCTGGTAAAGACTTGCAAAAAATGTCAGTTATTCTCCGACCGAAGGAAGAATTCAGCGATGCCCCTCAAACCTATCGTGGCGGATGAACCATTTGCTCAATGGGGCTTGGACTTTATCGGAATGATCAACCCGGTTTCCAGTTCCGGACATAAATGGATTTTAACAGCTACAGACTACTTCACAAGGTGGGCTGAAGCTGTTCCCCTTAAAGAGGCAACGGAGGTAGAGATTGTGGATTTCCTCGAGGCTCTGGTGACGAGGTTCGGCCCTCCGAAGACGATCATTTCGGACAATGCTAGAGCATTTGTAGGCACAAAGGTATGTCACTTTGCATTGAAAAATGGCATATTCCTGAAAACATCTTCAAACTACTATCCACAGGGAAATGGCCTAGCTGAGTCAACAAACAAAAGTTTAGTCCGACTTCTCAAAAAAGTGGGCTCAGAACACCAAAGGGAATGGCACAAAAATCTCCGAAAAGCACTCTGGGCTAGCCGCATAACTCCTAAACAAGTCCTCAAGACTTCGCCCTATGAACTAGTATATGGGAAAGAAGCGCTGCTACCTATCTCTATGGAAATTCCGGCGATACAGTTGTTGAAATCTCTTGAGATAGAACAAAATGACGCCATGGAAGTTCGGCTTGCCGAAATATTAGAAGTACAAGAAAAAAGGGAGAATTCCCTAAAGGCCATGACTGGCCGTCAACAGGTGGTCAAACGGTGGTTTGACAAAAGGGCTTCCGACCAAGGCCTAAAAAGTGGAGATTTGGTGCTAAAATACGACAGCAGGGCTGCGAAGCCAGGTCAGCATGGTAAGTTTGATAGCCTATGGGAAGGACCCTTCAAAATCATTCGGTGCATGCAACACAATGCCTTCAAGCTAGAAAATATGGAACAGGAGCCCCTAGGAATCCCGGTTAATGGGATTCACCTTAAATTGTTCCATTAAGCGTCAGGCCCTACCTTGTACAGTTGTAAATAACGCTTTTTCTTTTTCCTTTCCTGTTTTTGGCCTATCGTTTTGCTAAAACCAATTGACTTGTTATGTATTCGCTTATCATCGTTGGTAGGTGAAGCACCGGAGTTCTTAAAACACAAAAGTATGGTCATAAACAGAGACAAAACATACAAAATTGGCAAACCCAGAAAAAATTGCACGCAGAAGCAAACAGGAGCATAAAATTTCACAACAAAAAGAGGCGTATATTTTTATATACATGTTTCTGAGTTACAAAATGGCATGAATGCCGATTTTCAAAATATACAAAGTATAAGAGCATATATATATACGTTGGCCTTTTATCAGGCTGATACGGAGCAAGGGGGTTACATCAACAAACACCAGGGCAAGAGGACCATCTATCCGCAGGAGTGGCTAGCAGCAACCGACGCATTCAAGACAGCGTCCGCTTCTTCCTCAGCAACAGGTTCCTCGGCGGCACTGGCAGCATCATGAAGCGCGGCTGTCGTCGGTGGTGGGTACACCAGGTCCCTGAAGTCAGTATACCACTCTACGTCGTAGAATGGTATCACGTTGTAGCTTCTGAACAGGAAGTGAAGAGCCTGGGTAACCCTTTGCTGATGCTGACCACGGGTCTGCAGGCGGAATCCGCTAAGGAATGGTAGCCAAGCCACGATAGCTTCTTCTTCAATATAGCGACGTAAGTCGCTGGCTGATGGCAGGCCGATTCCATACGCAGCGTGTGTGACAACCTCGCCAAGCCCGTTCAGGTACTTCTTCGGGAAGATTTCTTTGACTAGCTTCAATACAAGAGGCCGAGGGACACAAATGTCTAGCATAGACGCCACAAAGTGTGAGCACACATCGGTGTTCACCCGATGCTTATCTTCATACTCCACACAGTCTTTGCCGAGAACCCACTTAATGGCTACTAAAACCAGCGAGTGCTTGTTCTTCGTCATTCTCTTAAGCCTCCTGGTGGAGATTTCACCTACAAATGTTGTTTGTGATTTGAAGGAGGTCAGGCGAATGGGAGTATCCATCTCTCCTAGGACTATTCCTAAATCTGCTAAGTATGCCGAAAGCTGCTTATTACCTAACCTATGAAAAGACTCGCTTAGCAGTATTCTACTTGCCTATCACTTCTCGACGCAAAGTGTATATGTTTGCTATCTACTGGCCTATTTATAGAAAGTTGACAAGACATACGCCAGTCCGCCGTAAGCAACGTGATGTATATTGGCTACAATCTCGAGGGCCGAGTCTGCGTTTGTTCACGTTTTGGGCTGGCACACGCATGGTAGCACGGCTCAAGGCATGCTTAATTAAATCAAGTTAATTAATTGAGCTTTAAAAGGGTGGCACTTGCTGATGAAGGGACGTATGGCCGTATGCTATGGTGTCAAATCTCAAGCACATCCCAGAGCCCGAGGCGATATTCGTATCTCTTTCAGGCGGTGATCGTTTGCTTGGCGTAATCATTCCGGCCTGGGATATTAATTACCGGTACATGCTAACACAACGCGAGGAGGCCAGTTGCAAGCTCAATTTCCAAGAAAAATCAGGGCGTATCACACGATATCCTAAAAGCAATGATGAAATCCGGCCACCTCGGAAAAAGCAATCAGCTCATCTTGCACGAGTCGTGGAGTTAACGGTACATGCCGAATTAAATGCAAGGGCTCGCGCTCGCCTACCACCTTGAGGAAAGTTGCTATTATTGCATGATAACGCTTATTGTTCCTAAGTCTTTTTCCAAAAAGCTAAGGAGTGCGTGAAGTGTTTTCTGTCTGTATTTCCAGTGCAAGCGTATTCAAAGGCCAGCGAACCTTCAAGTTCTGCCGCGAAGAAAGATGGCGGAATCTTCAGCTCAGCCAGCAGAGGAAGGGATTAGCCAGGAACTGTATTCGGCTATTCGTTCTTCTGCCGAGGTCTACGTGTACGATGATGTAGCGTATGCCACTCCTGGTATACCCCAGAAGGTGAGGAGACCCAACACAGAGGAGCTAGAGAAGCCCAAAGAGTGGAATAACCCTAAAAAGGTTGGAGAAAAGTGGGCTAATATCTATGATCCAAAGCTTGCTAGGAACCCTAAGTCTCTTAGAGAGGCGGCTTGTGCAAGATTATCAGCACCAGCGGCGGAGAAGGCAACGGCAGGTAGAGTCTGGTATAGCGGTTTGCCACAATACATGGTCCCATTCGTGCACTATTGCCCGGAGGTGGTCGACGCAGCTGTTCAACGCTATAATCCAAAAACCCACTGCATTGAGGGGCGCAATTTAAGGGTTCATATCAGCCAGGAAGCCATCTGGCATATGTTATGCATTCCTGACCCCAGGACAAGAAAGGAGAAAATCGAATATTTCCGCCCAAGCAAAGGGGAAAAGATATGGAAAAGGATGAAAACCGGCTCCGATTTCCTATTAGAGGAGACTAAAAAGAAGGGTATTGTGTCCGCTAAGGCACCAAGCATCCCATTGTTGCGCGGTTCATTCCGCGACGACCTTCAGGACCCCATATCCATGCTGGCATTTGTTTGCGGCCGTGATTCTGATGAAAAGATCGAGGCTTTTCAGCTGGGCCCTGCAATACAGTTTCGCAGGCAACATGAATCTTTCTGGTATGATTTTGCCGAGTTCATGGTCGAGGAAATGATACAGCAAATAGAGAATTATCAGGCGGAGACGAAATTTAGATTTCTTTCCTACCTGGTCCACATGTTCCTGCATCAGAATCCGGATTTCTTCGCCCGATTTTTCCCACTATCAATTTTTGATGAGCAGAATAAAAGAAAGCCGGTATCTACATGGACACCCTACCTTTCCGCAACATATGACTACTATGCCTTCGCGGACTATTTCATAGCCCCGGTCCTGAATGATTTGATCGGAGAGGGTGATATCGTCCGGCTTAACACTGAGCAGACTGGATTTCTGCAAAGCTACATCCCCGCTTGCGACTGGTTCCTGGGCAAGGATTTCACGATCCTTCGAATGAGGGGCTTTATTGACAGGCCTTTCCTGCTCCCGGCTTGCATCACCGATAGAGTGCTCGCGCTGGAGGTTTACCGGCAGGTATGCGTCATTGATTTCATGTTTTGTAGCAGCAAAAGGGTCAAAAAGAAGGGATTCTTCAGTTGCCCGAAGAGTTTCAAGTCAATAACGCTTGTCAAAAAGTGATCTCATCAGCTGCTAGGCGACAAGCTGGCACACCTAGGGCTAGTATTAGTAGATGATAAGTGGGATTACAACCCTTTCAATGATCTACCTGAGCCGCATATGAGAGTTACGCATGTTTCCCGACCATACTGGGAGAAGCGGCGTAATAACCGGACTGATAAAGATGAAGATCTGGTTGAATTGGCACAAATCCCTACGCCGGATACCAGAGGCCCATGGCACAAGTTCTACTTCCAGTGGCCGTGGCCAGGGACAACCTTCCGATAGAGCGCAGCATGCTTAACAAGTTGAAAGTGGACGAGGAATGGAACGATGAAAAAATAAAAGCTTTCTGGAGATACCGCCAAGAAACAGGGCAGTTGAAGGCTCCTTATAATAAATTGAAGGACGACCAGGAATTCGAAAGACACTGGGATGAAGGCCATCCCAGCCCGACCTCCAGCGCTAACAAGAGCGAAGCAGAGGGTTCCGATGAGCAGGAGGAAGAGAGGGCGATATCTTCGCAGGAAGGTGATGCTCCCGAGCATCCCGCCTATGTCGGCACTAACGTGCGCTTTAATATATCAAGGAGCTCACTTACGCGCACATGGGCCGCTAAACCGGTCAGGCTAGTGCCCCAGCAGAAAGATCCGACTGCCGAGGTTAGTGAGTGTCCCCCCGCGAAAAGACAACGCACGGAAAGTGTTATCGGGACAGTTTCACATGAACCGGCCGAAGGGGAAACACCCGCTGCTAGTCAAATGCCAGAGGTTGCGGTCGAGTCCCAAATGATCCAAATGCTACCGCCGACCAGTCAGCAGGTACATTTCGCTCCTTCCTCTCTTGCATCTCATTCTTTCACGTCCGCTCCTGCTCAATTGGCAACTCCTGCCATTCGTCCGAGCCCTCCACCCTCTGTTTCTGGCCCATCTTATTCCGGGGGTTTTGCCCAATATTCGCAAGCCCAACCGTTTATAATCACCCCTCCAGGCATGCTAACGCCTACTGCTGCCACCCAGACTTTCCTCACCTCGCTATCCGAAGATATTCCTCCTATCGGCCCCCACTCTTTTTCTGAGATGCTTACAGATCCCTTCCCACCACAGCAAACTAAGCCCCAGACAGTGACTCTTTTTCCTCGGCCAACAGGCCTTATGACTGAATCTCCGGTTCAGCCGTTGCAATTATCCAGCCAGGCTGAAACCCCCTAGGTTAAGCTATGGAACGTGCCACACTTTTCTCTGCAAACCGTCACCCTCCAGAAAAAGCAAATGCGGGCGCCTATGAAAGTTACCTATCCCTACGCCCTACCTTCCGGTGTTCCCTTCGCAGGTGGGCTGGTTTCATCACCAGCTGAGTTCATTGCACAGATAGATTGTGGGAAGGAGGCTCGCGCAAATAGAATGAGGCGACGAAGGGCAAAGGATGACAATGCCCCCGCCGAACCAAGAGTATAGGCTTCGTATGACGAGGCCCGCCAGGAATTAAAGTTCGCAACTATGTACCCAAGGATAAACAAGCCTCGGGGAGAAATGCAACCAGAGGACTATGATATTTATGCTGTCGGACTGGACATGAAGATGGCCCGGCCACAAGATAAAGTCAAAATCATGGAGGAGACACAACGGGTGGTCACTTCCGATTTCCTAAAGACTGGTCGCCAGTTGAAAAAGAAGGATGAACAGCTCAAGGCAGCCAAGGACAGGGTGAATTTTCTAGAGGCAAAGGAGAAATCCTTAGAGGCGGATGTCGCCCGAATGACAGAAAGGGCGCTAACAGCAGAGAATGAGAGGAACAGGCTTCAAGGCGAAATTGCAAAGGCCCGAGTAGCCGACCCAGCCGTATTAAAGGAGTTGCAGAATCAAAACCAAGCGGCGCAACAGAGCTTACAATCGATGGAAGAAGAGCTTGAACGCTTCCGCCTTGAGTTCAGACAGAAGCTGGCAGAAAAAGGCGAAGAGATGGAACGCCTACAAGATCAGCATCAGCAGAAGATACAGGAAAAAGAGGCCGAATTCAAAGATTTGAAGAATAGACTGGAGGAGGAGCTCCGAGAAACGAAGACCAAGCTAGAAGATGAGCTCCGAGAAGCGAAAGCTTCATTAGAAGAGCAATCGGCTAACCACTCTAGAGCTGAACAGAATTGGCAGAAACAAATGAACAACTATGAAGCGCTGTGGACATCTGAGAAGAAGAAGAAGGCAGAATTTGCCGAAGCTCTCATTTCACGAGACGCAGAGATTTCTTCGCTTAAGGCCTCCCTGCTACCAGCCCCTGCCCAACCGGATATCATCCCACTGGTCAGGCAATTGTACATTTCTCACTGGGAGAAAATCAAAGCCTTCTGCCTAAATCTGCAGCCTACCCTCCGGTTCATCGACAGGGCGTTAAAACTCAATCAGGAGGCCCATGACACAATGGAACAGTTCCCGCATTTCATCCTGGAAAAGGTTCCTGAGGCGAGGGACTTGTTAAATAAGCTATACTCGGTCTCAGACGAGATCCTCGCCGGGGCAGGTATTGAAGATAGGGACAACGCAGCTCAAACGGCAAATAGGTTCATTCATTGCCACTCCGCTTTCCAGCGTACTAAGGCAGCAGCGGCTTTTCTAAACAAAGCGCTGGATGGCATTCGAGGGAGTTTCTCTGAGTTAGGCAGGTTGGGATTACCGTCCCCATTTCTTGAGGATGGCACTATTGCCACGGCTGCGCAGATTACCGAGATCATTGAGCAGAAGGAGAACGATCCGGAGGCATTCAAGGAACTCGGCAGCCCCCCAACAGCAGCAGATATCGAGGCAATCATTCATCCTCTCTCTCAGCTGCTGTTCCACATAGAAGCAGGCGCTGGCCTGCCAGAGGTGCTGCCTCATAAGGAAGCTATTGATCTCCGCGGAGCACAAGAGAATTTGCGCAGCATGGCAAAGCCATCCGAAATTGAATGGGTGCCTTTGCAGGCTGCACTTTCAAAACTCTAACTCCATTTGCCCTAGAGAGGAAGGCTCTGGTCTGCAGAACCAGAGAGTTTTTGGGTTCTCCGTTCCTTATCCGAAACGCCCCTGTTAGTCGCCAAAAGCTGTTGAAATAATATTCCACTCAGCTCCCTTCGGGTTCCCCTTTTTTTGCATGTTCATGCGCTGGCCTGCGCGTCTCCGCGTTTCTTCGGCTTCCCGGCAGGTTTTTGATCTTTGCCTTTGTGTGCATTCCTCGCTTCGCAACTTTGGCAAGCGGCTTCCCTTTTGGCTCTTGAGATGCTGCGCTGAGCGCCCACGTGTCACGCCTGCGGGGTCTTTCATTTTCTGTTGCTTTATGTTTCCTACGGGTTGCGAAACAGGGCCCACATCTCTATACGTGGCGGTGTAGCGCAATCTTTCCCTAGCAGGAGTAGAGTATGCTGCGGCGGGCTGCGAAGGGTTTCTATTGGCCTTCTTCATTTCCTGGCGGGGCCCACCCTCGCTCACGTGTCAGCGGTTCGCGGCTTTTAAAACAACAGCAGGGACGAGAGCACCACGGGCTGCGAAACGCGGCCACGCGTCTTTCGCCCCCTTTTCATGCGGCCTTTCCCCGTTTTCAAAGTAGCCTCCGTCCCCTGAACACGTGTCACTTCTCCGCAAGCTCCCGGTCACTGGAGAAGGAGTTTTCATTCGGGCCGCGGTTTGCTGCCACGTGCCTTACATCGATTATCAAAGCAAGCTGTGAGATGGCCGAGCGGGATGGTGTCATTGACTGCTGCTCGCCATGGTTCTCTAAGGCGGTGGACGACACTCGTCGCTTCGAAGCCTGGTTGGGACCACTGCCATCATTCCAAAAGGGCACGCCTGTAACTAACCAACTGGATGCTGTACCCTGATTGGCTGCTCTCATAACGGCATTGGGAATATTCTTATCCGGGCATCATTACGGGGGATTGTGGAATCATTCTGTTACAACTCTCCAGGCGGTGGGATTTTGCTCTCCGGCTATATATACTCCTCTGTTGAGGGAAAATGGTCCAAGATTTTACAGGAAGAATACTGGTTTTAGCAAGAGACGCCAGGCCTCTTTTGCATGTTTATTTGCAAGATATTTTCAGACTGTGCCTATTGTTCGGCCTTTCTGCTTTTTATGTCTTGATTAAACTGTGAACTGTGCTTTTTATTGTCTTAAGCATTTCATTTGAGGAGACTTCTATATATTGAACGCAAACTTGCTGGTCTAAATCATGTCTTAATGACTCTTCTTAGCAGTAAGAATGTATGCGATACTGTTTTATGTCAATTAAATGAACTGTTTATGCTATTGCTTTAAGCTTCCGGTGTTTTGGAACATATCAATAACATTCAGGCCCTTGAGTCTATGATTTATCGTGCCTATCAAAAAGCTTTGGCGCATCGCCTTAGATTAATATTTGTTTCATTATATCTGCTTCCTTTTCCCTTTCCAAAAACCATTATATAGAAGAAGCCGGCTTCTTTAAAATCCGGAGGTCACTCAGTTTGGCGCAAAGGGGTCCCCCTTGAACTGAGTTTCCCATAAAGGCACTGTTATCCCGTCAATTTTTGGCGTCAACAGTTACCATTGATGGTTCATTTTTGCCTTCTGGTTCTTGTGAAGTATTGTGCAATTTTAAGTGATTCATCAAGCTACTTAGTGAAATATTTCTTTTCCTTATAGCTTTGTTTCATGTTAGCATGCCTTTCTTTGCAAAAGTAGTATTATGTAGGTTACAAACTGTGTTTACTCAATTGTGCATGAGCTTTTAATTTGTGAAAATCTGCTTTTCCTTCTTGAAAGTGTGTGCATGTCGAACCTGTTTGTATGCATAATCTATAGAATCTTGTTGTGCAGTCCCATATGCATCATCAATTTTCAAGTGTAAATTGAGTATCTCATTGTTCTTATCAGTTTGGTGCATCACCTTAGGATTTAATTTCCATTTTTATGTTTCTCCTTCTCCCTTTTCCTTACAAGATCAATAGTTTAAGATGACACCAAAGGTCGGCCTTCTCCGGAGGTTGACCTCTGTCTACAAGTGACCCACAACTTTAGAGGTCTTCCCATGTTACACTGAGGTGTTGAACATCAGGTTCAACAAGGGTGCAATTTCAGGTGATAACAGTAATATCATAATAAGTTGTTGGTTTAGGAGTTTCTTCTCTAGGGACAACTCTTATTTATTTACAAACTTAAACAAGTTTCTAGGAATCTTATCTTCCTTTCCCTTTTCCCTTTTCCCTTTGTTCTTTTCTCTTTTCATCTTGGCATAAGAACTTTTCTACCATTATCTTTCGATAAGGTTCACACATTGATTGTGTAATGAGCTCATAGGCTCCAGAGCTGAACCTGATAGTTCTGATACCACATGTAACAACCCCAGTGTTCTTCATAGTAAATTTCCAATGATTTCACCTCAAGTGATAAACCATGACACCAAAACATAGCAATAAAAAAATTTCTTTCCACAATGTAAATTACATGCACAATTGAAATAACACTATTTCAAAACTTCCATTACGTTCTATTATAATTTTACAAGAGTGTACTCAATTACATGCATAGCTCAACCAAGCTTCAGAGCAATAGATATAGATGGTCTAGGAATCGGTCTTTCAAAACCTTGCTCTTCTATCACCTACTAAGGAGGAGAAGCATCAAGTGCTTTTCCACCAATCACGGACTCATATGCGGTCCCCAGCACATCTATCAATGATAGATGGCCCTACCCTTTAATGAAGAGCTTGGTTGGGTAACCCCATATGAAAAATTGCACTGAGCTTAGTGTTGTGTCGTACATGTCTAGAGTTTATAACCCTACACTCGGTAACTAGCATGTACTACATGGAAATGGTGAGCTGACAGTGGAGCCAAAGGAAATCACACTACTTTGGCCAAAGTATTCTCACTCAATACTTCGAGTGAAGGTCAACTATTCACCTACACTTCTTAAGCTCATTTTGACTTAAGGCTATTATATCTATGCATAGGTAATCCCTCCCATAGGTAAGCTTTAACCCTAGGATTAACCTATCATTTTTTTAAACAAACTCTAGGGTATCTCTACTAATTAAGTAAAAGTATGAGTTCCCTCCCTTCAATGGACTACAATCCTATAAGTACCCTACTAGCTATCTAGCATAATATAATAACTAGTTATGAGTAACCCTTAAGCTACCCTTGTTTAATTATAACTGGTATATAAATACCTATGACAAACAATACCTCCTTATTATGGAGTAAATACAAGCACTTCATAAATAGTATAATTGATTTCTACTTTCTTTCAAATCAAATACTATCTTTCCCTATATGCAATTACTCGTAATAAACAATTCAAGCAATCATGGAAAACAATCTTTCAAAAGCTAAAACAATAATGACAAAATATCCTCATGTTTTTTTCGCTTATCCAATTTGAATTATAGCATATCAGTATTCCCATAGCAACAACTAGCTTATGCTTGATTCCTTCAGCCATGCCACAATAACCCCCTTCTCTCAAGTTGATAATGTACTTCACTCAATATGCTAATACTCTCACAAATACTTACAACTCTCTCTCTCTCAAATGAAATAGAATATTGCAGATAAGAATTGCAGAGCAAAAAGTGTATAATAATGCTAAGCTCAATGCATATGGAATGCATCCTAAACGATTTTTCTCTAATATTTATACAGAAGAAAAGAGACTTATAATCCCACATAATAGGCATGGATGTTGGCAATAATCACCATGCACAACCACTTACTTAACTAAGCTGAAAGGTGGCGCATAAAAAAAAAATACTCAACAAAACAATGCTACAGGTCAACGAGTAGTATAAGACCATTTTAAATCAACACATGATGAAAAAGGTGTAATTCAAATTGCCTTCATATTGAACATCTACAGAAAATAGGATTCTCATAGGTTGGTGACATGTATTCTCCCTATTTCCTATATTTAAGCTTGTTGTTAACTCAGAGAACTCAGTCAAGTATCTTCTGGCTATATACGATACAACTGACTTGGTCAAAGGCATAAGAATTGACACTCCTTATTGAATCAACTCCTTTCCTCATGGTGTGGTTTGCGTACTGGACTTGGCACGTTGAAAATAACTCATCATAGTAGTCTATAGCTTTGACATCACTTCACATTATCTGGACAATAACGTTTCACCATAAAGTAATGTGCTTTTAAATAAACAAAGATGCAACTTCATTTGTATCGACCTTGGCTTTGTGTTATTCAGTGCCTTTATCCTCCTTTATCGACCCAACATAAACTTTAAATGAATCGATCTATTATCCTTTAGTAATGTGTTCCACTTTATAAGTAATGTGATGTCAGGTATAGCGCTATACATTATGTACAATTTGATCTTTACTTAAAGCCAATACATATATATTCGATCTTTTGAAAGCTTGTATATGTAGTATACATTCGGCCCAAGCTAACTATATAAATAGTCTTCAAGTTGATTATATAAGTCAACCTTCAAACATTATATATATTTTATATATCAATCTCCAAGCATATACTATATATATACATATACATATATATGTGTATAATCTCACACGTATATATATATGTATATACTTTATATATGATTATATATGTATATATATATATATCTTGTCAATAAAGTATGTATTAATTCAACATACTAATGAATACAAACAAGATGTCATTCACATAGTATTAATAATATATATATATATATACACACACACCCTCTAATAAGCATGAATGCTTATGTGTGTATATGTACATATATATCCAAATATATATATGCATACCATTCAAGCAATAAAGTAATAATCCATTCGATAACCGAATGATTACATCTAAGAGATATATATATATATCATTACTTTATATATACGCAAGATAATAATATTGTACATAATATCGACTGTATATATATATATACACATATTCCTCTATGCTCATGTATACATACATATACATGTATTTATGTATATATCTTATATATATGCATACATTCGATTGTACAATTAAGCACATACATATTTACTATCTTATCGATAGGAGATATACATGTGATGAATATATACAATACATCCATTCTACACGTTCTCACCTTATCGATACAAGAATAGTAATATAGGGAAGAACTCACAATCTCAAATAGATAAATATCACCTAAGCATGCATTCAATAGTAATCAAGACCCTTACTAATGCAAATATATTACACTAAGGATGACTTACCAATTCCCAACACAATGACTAGACTCAACCATTCTATTGTGAGTGTGTGTGTGTAAGCTCAAATAGGTTACGTTATTGGTTACTCGACCAAGACCTTCTCCTAAGTGATACTTCCCCTCTGCCTGGAGGAATAAACATATACCTGCATCCAACTATCACAAGCACATGGTAGTCAACTTTTCACAAAACATGCATTACACATAATACATCTCCATAGTTAGAATATTAACTCAATAACCATCCATTTCACACATATGTATTTCTTCATTTATCATTAAATGAAATAACGTTCATGCATAATACATTGATTTAACAAAGTGCAAGCACATTTATTCACCATCAGAATACAAATTACATTCACATTTACCCTACATAGTAATAGTAAATAGTAATTACATAATTGGGGTGTAACATTTGCACAAGAAAAAGAAAATTGGAGGAAAGAAAAAGAAACTTTGATTGCAGAACATGCTAAAGTGCTAGAAGGAAAAGAGATTGAGATAAGGAGATTAGTAGTTAGATTGGAAGAAGTGGTAGATGAAGCTACCCAAATTATAAGATGCAGATCTCCAGCAAAAACATATGCACTATTTTTGCAAGAATGTTTTTTGGGTTTTCAGTTTAGTAGGCTAATCAATAACCAATCAGTTGGGATGAGCAGGGAATTTGAGTTTCTTAATGTTTTTACTGATTCTACACTAGAAGAGCAAGATCAACTGTGTGAATACTATTTTCACAACTATGTGGTGATGGATGAAATAGAGTGGAACCATCTGATGTTTGTAGGGGATCTCCAGATAAGGGCACTAACATCTTATTATAGAAATGAACAATTCAGGAGAAATAATGGAAAAATATGAGAGGGAGAAATCCATTGCTCTCCTAATAAGAAAAGAGTCTACAAACCTTGATGCACTTATAGATGAATGGTTGAAACTCCTAGATCATAAGGGTGTAAGAAGGAAGATTATGAAACTAAGAACAAAGGATTAATCATAAAAGAATGCAAACATTAGCTATGGGATTGGGTCAACAATGTTATATAGATATATGTAGAAAAGATGGAACAACATGTCCCTAGATTTGCAAAGAAAGGAACCTCATTCAATATACAATTTTACCACCATGCTTGAGAGGGTACGTAGATATATGAAAATTGTTGCTGATAGAGGACTTCATTGGGTACCACTCACATTCTACCCACCTATGCTACTCTATCTAGTTCCACATTGCATCGGGGAAAAAGGTGAGGAGTGTGAGAAAGTTGGGATCATCATAATGAGACAAATTAGAACTTACAGAGGTTTCTAATTAAAGTAGATCAAGGGAGTTGATGTTGTTATGGACCTCATGGAGATTACATTGCTTTATAATCTACACCCCTAGTGTTTTGCTTGAGGATAAAAAAAAGCATAGTTGGGGGGGTGATGGGTTCATTTATTAGCTTATTTTTTGTTGTTTTTATGTATGCTTTCAAACATTATCAGACAATCTTTTCAGACAATATTCCTATGTTATGCTATCTTTCTATGCTTATTGCACAAAGTTGGACCTAAATTATAGTAATGGAAATATAGTTATGATATAGTAGCATGGCATGGTTTATATGTGAGTATGTATGAAATGTGGTTGGAATTTTGTGTTCAATCATGGTAGTTAACTTTGTGTATATGTTTTGTGGATTAACCCCTTGCAGCCCAAGAAGACACTGTAGCCTACAACAATTGGAAGTTGTAGCCCACAACAAAAGGAGGACTTGGATAGTGAAACATAGGAAGTGTCAAATCAAGTTGAGTGTAATAACTACCACATGGAGGCACCTGATGGAGTTAGTCATGCATCATTATGACAATTAATAAGGTGTTGAAAAGAAAAATTCTTTTATTGATAGGATTTTGGAAAACTGATTATATGTTCCACATGCATATATGTTTTGTAGAGTTTCAATTCTATTAGAACTCTCGTTTCTTTTTGGTTGTAGTTTGAATAATTCAATCTTAATTGCATACTCTGATATTTAGGGAGTTGTAGTTAATGATTTCAATTAAGAGTTGTATTTAGAATAAACTCCCTTGTGCTTGTATATAGTTGGTGGTTGAGTCCTTAAATAGGGGGTTGATTCAGTATTTTGTTATCAATTACTTTTCCATTTTCAGTTATCATCTATAGACATGTTGATTATTCAAAAATGATTTCCTTGAATACAATTTGTGAGGAAGATTTTGTGTAATATTTTGTGATGTGTAATGAATGAAGTTCAAGTTCAAATGAATGCATAAAATCTGAAGGTATAGATTTGGTTTTAGTTAAGTGAAGACAACCACTTGAGTAGGCCACTCAAGGTGTAATTTAGGGTAAAATTTAGGTTAAGGTAAAATAACATTAAAACTAAACCTATGAAGCTCTAAACCAACAATAGAGCACAATCCAACATAAAAAACATAAACACAAAGTAAATATCACCTATGCCATGGTTGCTTGACCTTCATTGCTCTTCTCCATTTTGCTTGAATGTGCTTGATGTTCTTAGATTTGAGTAAGCAATAGTAGCCTATTGTCTGTGATAGCAAAATATTGAAGATAGTTGTCTTACTAACAACATGTACTTGCACATGAACTAGATGTCTGAAAATGACAAGGATATGTGTCTTTTCTAGAAAGGAAAAATTTGAATGAAGTGTTGAGATTTAATGTCAATAAGATATGCCAATCAATGGCCAAGAATGAAAGTTGTAGTATGAAATAGGGTTATGACAAAATTAGGGCAATGTCAAGAAATGAATGGCTAAGATTGAATTATAAAATAGTTCAATCAAGGGTTGAAATTAAATGAAATGGCAAGAGATAATATTGGCATGGATAATGAGGTTGGCACAGAAAAAAGAGGTTGTAGGAGAAATTCAAATAATTATAAAATTATTTGTTTTGAGAGAGAAATGAATAATTAAATAATAAAAGTATTATTTAATTATAGAGGACATGTGACAGGTTGACTTTTTCATTAAATAACAATTTGATTGAAAAGTGGGAAATGAATAATTAAATAATAGAGATATTATTTAATTATAGAAGACATGTGACAAATTGATTTTTGATTAAATAATAATTTAATTCAAAAATGGGAAGAAGATGACAAATTAGTAAGTAATTAAATAAATAAAATTTATTTAATTTAATGACAAAAAAGACCAATGAATAATTAAATAATTAAAATAACTATTTAATTATAGCAGAAAGTGATAAATAATTAAATAAATAAAATTTATTTAATTAATCAAAGGAGGACATAAAAGATAGCAATGAATTAATTAAATAATTAAAATTATTTAATTATTAAGAGCGAAGGGGGGAATTGATGGAGAAAATAAAGTTCGTAGGCCTAGGACAATTTTTAGTGCCTACATTTTGCTTCTCTTTTATACAATGAAGTTTATCACATTGTGTCAAAGAAAATTAGTCAAAACATGCCCTAGTGTAAGTAGGGTGGACCTATGCCCCCTTGGAAAAATTTTACAATTTTTTTGAAAATTTTCAAAAAAATTGGAAATTGTTTTGATAAGTTAATTTGACAACCAAGAATGCAATGGTGGTGAAAGAAATGATTTTTGGGACTGTTTGGGTGGAGAAATTTAGGTTTGACGTCAGTCAAAAGTGCATCTAGTATAAACCCTAGTGCAAACCCTAGCCTAGATTGCCTATAAATATGAATTTGAGTGGGAAATGTGGTCATTTGTGCAATTTGAAGTTGGAGATTGTAGAGCTCTGAAGAGAATGTAGCTATCAGGATGTAGCTTGTTCTACACGTCGAGCATCATGGATATCGTATTCACACCTTTTGACGACCATAGGGTGCAGGGGACCCAATAAGTACTTTGTACCCGCTTTGTGATTTTTCATTTTTCATGCATTTTTTAAGGTTAGGAATTTTAGTAGGTAATTGTGGTGAATAATGTTCATCGCAATTGCCATTGTGAGAAATGCATGTGACTGCACTTCATCTCAATTGTCACATCATGACACAACTACTAGGGTAGAATAGGAGTCGAATGTGATGCGATGCAACTATAAAGTACACTACATTTACTTCTAGTACCACACCTACAGACATGAACGACACATTCCACAAATTAAACCACATGTGTTTGGGGAAATGATGCATGTGAAGGGGAGTGACATAATCGATTGGGGGTTGACCATAATTGACCCTGACAACACATTTGCTGAGGCATGCAACATAATCATGGCTGTGTCATGCATATGCAAAAATAGTGACGTGATTGATTTTTGTGACACATTTGCCAAGGAAAATGACACAATTGACTGGTTAAAATTTTTCCCTAGTTTAAGATGAAATTTCTTTTGCAAGGTGGGTCAACTGGGTCTAATTAGGGGTTTGAATTGATACAATGACTATTTCTTGTGACGTCAAGTTGTTATTTCCCCTATTTACACTTAAGAGTTGTGACCATCAACTTTTTAGCTTTGTAATCAATTATCCCACATTGAAAAGTGTGGATTGATGCAGTTTGGGTTATATCACACAACCTTTTTTCTCATTGTTAGGGTGAGCAAAGGTTTTTTGATTATGCTTGGGGAGAGGTGGCACTCCAAGACATGCTCATTCCATTTTTCGATTGGGGAGGTGACTGTGATCCTGGAGGACGTGTACCAAATACTCAAACTATCGATCTGAGGAGAGTGGGTTAGGTATGACCCCATGCGAGGACTGTAGGCTATTTATGACCATTATGATTATGAGGATGTGGTAGAGTTCAATGTGCATGGATATGAGATCAAGTGGGAGATGTTGGCAGAGTGGTATGAGAGATATGACTGTGTTCTATGCACCTTGATTATTGAGGTTATCATTCCAGACCGTAGAGGACATGGTTTTCCAGTTGGATGGGGAGAGATGCTAGTAGGGATGATGTAGCATGAGATTGTTTACGCCTGGAGGCCTTGTCTATTGGTGTGCTCTACTTTCAACTGCATGATATAGCATATCGGGATGGTCAGAGTATGAGTTGCGGGCTGATGCTCATGATGGTGTAGGCATGGGAGCACATTGCAGTGTTTTGTCCTATAGTGGGTTGACAATTAGGGGATGGTATGCCATATGTTTATCTATATGGTGGCATTATGAAGCAATCCCATGTGGGGGATACAAGTTACTGGAGGCATGGGATTGATGTTGTGGCTAGCTTCATTTAGAGGCCATATAGGGATTGTCAACAATGGGAAAATGAGGATCAACACTTACCATGGTGCAGGAAAGCTAGGTACTTGATTGGTCGTACTGTATAATCACAACATATTATTGAGCGGTACTTGCTAGAGCGGGTGAGGCGGCAGTTTGGAGAGACGCAGGATGTGCCTCGGGGGCCAGCAGAGTTCACGTGGTCATCACGTGAGGTGCACCTTTGGGGTCAGATGATTCCCATGGCAACAATAGAGCAGGATATAGATGCACTATAGCCAGTGTAGTGGGCATGGAGGGGTGGTGTAGCGGATGCAAGGACCACAACACATTATGATGCATGGTGGGCCACCCATAGACCAAAGTCGTACATAGATCCAACTCAATCGATGCCAATAGAGCGTTCAGGCAGGGGCCCATGAGGCCGAAGGGGAGACTGAGGATGGAGAAGAGGATGGGGAGATGGAGGGAGGGGAGATAGAGGGAGAGGTGATGATGGTGGAGAGGTTCGGGGAGGGAGAGGAGGAGGATGGGGAGATAGCGAGGGAGACCACTATCATTGATCTGAGAGGAGGGTGAGGAGGGGAGGGTTGAAGGGGAGAGGGTGGAATTGGGGAGGGTGGTAGAGGAGTGACATGAGGAGGTTCCAACTCTTGAGGTGGGGCAACATGATGTGGTGATGGAGGAGGTGGTGCTCAAAGGAGGAGATGGACCGATAGATTAGAGGATATCTGATCTTTAGGCATGGTTAGAGTACGCTACAACCAGGATCCAGGCACTAGAGGTAGAGGTAGGGGCCCTACAGACAGAGAGATATGGGCTAAGGATATAGTAGGATGGTCTATAGATAGAGAGGGATTAAATAGTGATCAAGATCTAGCAAGTAGACCAATAGGTTATAGATTTCATTGCTACTTGTAGTGGGACAACAACTATGGCCAAAGAGATTAATAGGTCTAGTAGGAGGGAGCAGTATTATAGGAATTTGTACGAGGCTAAGGTACCTCTAGAGAGGAGAGCATTGAGTGCCTCAAAGACCTTGAGCAGTGGCAGGTTTCACAGTAGATGGTCTCATAGCAGGGGCACAAAGCAGTGGAGGTGTCTCAGGGCCGACACGATCGGGGCCATATACGTTTGAAGCACAGGTCGTTAGGTTCTCATCATTGAGATGATAGACAACCATCACCACGATGGCCACCTTCTGGGGAGCATGGCAGCTCGAGTTAGAGCATATTTTGATATTGTATCTGGAAACGTATATTTTTGACCATTGAGTCTATGAGCTCTATTTTTGGGATATATCTTGACATTATATTGTGACACTTTTTGAGTGATTATATGATATGATTTTTGCGGAGAGTATATGATATGCATTCTTATGTTATGATGGTTATGTGCTTATGATCATTTTTATGATGTTTATGCATTTTTATGATTATGCAATGATATTGTATGTTAATGCAATATGATGGATGACTCATTTATGCTTATATATGATGTTTAGATGATAGATGGATGCATTTAATGTCATGGTATTATGTATGTGAATGTGATTATTATGAATGTTATGTGAATGCATTATGATGTATGCTGAAATGATATGATATGATTATGCAATGTGATGTTTATTGAATGCAATGTTATAAGATGTAAATGTCATGTATGTTCGATGAATATGCAATGTAACTTATAATAATGGATTATGATAATGACATGATGTAAATGTAATGACATGCTTAATATGATATAATGTGATGAAATTATAATGCCATATGGATGTAATCTACATTTTTGTGTGTTTCTCATGTAGTATAAATGAACTACTATGATGATGCATACTATTCAATAATGCTATCTATAATGCTTCCTAACATGATTATGTATGTAGGATATTTGTGTGTGTCACAAGACATTTTCAAGATGTGAATAGAAGAAATGTTAGCACGAAAGATATGGATGTTAGCATGGTGTTAGTGGAGACAACTTAAAGATGCATATTTTGCTATGCAAGGCTTTGCATTAATCATAATTAGGCGGTAAAATGTGACAAATGAAAAAAACATAGTGTGTGCAAGTTCATCCACTTGCAAAACAGACAGTCACAGACAAGGAATGTCCTAACGCATACTCAAGGCAAAGTTGCCCCAGTCTTTTTGCCAAGACAATTTCTGAACAATAGTCAAAGAAAAGGAAATTCGTGAGACATCATCACTCCTCTAAATCCTTCATTGGAAATCCTCGAGGTAGCTAGTAACATAACTCAAAAGACAAATCAAAAGAGATAAGACAAAGTAGTCCAAAAAATTCAACAACCATTCAGAGTGTTTGCTAATAATTGTTTGTCGATGTTTAATTGACTAGGTGATTGACAGGTTGATTGTTTTGACAAGGTCTAGTTTCAGGAGAGGAAAAATGTCATATAAGATGTCAAGTTTGGTTTCAATCATGTGACCACCTGTATAAGGAAAATGACAAAGTTTAATATAATGGCAATGTCTAATTTGTAGGAAGGACACATCCTGTATAAGACAAATGATTGATTGTTTTAATGTTTGAGGTTGGTTTGGTGTTGTTGAATATTTTGACAATTGACTGAGTTGACTTGAAGATTTGTTGGCTTGTTTTTCTTGTTGATTCGTGACTTGTTTGATGTTTTGATGACTATTTTATGTCTAAGTTTACAATGTCTGATTTATTACAACTAAACTGACAAAACCTAAAGGATCGACCTAGGTGGCCTCAGGGGCTCAATATATGACTTTGCCTATGTAACAATGTGCAAAGACCTCGTAGTTTGACATGACGTGACTTTGTCTTATTGACAAAGGAATGAATCATGATTTGACTTTTATTCGACAAACCTAAAGGACTGACCTAATGCCTTAGGGGCTCATCGACAAATGGCCTTGCCTATGTGAAGTTGTAGAGGCAACGTAGTTTGACCGAACTTGGACTTACATGACTGACCTTGACTCTATTTTTCAGATTTTTGAAAGTTAGCTAGATGTTTTTGTGTTTTTGACATGTTTTGATTTTTTTTTTTGAGGTTTTATGATTTTTTTGTCTTTTTGGGAATATTTGATTTTTTTGTCTTTTTGATATAGTGACCTCCAACAGCAAGTGTCAGATCCAACAATGACATAGGTCAAGTATTTTCCCTCAGTCGAGTATAAGACCAATTTATTAGGGGTGTAATGAGATAGGTGTTATGGTAGATCGATATGAAAGGTGAAAAGACACATAATGTCAATTGTTCCAGGTTATGGAAGGACAACCAAACATTATTATGGATGACACGAGAAGAGTGAAGTATGGATTTATGACGAGAAAAGTCAGATTGGGATGATGGTAGACAATGGAGCAAAGATCAAGTACACATGGCGCCTTTCTTCCAGGTTTTCACCATGGTACTTATCCAAAGCACCACTGAAGTGGTTTTCAATATTGGATGGATTATTTCTCTTTACTATTTTCTTGATTTTTTTGATTTTTTTTTGTGTTACCAAGATGCCTATTTACCAGGTTTTCATCAAGGTAACAATTTTTTTATTTTTTGACTTTTTTTTTGTATTTTTTAGTTATGACATGGCTCTCTGAAGCTAAGTGTAGAATCTGCGCAAGTGCAGACTATTGATTGGTTCTAACAAAGGCTCCCCTTTAGGAGTTGAAAGCTTAAAAGCTCTTGACCTAAAGGTTGCTATGACAATGTAGGGACCCAACCAATTCAACACAAATTTTTCTATCTTTTCTCACTCTACTTGATTCTTAAGATTCTCCATTAACACCAAGTCACCAATTTCAAAGTGTTGGTTCAAAACTTTCTTATTATAGCCATGATGGAGATGATTTTGATATGCTTGTAGATGGACCAATTCATTTTCTCTCTGTTCATCTAAAAATTCCAACTCATGTAGCCCTGATACATGGTATTCTTCATCTTCAATCTACCCTTGCACGGATACCCTTAGGGAAGGTAATTCGACCTCAATAGGTAAGATGGCTTTGGAACCAAAGACTAGTGAGTAAGGAGTGGCACCAGTGGGAGTGAAAATATTGGTGCAATAGGCCCATAAGGTGGGGTTAACTTGAAGGTGCCAGTCATGACCAACATCATTAATAATATTTTTAAGGATTCTAAGAATGGTTTTTTTGGATGCCTCAGCTTGGAAGTTTCCTTGTGGGTAGTATGGTGTGGAGGAATGATGTTGGATATGAAACCTTTCACAAAGTTGGTGGAATTATTGGTTCTTGAATGGATGATCATTGTTAGTGATGATGGATTGAGGAACACCATACGGACAAACAATATAGTTGAGGATAAACTTTGAGATTTGTTTGCGAGTGATGTATGTCATAGGAATGGATTCAATTTATTTAGTGAAGTACTTAGTCACTGCGATGATGAATTTGTGGCCATTGGATGATGTGGGATGGATATTACCTATGAGCTTGATTCTCCATTGGGAAAAGGGCCATGGTGATGTTATCCGTTGTAAATCCTATGCTAGTGCATGTATCAAGTCTCCATGAATCTAACATTGCCAACATCTTTTGACAAAGTGATAAGAATCTTGTTTCATTGTAGGCCAATAGTATCCTGCTCTCATGATCTTATTGGCTAGGGTTGGACCACTAGAATGGGCTCCACATATACCTTCATGTACTTTTATGCAAGGTTTTTTGTGCTTTTTTAATATCAAGACATCACAAGAGGGTATTGTCAAGGCATTATCTATGAAGGGTGTCACCAATGATGGCATATTTAGAGGCTTTGTAGATGAATGTCTTGCGTTGATTGGAAGAGAGGTTAGGGGAAATGATATGGTCATGAAGGTAATCATAAATGTCTTAGTACCATGGGGATTATTTACCAACAAGTTAACATACCATCTCAAACTCGAGAATTTTGAAGACAAGGATCAACAACTGTTCTACCAAAAAATCATATTAGGGTATATTATTTGGGATATCCAAGAGAGAGCCAATGGTGGCCATGGTGTTTGTTGCTTTGTTCTGAATGTAGGGGACCTGATGAAAGATAATGTTATCAAAATATTGCTTGAAACTATCCACCATTCATTTATATGGAGTAAGCTTTTTGTCCTTAGTGTTGTAATCATCATTAACCTGTCAAATTACTAGTTGAGAGTCACCGTATACTTGCAAGTTCTTGATTTTCCACTTGATTTCCATACAAAGTCCTGTGAGGAGAGCCTTATAATCTGCTATGTTGTTGGTACATGAGAAGGAAATTTTGAATGATTTGGGTATGGTATCACCTTGAGGGGTGATAAATAGTATGCCTACTCCTAAACTATGATTTGTGTGAGACTTGTCGAAGTACAATTTCCATGTCATTGGTGTGTCCAAAGTGATATAGAATAATTTGGAAAATCAAAGACTAATGGATGATTGGATTTGGTTGGTGCATCTACAAGTTGATCGGCGATAACTTATCCTTTTATTGCTTTTCTCTCGACATACTGAATATCATATTCACTAAGTATCATAACCCATTTAGCCAGTTGTCTTGTCAAGGTTGCCTTATTGAGAAGATATTTTAATGGGTCTATCTTGGTGGAAAGCTTTGTCTGATGATTCAACATGTAGTGTATAAGTCATTGAGTAGCAAAGACTACTGCATGACAAGCACATTCTATAGGATTGTAATTGAGTTCATAACCAACCAAGGTGTGACTAATATAATATATTGCTCATTCATGACCCTCATCATCATTTTGTGCAAGTAATTCCCCCAATGCAGATGTGGTTGCTTAAATTTAGAGGATGAGAGGTCTCCCATCAACAAGTGGCATTAGAACTAGTGGTGCTAGTAGGTAATCCTTAATCTATTGGAAGACTTCCTGGCACTTGTTTGTCCACATGAAGGTACGCCTTTTCTGAGAAAATGTTGAAATGGATGGATTTTGTTGACCAGTTGGGCTATGAATCTTCTAATAGACTGGAGTCTTCCTTGCAATGTGTGTAGTTGACTTATGTTGGTGGGTGAAGGCATGTCTATTATAGCTTTGACTTTGGTTGGGTCAAATTTGATGCCTCATTTGGAAACAATATATCTTAAGATTTTTCTCGACATTACTCCAAATACACACTTCTTGGGATTTAGTCTTAATTTGTACTCTTCTATCCATTTGAAAATCTTATCTAAGACTCGTAAATGGTTGCCTCGTGTCAATGTTTTTTCTAGCAAAACATCCACATAGTCTTCCATTAGAGTATGCATGAGGTCATGAAAAATTGTTGTCATAGCACGTTGGTATGTGGCCCCCATATTTTTGAGTCCAAAAGGCATGACATTTCAACAATAAGTTCCCCATGGACATGTGAAGGCTGTCTTATGTTGATCTTCAAAAGCTATTCTGATTTGGTTTTATCCCAAGAAGCCATCCATGAGGGATAACATCTCGTAGCTAGCTATCAAGTCCACAATTATGTCAATGTTTACCAGGGGAAAGTCATCCTTGAAACATGCCTTATTTAGGTCTCAAAATTCGATACAAATACGGATCCCACCTATTGGTTTTTTCCCTAGCACAAGGTTAGCGCTCCACTCTGTGTAGTCGATAGATCTGATGAAGCCAACGTCTAGTAACTTTTTCAACTCGGCCTTGACCAATAATGCAATTTGTGGGTGCATCTTTCTAAGCTTCTATTTGATAGGTTTATCGTTAGAAAATAATGGAAAATGGTGCAATACCAACTCAAGATGCATCCTAGGAATGTCGGCATAGGACCAAGCAAAATTAATCTATTGTTCTATAAAGAAAGCACATAAATCAGGTTGCTTTGATTCAGTTGGTGATGCCTACAAAGTGGATAATTCTAGGATTTTCATATGTGCCAATGTTTACTTCCATAGATTGTTCAATAAGAATTAGTGACTTCTCTTGTTTAATGGGAAGAATGTCAAAGCCTCCATCCTTGGGCACCTTGGAGAGGTTTTCACCCATAGATACATCCTTTCTTTTTACTTTTTCTTGGTCAAAAGGCGTCTTCCAGTTTTCACCTAGAGACTCATCATTTTTTGTTTTATCATTTTTATTTTTGCCAATAGAGGGATGGATAGACTCCCCAAAGTATGCCATGTGATCAAGTCAATGGTAAATCTAGCTTTATGATTGCCACTTGGAATTCCTTCTCATAATCCCATGAACTCAATGATGGATTTGTTGTTCTCAAATACGTCTAAGATGGGTGGTCCTTATTGGTCCTAATCGATGAGTTGTGGGTAGACTAAAGGCATGCCATCATCAGCACTATTGAGGTTTAGAGCGGACAAGGTAAAGACAAAGGTATTGTCAGGGTCTTGGGTCATGGTGTCGAATAAGTCAAGTTCAAGGAGCATCTCGACTATATCATATTCATTGGAGACAAAGGAGTCCCATTCATATTAGATTCAATCTCAGCATAGTCTTTTTCATATGTTTCAGATGGTTCGGGTGTGTCGGGTGTTGCATACTTCTTGATATTCTTAAAAGCACTTACTTCCTCGGTCGAAAGTGCCTTAGTACTAGTAGTTCCAATCTTGATTGTTTTAAACCCTAGCCCTGGGCCTTTCAAACACTTAGATACTGGGAAAGGTTTGGCCATCCCACTTTTGTTCAATCTAAGTCCGCTATGTCCATCATAGCCTTTGTTCTTCATAATTTTGAAACATTTTCCATATTGTTTAGTAGGTATGTGTGCAGGTGGAGGAGCTTCTTAATCATCATCTTCTTTGTATAGATATGAGGTCACGTCTTCTTCATTAATAGATTCTTTTCTTAGCTCCCCCCATTTTATGAAAGTGGTAGTGGGATGCATGTGGATAGTGACCTTGGACTATCTCTTGTCTGATGTCAATTTTCCATATGACTTAGGAGATGTCATATTACTAATGCAATAAGATTCTTTCATGTGATGTTCACCACACCCCTTGGCTTGGACCTCAATTCTGGGATCAGAGGGTGGAGTTTTGGAGGTGGATGCTTTGGATAGAGTGGAAGGATCAATGTAGTGAGATGAGGTGGATGACGAGGCTTCCTAGTTGATGGGCACTTGTTGTTTGGTGGTCCCTCTTAGGCTATTACAATATTGAAATGGGTCAGGATCACCAACTATCGTGATTTCGGTGCCATTATATGGGAATTTGAGGCATTGGTGGTATGTGGATGGTACAACCTTCATGGTGTGGATCCATAGTTGGCCAAGGAGGAGGTTATATGAAAGGTCAAGATCCAAGACTTGGAATGTAGTGTCCATGACAACAAGTCCAACTCTGATTGGTAGTGTTATAACACCCTTGGAAGATCATTCTTCATCGTCATAGGCTTTGATAACAATACTCTTTGTTGTGTATAAACATGCTTTAGAGAAGCCTAATTCCTTAACCAATTTGAGGGTGCAAATGTTTAACCCTACTCCATCATCTACCAAGACTTTTCTAACTTTTTGTTTATGGATGAAGACTTCAAGGTGCAAGGGGTAATTGTGATTAGTCTTTTGGGTCAAATAATCTTGGTCAAAGAAAGTGACATGATGAGAATTAGCCAAGTATCCCACCATCTCCTAGAAGTGATTGACATTGAGGTTAGTGGGTACGATAGTGTCTTGTAAAGCCTTGTCAAGAATGACCCTGTGCTTAGGTGATATATGCAACAAACCAAGGATAGCGATTTGTGCGAGTGTCTTCCCCAAATGGTCAAGTAGATTGTATTGAGACTTTGGTTGTTGTTTTCGGGAGCACCTTGGACAGTCACCTTGGTTCGATGGGTATTGATGACACATTCTAGTGATTTCTTAACAGTAATAGTATTTACATAATTGTCAATGACTCAAATGTGATGGATGGTAGTATAGTCATATTTGGCATTGGTATAGTTGGAAAAATTATTGGTCTTCAAACCTGAATTGGAGGCCTTTCCTTTTCCATGGTCATGTAGTGAATCCATAAATACTTTATGGTCATTGTTGGAGGTTTGTTGTTGTCCATCGAATTCTATGATGTCATTTTCAATGAGGTCCTAAATTAAGTTTTTCAATTATCTGTGATGAGGTAAAAATAACCTCATCAACATAATGGCCTCAATATATAAATATAAACCTTTTAGCCCAGATTACTCTGCAAATTGATTACCTTTGGGAAAAATAATTGCTTTCCTTTTTATGAATAGGCGTACAAACTTTATTTCTTGGAATTGATCGAATTAAACTAACTTATGTTGGTTTAATGGTTTAGTCTTGAGTATTTTGGAGGTCAATTACACTTTCAACCATCACTCCAGTCAAAAGGGAAAATGAATGCGGATCTTCATACTTTTGAAAATGAGCGAGCGAGTGTCAGAATTCTAGGAGCACACGTTTTGTATATCATGGGCTTTAAAGTCCTTCTACTATTGGAAAAGACTCAATCGACTGGAAAATAGGATTTTTGTTAATCATTTTTCATATAAATATGTAACTATTACACATGATGAATAACAAGAGAGAAGAAGATTATCGTTATGTTGTCAATTTGTCTTTGAGTAAAAATTGCCATATGAATATGAGTTTTCCCGCCACTCTTTAAATTACTATGTAATATGGATGCATCTATAAAATGAAGCAACTGAAGGATTTTTCTAGTGCATGTGATCTGAAGTAGTTGTAGTCACACCCAAGAGTTGGCCACTTGAGGGTTATAGATAGATAGATAGATAAGTATTTTGTTCCTCTTCCATATTTTCTTTTAGTAGATAATAGTTGAATTTACATTTCATTTTTCATGAGTATATGTCACATTGTTAGTGTCAAGCCTACAGGTTGCAACTGAGTCCACAGTTTTTGAGTTTCTGGAGCACCTTTCTTCAATAGATTCTGATTAATGGTTTACGATTAGCAGTTGGCCTGTTATCTTTTATGTTAGACAAATGTTTCCTAATTTTTCTACATGCTTTACTTCTTCAGCAATTTATGCATTCTTTAGATTAATTGTTTACATGCTTTCTAGTTTAATAGTGATGCTTTTCAGATTCCTATTTTTATGTTTTCTAATTTAAGTTATTTTCCTGCTTTCTAGATAGATGAGTTATTGCTTTCAAGATTAGAGACCCCTTAGCTTAGAAATTTTATTCGGTTGATTAGTACTTAAGAGAGAAGTTGAGATATCCTCTATTGCATACAACCATTGCACATTGCCCAATCGATATATAGATGTGTTTATTCACTAAAGTGTTAGGACCTAACAATAGCCTATCATTTTTTGGCACTGTTGCCAGGGACCCATTTTTCTAGTGTTAGTAGGAGATATATTGAATACCTCTCTTAGGGATAGGACTAGTTCTTTGGCTTCTTTTCTACATGGTCAGGAAATGAGGCTCTAATGAGAGATTCATACCAAAAATCCCCCAGTTGATGTACCAACAACAAGCAGAGAAGAAGGTAACTTAGACCAAGAACTTACAGAGGAATTGACCGAATGTGGTCAACCTGAGACCTTCCCATATACTCCAAAAAAAGAACCTATAGTCAAAGAGGAGCATATTTTGTTACAATCTCCTAAACCAATTCCCATTGAGAGAACTTGAGACAAAAATCATACCCTCTTCAACACCATGGGTGATCGAAGAAATGCCACTAACAGTCATGACAACCCTCCACCACCCCGCACATTCACTTATCCTATTGCTATTGATATAGATGATGATACGACAATGAAAAATATCTCACCCGCTTTTCTGCCTACCTTTCAGGATTTTCTACTGAGGACCCAGATCAATTTCTATTTGAGTTCAAAGTCTTGTGTCAAACATGACTACAAGAATGATAATAAGAAATTAAGATTTTCCCTTCCACCTTGAAAGACTCAACCATGTGTTGGTTTATGGGATTAGCTTCTCAGTCGATAACTTCTTGGGATGAAATGGAGTTTTCCTTTTTGGAAAAGTACCAGAGGTACTGTAGGGTCAGTGATTGAAAAGAACTCTTCAAGATAAGGAAAAATGAGGATGAAAGTTTAGAAGACTACCATGATAGGTTTATCTTCTTGTCCAAACATTGTGGTGGAGAAGTCATAAGTCTCGATATTTTAAAGAAATTATTTCTCAAAGGTCTCGATGATGAAGCTCAAAGGAGTCTAGACTTAATGGGTAAAGGAGATGTATCCCAACTGAGATTGGAAGAAATAACGGAATTGTTTCGGAACTTCTCCTATACTCATGGAGGTATTAGGAAGTTCACCCCCTTACATGGTTCTAATGACATAAATAAACTTTGTGAGGAATTGGCTAACTTCAAGACTGACATTCTCATCCAATTAAATACTACTATGGATGGAATACAAGCTAAAACTAGAAATTTGGAGACCTTGTCCATTTATTGCCCTAGGTGCCAAAACAAACATTTGCTGAGAGAATGCCCTCTCGACAAAGTTGAAAAAATTGACATTTGTCAAGTGTGTGATAAAAATCACCCCATCGATCAATGTTAGCTACTGAATGTAATAAAAAATTCCAAGAAAATAACAACCCCAGTCGAGGAAGAAGTGAACATTGTAAATGAAAGGGCTAGAGGCAATTTTTCCTATGGCCAGAATTCTAATCCTAACTGGAGATCCCAACAAAATTGAAACAACAATCAATGGGCAGTGCCCTGGACACAACCACCACCTCAGTATCCCCTAATTGTGGAATCTATCCCTGGGGACCACTTGAATGGACAAATCAATCCTGGGGTAACTCTCAGTGGCCTAACCAACCTCAACAGCAATGGTACCCTCAAAATTCCATTCCTCAATGGAATCAACCTCAGCATCCATTTTACACTGGTCCTAGAAGGATGCCTCCTCAACAACAAAGCCTTCTACCACCTCCCCAGAACACTCAATAGACTAAAACAAGTTAACCAATCACCACTTCTGGTGTAGCTAGTCCCTAATCCAAAGAACAATCATCCAAATACTCTGGTGTATTCCGTCGAACAAGACAATGTCACTGGACTCAACACAATACACTGTGGAAACTTACAGTTCATGCCCGGTAAAACACTTTCGTAGCTGACTATCAAAGAAATCATAGATGAACCTTCAAGAAGTTTGCTAAGGAAACAAAAATAACACCCGTGCCTGTAGAACAAACCCATGACACTATGCAACATGAACCCGACCTGCCATCGTTAGCAGGAGTTTCCGACCTACCTCAGGAGGAGGAGGGTCAGTCTCTGAATGAAGTTTTGAAAAATCCTGCACCTAAAGACAAAACCAAAGCTCATTTTAAGGAGTGACTAAAACCAATTCCTGTGAGAGATGCTCTAGAAATAACTCCACCTACAGAAACTGCATTGATACAAGGGATTAAACAATTACAGATTAAATTTCCTTTGCTACATGCAATTAAGGAAATTCCTGAACTAAACCAGCTGATTAAATAGTTGTGTATTAAAACTCAAGGGAGGAAACCAAAACGAATCAACACCATCCACATAAATGGATACCTAGCTGACCTGTTGGTTGGAACGACCACTACTCTGAAATATGATGATCCAGGAAGTTCGCTTAGAACAATAACAGTTAATGAGGTAGCAATACCCAACACTTTAGTGGACTTTGGAGTAGCCATTAATGTAATGACTATTGATGTGATGGAAAAATTGGGACTTACCGATCTACGCCCCACAACTACAGTCTTACAAATGGCAAACCAATCCATAGCTATTCCCAAAGGCATCATTGAAAACGTTCTTGTTAAGGTGGATGGATGGGAATACCCAGTGGATTTCTAGACAATTGAATCCCTTACACCCAAAGACAACTATCCATTAATTCTGGGATGACCATGGCTAGCTACGGTTGTAGCCAAAATAGATTATAGAAAGGGAGGAATGACCTTTTCCCATGGATCTAATAGCAAACATTTATTTTTGTATCCTCCTGCCAAGCCTGCTGAACACAATAAAGTATGGATTGATGAACCAAAAAGTCCTACTAGACAAGAAAATCTAGCTTCACTGGCCATGGTGGTCATCAAACAACACAGTGAAGAATTAGAGGATGAATTAGAAAACAACGTGGAAAGTATTGCAATAGATTCCAGCAGTGAAGAGATGTCAGATGTGGAAGAAATCCTAGGACACCCAATCAACACAGATCAAGCAAAATTTGATGATGCTAAGTTTACTGGATTGCCTTACCCATTGATGAACTTAGTTCCAAAAACTTTCCATTTCTTTGCAGATGTTGCTTGGATTCATAAAATTGTACCACACAACTATCCACTTAACACATTGACAAGGCCCATCCACACTGTCACATCCAATTGTCTCGGAGTCAAAACTATTATGTTCCTGCCAGGAAAAACTTTGAACATCAATAGTTGGCTGACTGAGACAGAAGAACAAAGACTGTTTGATACCCTAGTGAGTAGATCTAAAGAGTTCATAGGGACTATAAAGATATGAGAGGAATACACCCTAGTGTGTGCACACACCATATCTATACTGAGGATGTTTGACATGTTCGCCAACCACAACGAAGACTCAATCTTGCCCTGAAATACATCGTTAAAACTGAGATTGAGAAACTCTTGCAGGTAGGATTCATCTACCTAATTTCTGACAGCAAGTGGGTGTCACCCTTGGTTGTAGTACCAAAAAATAATGGGAAGTGGAGAGTATGTGTAGATTATAGGGAGCTTAACAAGGCGAGATGTAGAGATTACTTTCCCCTGCCATTTGTGGACCAAGTATTGGATAACCTGGTTGGGAGAAAATATTTTTCATTCTTGGACGGATTTAGTGGATACAACCTGATATAGGTAGTAGCAGAAGACCAAGATAAGTCAACCTTTACCTGCCCTTGGGGGACATTCGCATATAGGGTTCTTCCCTTTGGGCTATGTAATGCTCTTGCCATGTTTCAAAGAGCCATCCTGGCTATATTTGCTGAATTGGTAAATGAGTGCATGGAAGTCTACATGGATGACTTCACTATATACGATTCAACTTTGGATGAAGCTCTCACAAATCTAGACAAGGTGTTAAAATGGTGTGAGGATCATCGGTTGTCCCTAAGTCATGAGAAACGTTTGATCATGGTGGAACAAGGAATAGTGTTGGGACATCATAGTTTAGCCGAAGGAACTAAGGTTGATCCTAAGAAAATTGAGGTCATACAACAACTTGAGGTCCCAAAAACATAGAATAACATTAGAAGCTTCTTCGGGCATGTGAGATACTATTGAAGATTCATAGAAAACTTTAGCAAAATCACAGCCCCAATGTTCTCCCTCCTTCAAAAAAATGTTGACTTCCTTTGGACGCCTGAGTGCCAAGGTTCATTTGAAATTATCAAAGAGAAACTAACCTCTGCCCCTGTCCTTCGAGGACCTGATTGGAACCTGCCATTTCACATTTATGCTTACGTGTATGATGACACCATTGGAGCGGTTCTAGGGCAAGAAGATGAGAATGGAAGGAAATATGCTATATATTTTATCAACAAAAAATTGACACCAACAGAGAAGAATTACACCACAACAGAGAAATAATTTTTGGTTGTAGTGCACACCATCAAGAAATTTAGGCATTATATCATAGGATACAAAGTTATAGTGCACACAGACCATGCAACCATCAAGTATCTCATGAATAAACCGGTGGTAAACACAAGGATAATTAGGTGGTTACTCCTTCAGGAGTTCAATGTGAAAATTGTTGACAAACCAGGGAAGTCCAACGTAGTTGCAGACTTCTTATCGCGGATAAAACATGATGGCAACTGTGCTTCGATACAAGATGAATTCCTAGATGAAAATTTGTTTTCCATCTCTTCTAAAACTCCTTGGTTTGCTGATATTGCGAATTAATTAGCCACCGTAGAAGTACCACCTCACTTTTCGTCAAAATAGAAGAAAGGCCTCATAAGAGAGAGTGCCCCTTTTAAATGGATTAATGAAATTTTATTTTTATGTGGACCAGATATGGTTTTGTGATGATGTGTTAGGGAAAATGAGACCTACGATATCCTTAGGGCCTGTCATGATGACCCTTCTAGAGGGCATTATTTTTCTAAAAGGACAACTCACAAGATTCTGGGAGTAGGATACTACTGGCCTTCAATGCATAAGGACATCAAGAAGTACGTTCACAGGTGTGATGAATGCCAAAGGGTAGGAAGACCAACCGCATCTAATGAAATGCCCATGCAACCTCAGGTAGTTCTCGAACCATTTGAAAAATGGGGATTGGATTTCATTGGCCCCATAGATCCTCCTTCGCAAGGGAAAGAGTATATTCTGGTCTATATCGACTACATGACTAAGTGGGAAGAAGTGCAAGCACTACGCGTTGCTAGGCAAGAGTAGGTAGCTGACTTTCTTTATAAAAAAATATTTCTAAGATTCGAGGCTCCAAGAACAATTGTTATAGACCAAGGCCCCCAATTCATGTCTAAGGTCCTGTTGACATTCACAAATCACTTCCAAGTAAGTCATAAGAAGTCCTCACCCTACCACTTGCAGGCAAACAAACAAGTTGAGGTCACTAATAGGGAACTAGAGAATATTTTGATGAAAATGGTTTCTTCGAGAAGGAAAGATTGGGCTAGGAAACTACCGGAAGCTGTCTGGGCCTACAATACGACTTGGAAGTCAACCAATAGCTATAGCCCCTATGAGTTAGTCTTTGGGAAGAAGCCCCTCTTGCCCATTGAATTCGAGCTTCAAACCCTTGAGACGGCCATGGATCTTAAACGAGCTCAAATTGAGAGAGTCCTACAACTTAGTGAACTAGACGAACTCCGTTTGGACGTTGTCCATCAAACTGAACTAGTCCAACAACAATGTAAGGTCTGGCATGACAAACATATCAAAGAAAAAGAATTCCATACCGGGGATTGGGCATTATTGTTCGATTCCAAATACAAGGATCATCAAGGAAAACTTAGGACACACTGGCTTGGACCATATGATATTTTTGAAGTGTTTGCTAACGGTTTGGTCCAGTTAAAACTAATTGATCATGACACCTAAACTCTTCTGGTTAATGGGCATCGATTATGCATCTACCATAAACCCGTTAACAAAGAGGAGTTTACAAAAATGGTAGAAATGCAGGGAGAAATCCACTGCATTGAATCTGTAATGGTAGGGTCAATATAGTTGTTAAACCAATAAATTAATTAATTAAAAAAAAAGAATAAAAATAAATCATAAAAATCATAAAAATCAATCAACATCATTTCATTTTTGAACAATTTCTTCAATTTCTTCATCAAAACCACCGTTTGGACTTGGCTAAAGTTTTGTTTATATTTTGCAGGACTTATCTTTTGGTGAACCCAATTCCGGTGCACCCCACTATGATGCTCCAAAATTGTTGTTGCGATGCTCCAGAATCTACAAATCAAGATTGGTTCCATGGTCCATCCTGATCCTGCATTCTGACGCATCACTCAATGGTGCTTTGGAAAGTCAAGGCCAAAGTATCACGATTTTCTTCCTTCCAGTTGCATCTTTTCAACGATGCTCTGGAATTCTGCTATTTCTTTTGGCTGCATCTTTTAGCAATGCTCCAAAATTATGCTCGGATGCTTCGGATATCTGCTCAGATGCTCTAGAAATTTTGGTTGCTACTCTGGCTACATCTTTCAACGATGCTCCAGAAATTTTGGTTGTTGCTCCGGCTAGATCTTTCGATGATGATCCATAAATTCTAGTTGCTGCTCCAGCCACATCTATTAGCGATGCCCCAGAATCCTCAATTCAGTTACTTATTCCAATGACATCTTTCCATAATAATTTTGGAACTCTCTTCTTCTCTTCTTTGGTTGCATTACTAAATAATGCCCCAAATTTTTGTGTACATTCTGTCTTTCCAGTTTAAAAAAAAAAATTCCTAAGTTGTACGCATGCCCATTCTTTAATGCTACTTCGAGATCCGCCCCTTTATGATTATTCCGCCACATCACATCAAATCTTTCCATAATAAATAAGATTATCATGACATCTTTTTGTCATAATAACAATTTTTGCCATCACTTCAACCATCCCATCCATGCCATTATTATCCACTGCCACCTTCACCAACCATGCAACTATCCAATTACGTCAACACAGGTAAGTGATGTTTGATGCAATGACAAGACCTAAGGTAAGTGCGAAATTATTTATTAAAAAGGGTTAGTATTTATTTTGAATAAAGGATAATTAATTGGCATGATTTGTTCCCCTGGTAATTTTGAAACTTGTGCCCTTTACACAATTGGTAAGAGTACGACAACAGTTGTAATTCCCCATGGAAGGCCATCATCATTACACAGTAAGGTGACAAGCAAAATGGTAATTAATCCTTCCCTCATAGAGCATATCGACACAAAAATCTTTTTCCATCTGTAATTTAGAGAAGCAAGCATTCCAGAGTTCTGTAAAATTCCACCAAGAAACAAAGGAAATGGGAGGCGCTAAGAAAAAGTCCAAGCTAACTTCTGCAGTGCCATTGCTGGCATTGAGCAATATAGCAGCTTTATTTCAAAGGGTTGGATGGATCGACTTCATGAAATAATTTGAAGGGCACACGGAGCAGCTGGTGAAGGAATTTGTTGAGAATTTTGCAGATGGGAAGACTGTGGTGCGCGGAAAACCATTTCGGGTAAGTACGAAAGTCCTTGCCCGTCTTTTTGGTCTTGAGAATAAGGGAATTCATTTGAATGAAAATACCCACGTCCCTTATAAAAAATTAATAGAATTGTTCCATAGAAAAGGGGAACCCCAACCTGTAATGACCATAAACACCCAGGGGAAAAGGGGATTCATAAAATGTCTATTCCAGAACCCTAGAGGTCTGTTTCAGCTTGGATTATTAAATATTTCACTTGTGAGGGACAAATGACTATAGTAGTGGGACCCCCTTTCCACCTACTGACTCACTTATGCCACGACATTGAGGACCCTACTCTTAGGGTAAATTTACCAACTTTTCTCTGTCATTCAGTCACCTCTATGATAGAAAAGTATAAAATTGGGACGAGGCCCCTTAAACATCATGGTCTGATACAGTTAATATGTAAATACCATTTTTGCCATAAGCCAGAGAAAAAGTGGCATAGGTTTCTACGAAAATTTGAAAATGAAGAGCTAGGGAGGCCACTTGAGGAAGGAGAATCTTCTAAACAAAAGGAATAGTTTGTAGAAGAACCCTCCTTGGAGGCATTAGGCACCCCTGAATCCTAATATGCCTCCACAACTCCTAGCGGTGATGCACCGGAAACCTTGCCAGATTAATTACAAACCCTAGGACAGGAAGGGGAGGTGGGAATTGTACACTTTGAAGAAGAGGAGGAACCCCCTCGGAAGAAAAAGAGGTGAAGTAAAATTATTTTTCAAACAAATCCTCCTCTATGGAGGAGTAAACGGTTATCTTCAGGGGCTAGTGAAATCGAACCCCATGATATAGGTAGTAGTTCAAAAAGGAGAAAGGCCAGTACTCCAATTAATGTGGTGGAAATTGATAGGCCACCTGATAAATAGGAAATGGATGAAGTAGAAGCGCAAAGGGATGAACTTTCCTAGGAAAAGAATAAAGAAACCCTATTGCTTGAGGAACAGGAAAAGGAAAGAATACAATCGCCGCACTCAGAACATAATGAAGATGAACTTGTGGGAGGATTCTCCCCTTTCCTTGATAGACTAGGAAGTATACTTGAATTTGTGAAAAAAGAGTTTCAGGCAACTCCTTATGTATCCTACTCTGTGGGTGTTGGTGAAGAAGAAGACATGCCTCATATCGATAAAGAAATTCCTTGTTCCTCCTTGCCTGAAGAAATTGAAGAAAGAAGTACGCCTCATACTGAGAAAACTCAAGAAATAGAGGAAGAGCTTCCTAAGAATACTGAGGTAGGAAATGCACCCCCTGTTGATGAAAAGTGGAAGAAGTGCTTTACTCATCCCTTCCTGAGAACACTAAAGAGGGAAATGTGCCTCATATTGATGAAGAAATTCCTCATGCATCCTTCTTTGTGGACACAGGGGACAAAGATTCCAGTTAGAAAGATGAGGAATTAGAGAAATTAAAGGCAAAAATTGAAAGGCTAAAAGCCAAGTTACAGGATGATGAAGCACAAATCAATGAACAACAAGAAGAAATTGAAGTGCAAACTGCCATTATACATAAGAGGGACCAAAAAATTGCCAAATTGACTATACAGATGGAAGAGAAAAACAAACTTATTCAACAATTGCAATACCAGATCCAACAATGGAATCAACAAGGTAAGAGAATCAGGGTGCTCTGGGTGAAAAAGAAAAATGTGTTCAAATTTTGAAAAATAATTTTATGCAACTATTCAGTGCTTTTGAAGAAGAAAATAATTGATAGGAAATTGAGTTAAATGCCTCTGCGAGTAGAATTGTTGAGCTAGAACAAATTCTGTAGAAGAGTGATACTCAACCAATCATGGAATCAAAGGGGACACAAACATAACCCATTGTTATAGACTGGTTCCAGGTATGTATTCCCCCAATGCTAATGAAATGGATAGAGCATTGTTACCTCTTGAAGGATGTGGAATTTGAAAACAATAGGTTAAAGAGGGAATTAGTCATGTTAAAAGAATCTTTCCATCAGGCATATAGGGGTAAGCAAGATGCCTGCGAAATTGGTGAATTGCTATTAGCTTGTAGAAGACCATCTAGGTTGTACTTCATGTTTCTTAATGAGCATCTTTTAAGATGGAAATTGCAAAGAATTCACCAAAACCAACCACATGACCCCAATGACAAGGAATTTGTAAAATTATTTGTTGAGTCACTCCCTGAACAACAAAATTTGTTGTGTGAGTTCTTTGTTCACAATCTACTCTTAGAAAAGTATATAGATTTCTTTGTTAACTTCTTTGTGGGAGAAGTAGAGTTAAAATCATTCTTGTCCATTATGAAAAATCAACTTCACTGGTAAGATAGATTCAGAGAGTATGCTCAGGCAGAAAAGATTGTAGGGTTACAGATGAGGTACCCTCATAGGAAGCCCTTTTCTTTCAAGAAACAGTTTATGGGTATCAAAACTAAACAGGAAGTACAAGTCAAATACAATAACAATCTCAGGTTGTGTCATGATCACTTTCAAGAATAGGGGCCACAATTGATAGGACCAGCATGGCATGCATGTGAAAATAGGTATACCCCTCTTCCTATGCATCTCAAGAAGAGGGAAATAATTTCACCTCTTAATATTAGATGGTCCTATGGAAGAGCAATAGCTTTGGTCAAGATCCTGGAAGATTTAAAAACTAACTAGATTGGTATGAGGTATAGACCTCCCTTGCTTCTTGCACCACCTTCTTTAGTGTATACAAATCTAGACCAAAGTGAAGATAACTTTACAAGGTGGAAACAAAGAATCACTTTTTACCATGGATTCTTCAGGAACCCAAATATATTGGACATAGAAGCAGATGATGAGTATGATCTTAGTGCTAAGTATTAAGAAATGAATAGGAGAAATGATGGATAGGGGGCATATCAGAGAGCAGGAGGACCTACTCAGAATTAGGAAGGGAGGAAATGATGAGGTAAAAAAAAATCATCGACATAATGGCCTCAATATACAAATATAAACCTTTCCACCCAAATTACTCTGCCAATTGATTACCTTTAGGAAAAATAATTGCTTTCCTTTTTATGAATAGGCGTACAAACTTTATTTCTTGGAGTTAATCGAATTAAACTAACTCATGCTAATTTAATGGTTTAGTCTTGAGTATTTTGCAAGTCAATTCCACTTCCAACCATCACTCCAGTCAAAAGGGAAAATGAATGCGAATCTTCATACTTTTGAAAATGAGCGAGCGGGCGCTGGAATTCCAGGAGCACATGTTTTGGCCGAGTTTTTATAATTTTGTTATCTTTCAGTTTCAAAAAATTTAAGGGCTCATGCGAGCCTCTTTAATATTGTATATCATGGGCTTTAAATTCCTTCTACTATTGGCAAAGACTCTATCGACTGGAAAATAGGATTTTTGTTAATCGTTTTTCATATAAATATGTAACTGTTACACATGATGAATAACAAGAGAGAAGAAGATTATCGTTATGCTGTCAATTTGTCTTTGAGTAAAAATTGCCATATGAATATGAGTTTTCCCGCCACTCTTTAAATTATTGTGTAATATGGACGCATTTGTAGAATGAAGTAACTGAAGGATTTTTCTAGTGCATGTGATTTGAAGTAGTTGTAGTCGCACCCGAGAGCTGGTCACTCGAGGGTTATAGATAGATAGATAGATAAGTATTTTGTTCCTCTTCTGTATTTTCTTTTAGTAGATAATAGTTGAATTTGCATTTCATTTTTCATAAGTATATGTCATACTGTTAGTGTCAAGCCTGCAGGTTGTAATTGAGTTCGTAGTTTCTGAGTTTCCGGGGCACCTTTCTTCAGTAGATTTTGATTAATGGTTTATGATTAGTAGTTGGTCTGTTATCTTTTGTGTTAGACAAATGTTTCCTAATTTCTTTACATGCTTTAATTCTTCAACAATTTATGCATTCTTTAGATTAATTTTTTGCATGCTTTCTAGTTTAATAGTGATGCTTTTCAGATTCCTAGTTTTATGTTTTCTGATTTAAGTTATTTTCCCGCTTTCTAGATAGATGAGTTATTGCTTTCAAGATTAGAGACCCCTTAGCTTAGAAATTTTATTCAGTTGATTAGTGCTTAAGAGAGAAGTTGAGATATCCTCTATTGCATACAACCATCGGACATTGCCCAGTCAATATATTGATGTGTTTATTCACTAAAGTGTTAGGACCTAACGACAGCCTGCCAATCTGCATTGTGAAGTTGGGTGCCCTTTAATTCAATGATAGTCATAAAAGGAATTATCATCCCACCATGAAGGTTTGAATTTCCTAAGGTCATATGGTTTTGCATTAGGAAGTTGTATGATGTTTTGTTGCAAGAGTTGTTTGAGGATGGATTTGATTGTCTCCCTTAAGGGAGTATACTTACATCTTGTGAGAAACTTCTTTTGTGCTTTTTGTTCTTGCATGTTTTGGACGATATTTTTTGTGTGATCGGGAGCATGTGGTGGGTTGTTGATGTGTTGGGTCCCCTAAGTGTGATTGTAGGACATATGTGTATGGACTTCACATTGAATACTCTGTCATTGGTGACATTTTTGTTGTGAGCTAAATATTTGTTCTTGTCATTTGAAGTGTTCTAGGTAGTTGTGTTTTTGTTGAAGGTTTTGATCTCTCCCTTGTCAATAAGTTCCTTCTCAAGGATGATGACCTTCTCTACTAAGTCCACAAAGGATGCACAACATTGCATTTGCAATTCGTGTCTCAAATTTGAATTAAGGCTTTCCACAAACATGACAAATTTTTGTTTTTTGAGTATTTCCATGAGACATCTACTAGCTAAATTCATCCATCATTGGAAGAATGTCACAAAGGTTTCACCTTCTTCTTGTGTAGTGTGACATAACGTGGCAATGGTTATCTCATTATTAATTTTGTATGCAAAGTGTTCTACAAATTTATTTTCCAAGTCACCCCATGTACATATTCCCATTGGTAAGTGTGCAAACCACTCAAGTGCTTGTCTCGTAGACTTCGTGGGAATAGTCTCATTAGATATGTAGGTTCATGTGCAATGTCTATACAAGCTATAGAAAACTCTCTCACATGTTTGATAGGGTTTCCCTTTCCTCTATATTTAGGCTAGTTAAGCATGACATAGCGTTGTGGGAAGGGAGGCATGTATAGACTTTTGTAAAATGGGTATGGGCATAAGTCTTTTGTAGAGTAAGTTCCTTGTTTGACACATTTTCATATTCTCCACTTGTTGTTTCAAGGCAAGCATTTGAGTTTCTAGGACATCCAATTGTGTCAATGATGTGTCTTGTGTATTGTGGTAATAGTCCATGTTGGCATTTTGTAATCCAATGTTGTGATATGGATTTTTATTGGTCGTGAATGTATGTGATGGATTTTGGTTTTGCATATGAGGGGTGAAAGGTGGTATTTGATTATGAACATTTTGGTTGAAAGTTGGAATTTGATTGGTGTAGGTAGGATTGGATTGTGTTTGCCATGAACTTGCACAAGTGTGGCCATGTAGGTTTTGGTTGCCATGTTGCATGAAAGGTCCTTGTGTATTGTTTGGAGTAGACCCTTGTGTATTTTTTTATGTATGCATACTAGGAGTAGGCCATTGTTGTGTTGTGATGGTATGTTGAGGGGTCCCCATGTTTGGTATAACACTTGTCTTGGGGGTTTTAGGACCATTAACAACAATCTTAGGTATTTTGCTTGTCTTGTTTAGACCCATGATAAATGGATTGGAAGATGATGCCCACATAGCTTTAGATGTGGAAAATTGATTAAATGAAGTGCTAAAGGGTTGTGCCATGGACTATTTCATTCCTTGTGTCATTGTTTGGGTGCCAAATGGTGATGTTTGAATTGTTGTGGAGTCTTGTGTGGATACTTATAATGACATGGAAGTATTGATTTGTGGGATGGAGCCACTAGAGGTAGACGTTCTATGTCCTTGACTTTGTTTTTTGGGGTAGGCATTGTTTGGAGTGTATTGACGTCAAAACCATGGGGGAGTGTAGCTCCTTCATGTAATAGTTTAGCTAGGAAGCATTGTGGGTCCAATGCCACTATCTCATCCACATAGGAGGCTATTTTGGGATCTTGGGCAGTAGCCTTTACTTCCTCTACAGTCACATGACCTTCTTTGTCTCTTATTATGAACTTTCAAATGGATTAGGAAATGATTTTTGTGGTCTAGGCACCTCATGGGAAGACTTACTAAAGGGGTTGACAAACTCATCTTCATGGGGGAAGTCCATCTCTTTTCATTTCTTTTGCAACCTTGTTTCGACCATAAAAGGCTTGCAAGGGGGAGGTAAATGTGATATGATGCCTAAGGTATGACATTGCAAAGGTATGACTATGACTAAGGTTACACAACTATATTTTTGGATTTTTCAAAGTATAAGGGATGCCTAATGATGATACCAAGATAAATAGTCAAAGTGACAATAGTCAAGATGTGTCACAATGAGGTCAATATCTATGGTATGTCTAAGGTATGCAAGATGACTATTTTTTTGGATTTTTCAAGGTATAAATGATGCATCAACGTAAATAGTGAAAGTGATAATAGTCAAGATGCGAATAAGATAATGTCACAATGATCTAAATTTATGGTATGTCTATGAATAAGGGATGCCAAATGTAATGTAAATGTGAAATGATGATGGAGGGTGGGAATGGTAATATGACCTAAAATGATGACTAAGATTATGACAACTAAGCACCTTATGGTAAGTTTAGGATAAGGTCACTAACCAAACTAAGATAGCCAAGGTGAAAAAAATATGATTCATCAAGACCTCAAGCATCACAAAGATTGAAATGACAAGTTGAAAAGGTGGTCTCAAACTAGCCTTGTGAGTTGAGGAGCCAACCTAAATGACAAAGGACTAAAATGATTTAAAAGTAAGGTCAATATAAATCTGATTTTGTAACTATGGACTGCTCTAAAGTTTGATGAATTTCCAAAGCCAAAGTCTACAACAAGGTGTATGTAAGCTAGGAGATGACCTAATATTTGACCTATGGAAAATATAACTAATGAAAAGGCGTGGTAATGGATGGACCAAAAGTGATAGGTCTATGATTAGAGGACAAGATTGTACTCAGGAACTGATCAAAGAATGGTCTATTTCAGATTTCCCTTGAATTTTCAATAGATAAAAATTGCGTCATTTTGAGTGTTAGATGCAGTGTTTTGGGAATTAGTTATAGTTTTCTGGTATGAGCAGTTGCGAATTTCTAGGCAGCAGTTGTGATGAAACATAGTCAGTTGCGGTGAACAATTTGTTTTGGCCCTAAGTTGAATGATCTTGACTCAATTTTGATCTAATTTTTGTGAAGTCTAAATAACAAACATTGTAAATAGTATGAAAACATTTGGATTGGTTTGAAGGTCCAAAAAATGTGTTCGTAATATGTATGTTTGGAGGTTATTCACGTCAAATTTCCATAAGTATAGCATATTCAAATACAAATCACACACATAAAGCACTTGTCTATCCCTAAGGTCAATGGACAATGGCGACACTCTTAGACCCACTCTAGGAATCTCCTCCAACGCAAGGGAGGGACACCCTTTTGGGTTATGTATCACCTTTTATCTATGAAAGTGGATAGGCAGGGGCCTCTTGCAATGGAAGGATACCGCAAATCACCCTCTTTGTGGAAAGTTACAAGCTTGGAGCAAGCAACTTATGCTAAGCTATGGATTTCCGTCTCACTTAAGGGAGCCAAATGTTGGGTGTAAAAGTCTTATGGGTGCGATGCTACACCCCTTCAAACATCACCAAAACTTAATCAAAAGGGTGGCTTCTAACTAGTTTGGTTATTAGTCATAACTCCGGGACATGCCAACTTGCAAGCATCCAACAAGCCACTTAAGGCTCCAACCAACTTACTTGGTTCACTTATACTCAAAGGTACCTCCCCTTTTTAAATGGCACTGTACGACTAAGGCCTACATAGCATGAGGACTATGACATTTCATTGCATCCTTTTATAAGTTGGCTTGAGGGAAAAACTGGTTGGAGTCACCAAGGAGTTCTCGATACTAATGTGTCTCACTTGCTAGCCAAACCCTCTAAGGGTAAGCAAAAGTAAGACAAGTATATTATTTTTGATCTCCAAGATTGCACACAATGCAAGGAGAGAGCATACATAACACACTTGACTCACACTCGCATGGTGTTCATTAACCTTGATAAATACAAATGTGTGGGTGATAATGCAAGTGTCAAGAGATGTTTTGATTCTCAAGATCACCAAAATGGTGCGAGAGAAGAGCATACACACCTCTACAACAAAATGCAAAACCATAAAATAATGAAGATAATGATTTATTTTAGGTCCCCAAATCAATATGTGAGAAAAGACACTTGATGCAAAGTTGTCAATTTTAAAGCCAATGAGTGAATATGCAAGGTTAATTTTAAGCCAAATGAATGTGGTATACAAGTTGTAAATTTTAAACCATATGAGTGAATATGCAAGTTGTGTTCATTTTAACCCATGAGTGAGATAATGCAGGTTGTTGTAACTTTTAAACCAAATGAGTGAATATGCAAGGTTAATTTTAACCAAATGAGTGTGTATGAACAAAATGAACTTGAAAAATGAGACAAGACAACAAGTTAGAAAAATCAAATGAAAACTCCTCCTTTCCACCTATGCTACATGCTGCAAATCAGATATTAGTACCAGAAAAGTCCTAAGCTACCAAATGCAAAAGACAAAAATTGAAAATTCCTAATGAAATGCAACATTCTAGAAAATAGGCAATTACATTTTTGTAAATGATAGTTGCGGCTCACTGGCTTTTGATGGTTGTGATGCAAAACTTGGCGACTGTGATTTCAGAATGGTGTCTGCATTGGAAAAATGTGGTGAAGTCGGTACCAATTGTGTCGAACCCCTCAACAGTTGCAATGAATGGACCTAGAGCTGCAAAAACAAAGAAATCCAACCAATTTCCACGAAACCAAAAACCAAGATGATATAATTATGATGTCAGATGACATAACCCAAAACTAGTAACTGAAAACAACTATAAAAACTGAAATAGATGAATCCAAATGATGTTCTTGGATCTTGAATAGTTGTGGTGATGCCCTAAGCAGTTGCATCAAAAGAACCTGTAGCTGCAAAACACGAAAAAATGTAACAAATTTTGACAAAACCAGAGACTAATATGATGAAAATATGATGTTAGATGATAAAAATGAAAACCAAAAATGAAAAATCCAAAAATAGATGCAACCCAAATGATGCTTCTGACTTCCAAATAGTTTTGGCTTTTCAGATGTTGATTGTGTCACACTGACTTTTGATAGTTGCATATTTTCAACTTGCAGTTGTGTCATAAACCTGAAAAAATCAAAATTTCTAAAAATTCTTGCAAGATCTAGTTAGCTTCACGTCAGTTTCACCAATGTAATCTAGGGTAAAATTCAAGTTAAGGTAAAACAACATCAAAACTAAACCTATGAAGCCCTAAACCAACAATAGAGCACAATCCAACATAAGAAACATAAACACAAAGTAAATATCACCTAATATGCCATGGTTGTTTGACCTCCATTGCTCTTCTCCATTTTGCTTGAATGTGCTTAATGCCCTCAGATTTGAGTATGCAATAGTAGCCTAATGTCTATGATAGAAAAATATTGAAGATAGTTGTCTCACTAACAACATGTACTTGCACATGAACTAGATGTTTGAAAATGACAAGGATAGATGTCTTTTATAGAAAGACAAAATTCAAATGAAGGGCTGAGTTTTAATGTCAATAAGATATGTCAATCAATGACCAAGAATGAAAGTTGTAGTATGAAACAGGGTTAGGGAAAAATTAGGGCAATGCCAAGAAATGAATGGATAAGATTGAATTATAAAATAATTTAATCAAGGGCTGAAATTAAATGAGATGTCAAGAGATAAGATTAGCATAGATAATGAGGTTGGCACAAAAAAAGAGGTTGTAGAAGTGATTCAAATAATTATATATATTTTTTGAGATGGAAATGAATAACTAAATAATAAAAGTATTATTTAATTATAGAGGACATGTGACAGGTTGACGTTTTCATTAAATAACAATTTAATTGAAAAGTGGGAAATGAATAATTAAATAATAGAGATATTATTTAATTATAGAAGACATGCATCAAGTTGATTTTTGATTAAATAATAATTTAATTCAAAGATGGGAAGAAGATGACAAATTAGTAAGTAATTAAATAAATAAAATTTATTTAATTAATCAAAGGAGGAAATAAAAGATAGCAATGAATTAATTAAATAATTAAGATTATTTAATTAATAGAAGACTTATGACATTAGAAAATAATAAAATAATTAAAATTATTTAATTATTAAGAGTGAAGGGGGGAGTTGATGGAGAAAATAAAGTTCGCAGGCCTAGGACAATTTTTAGTGTCTACACAAGGTAATTGTTCTTCACTACATTTGCAGTTGTTTATTTCTGTTTAGTAGTTATTTTCATTTATCATTACTTCATAAATTGCATGTAAGTCATAATAGATTCTCATATTTTGATTATTAGTAATGAATGTTCATGAGCATGAATGCATTTAGTTAACTTGTAGTACTCCAGAGGTTAGGATAAGTTCAGTTACTAGTTTTGACTAGTTTGAGTTCGTTTCAACAATTCTTTGTTAACAATAGTTTAGTCATAGATTATGTTGAAGGCACTTGTAGCCATTAGCGCTAGTTTACTTCTTTCACTGTTACGCATTTTTGTGATTCTCCAACAAGTAGAATACCTTTAATAGGATAACTTAGGTAACCTCAGGTCTTTGAAGGAACATATAGTGTAGCACCATCACAAGTTTACAAGCGTTGGTTGGCAATTTAATGAAGTCTTTACAATGTTGAGTGGACTGTTCAACTAGTCATACCTCTGAATTATGTGGTTTTTACCAAGTTTACAAGACACTAGTTTAGACTCTATAGTAAGGTGGTCATAGGGCATGTGACATTAAGGATGTGGTCCAAAATGGGTTGACTAGTGTCAACACTATGAGTGAAAAAGTTGGAAAACTCAAGATCCACGACGGATGTACTAGTGTGGGATGCCATGAGTCTTAAACTACATCTCACTAAAGTATTGGTAGTAGGACACTAGGTTGTGATACTCATACAAGTTTCACCAAACCAAAAGTGTACCCAAAATGGATAAAAAACATTGAATAAAGATAATAGACACCCAAAAATAGGAAGCACAATGCAAATATTGAAGAAGATATTACAATATTCGGATCTGAAATATGATAATTGACTAATTTTAAGATGCAAAATACCTAAAAATGATTACTTTTGAATGCCAATTTTGATCTTAAAAAATGTACTTTCTTTCACCAATTGAAGTAAATGAAAAATCTACAAAAATATGCAAAATTTGAAACTAAAACAGAGAGATTTGCAAGTACAGGAAAATGAAGTCGACAAAGACAAATAAATGCACAAAATTTTGCAAAATCACTTGTACAAGGATAGGTTTTCCCAAGGGTAAATGCGTCTTTGCACAATGTTTTGAAAAAATTAAATCTGAGTGTTTGACCTGATATTTAAGGTCAATGTTCCTAACTACAAACAAATTCTTCAATGACAGTTTTTCTAGATTTTCTGATTAAATGAAAATGCAATTCGTATGACAATGTGTGAACAAAATGATAATTTTTTTTAATGCAATTTTTATTGTAATTTTGATCTAAATGACTAAAAAACGTCTTAATGCAAGCTATTATGTACTAGAATGTATGCAATATTTTTGGATTTTTATGATTTTAAATGATGCAATATGCAATATGTAACCCTAAATGAAATGTAAAATAAGATAATGCAAAACCTAGATCTAGGGTTTCAAGGATCTCTAAATCAAAAAAGTATGATGTAAGAATGTTGGATTCACCAAAATGAAATGGTGGGAAAAAGGATCCCCATAAAAGGTTTATGATGATTGTGTTGTTTTATAAAACCTTAGGGATCTTAATATGTGCCTTTTCCTACAAATTTCATTAGGAAAGAGATCACAAGGTGTAATGATTGACTTTCAACCTTAATGGTGAGTCAATTAGACCTGGATCTCAGTCCTTAGGACAATAAGACATATCTAAAACCAATCTGAAATGATTTTAAGCACTCAAACTAAATGAACAACAAGACCTAATACTTAAAATGCAGATTCCCAAATGTACAAAAATGAAAATGACAATTTGCAGGCAGATCTGAAAAGGGTTTGAACATATGTACATGTCACCAAAAAGTTATTTTGAGTACAAAGGGACTCATTCACCCCTGGGCGAATGGGTCTTAGTCTAGGGCTCCAAAATAAGTTTTGACAATCCTCTAATGTTGGATCTTAGCTTTAGTTTGACACAGGTTCTATTGTTGGCAAGTTAGAAATAAATTCTGCAACTTAGTTTCTATGGCTTGACAACAATGATGACAACTAATGCAAAAATGCAAAATTGCTCTTTTAAAATCTTTTTCAGTTCTTCACAACCTATAATCTGCACATATACAAAGATGAAAAAATGTTTTTTTTTTGTATGGGGGTTTTCCTTGGTCAAACCCCAAGTTTGTAATTAAACCTTGATAGAAATATAATGGCAAAGGAGAAGGAAATGATGAATGAAAAATACTTGCTACAACTCACCACCCTTCAATAACTTCCCTTAGAGAACTAAAGTCAAACACATCGCTCGAAGGAACTTAATCTTTCTTTTCTTGATGGATTTGGATACTTGAAATGCTTGGATTCTTTGGGATCAACAATGCATATTAGCCTTCACAAGATGATATGAACACACATAGAATTGAGCATGATGTTAGGATCTTGAATTGTTGCTACAAATGACTGATAAATCTACTCTTGAATGCTCAATTATGCCCTTAACAATAATATTTTCTCTCATGAAGTATTGATAATGTATGTTTTTGATTAGGGGAAAAATAGGTTTTGATGGGACCCAAAACCCAGTACATAACAGTTTTGAAGGGACTCACAATCCTGTCACAGATAAGCATGCTACAAATGAGATAAGACACATACCAACATCATCCCAACAACAAACTCTAAAAGAAAAACATGACTACATAGGCTGCATCATACAAACAAGCAAAGGACCAAAATCCCTTAACAACCTGGTTTGAACCAGGACTAGAAACCCTTAAAAACAAGAAACCGCCTGCATTTTCCAGGCATCAACAAACAAATTGCTCATGGATGACACCACTAAGCCAAAAGAGATAACCAAATTAATGGTGTAGAACACCATCCAACCCCTAAGCAAAAATACCATCAACTCTAACAACCCCACCTCAATAGGGGAGTTAGAGAACACTACAGGACATTGGAGCACATCAACCAACTTGTAGTAGCACCCCACCAGAATCACCAACTCCACCACCACCTCAATAGGAGGGAGCCCCCCTCTATAGGAGAGGAAGAAATAAGATCCCAGCAATCCAAAGTCATCACTCTTTTTCCCACACATGCTCCACCTTGATAGGAACCAATAGAAGAGATATCTCCACACCAAACCTACAACACCCACCTCCACCTCAATAGAAGAGGGCTCCACCTCGATAGGAGTAGTCTCCACATCCATAAAAGACACCAGTTGTAGATTCAGAGGGAAAACTTGAGAGGGAAGAGCAGTAATATCCACCTTTGGTAAAGCAAGGTATTAAACCAAGAAAGAGGGAGAATGCACGACAGCCATCAGAGAAAAACACCAAAGCATCTGGCCCCCAAAGGACAAAAACCTCACAAAAACAGAGAACCAAGTAGCACAGATCATCCAAGAGCATAAGCCCACCAACCCTAGATGAAGGGCCAATAAGGGATGAAACCTCCAACAACAAAACTCCATTTGGGAACATAGATAAAACCTAGCTTGCAGAAAGAGATCCATAAGAAAGATAATGTAAAAATAAATCTATATGCTGAGAGAAAAAGACCCCAAAATCAATAACAACACAACAAAGCATAAGGGGCTCCCAAGACCAAACATAGAACACAACAAAAAGAAATGAAAACAACCCATCCTATAAATTAAGACCAAGCCCATAGCCAAAACCATCAACTCCAATAGCCTTAGCCATAGAGAAGAACTCCTCAAGGGGCTACAGATAGACATTAGAAGCCACCTCCTGCAAACAACTAAAAGAAAGGAGAAAAAATAAAATCCCTTCAACTTGAAGAACTCCACAACCCTTAGAGCAGTTGTAGAACACAACAACAATGGGAAGAACAAAAGCACATAAAATAAACCCCTTTGCAACACCCACCTCACAAGAAAATAAAAGGAAGCCTTAAAGAAATCCCCTCCACGGACAAGGAATCCAACCACCACAAGCAAAAAACTACTCCACACAAAGGAGCTAGAGCATAGAGACAACGAAGCACACAACAGAGAAAGAGGAGTCCGCAGAATCACCCAAAAAAGTAGCAACCTGCCAAAGAACCGAACGAGATGCTCAACACATGCCATCACACAAACAGGGACATCCCCATCTAGATACACACAAGAAGTCAAGAGATAAACCTCAGAAAAAGCATCGCCCAACAAAATCAAGGGTGCTTCACACCTCAAGTGATGCCCAAAAACCACAAGAGCCCCACCAAGAAGCAATAAAGCTTCCCAGCCAGACGAATCTCTATCATCATCTTTTGATTCTGCCTCTCTATCCTCTACAACTTTCAAAAAACTCGCACCACACCTATTCCTGCCACTCCTCTCCATAGTTGGTGCTTGGTCTTGATTAATGTTGGAGCTTATTGTGACATGATTTGAAAAGCAAGAAGTATTATCTTGAGTGGTCTTTTTGATTTTGAACTTGGAAAGGTGATAAGCCTAAAAACTGCTAAAGATATTTTGAAAAAGTTGGTAAGTATTTATGAAGGAGTTGACAAAGTCAAGAAAGCAAAGATGCAGAATTACAAATCCATTGATAATGTATGCTATAATTCCTTCGATTTCAAATGATCAAAAGACCATGTATTTATAGGTGTTTATCTAATTTCCCAAAAATTAGATTCCAAAAGTTGACAATTGCAAGTTGAATTTAAATCATTAAAATACTGCCAAAAACATATTTTAAAATGGGTCTTGGAACTTAAAGGGAACCCATTCACTCATGGGAGAATGGGTCATGGCCTATAAGTCCAAGACACTCATACTCAATGATGATATAATTATTAAATGCATTAATTAAATGTTGATTCTCCTTTTGGAAAATGGGAAAAATAAGGCTTTGGAATGCATAATTTCGCAAATTAGAAGCTTAATTAAGTCCAATAAATTAAGGGATTCAAACAAAGTGTGAAATTGTAAAGGTATATAATTTAGAACTACACTACAATTACATATCCAGGGATGATGATAAACCACCTTGTTTGATTATTCATGACGTTGATAGACTAATGATAATGATATCCCTCATATATCTCATGATAATCCTTCCTCTATCTCAATTGATTCATGGTCTATTGATAATGCATTTAGCAAGGAGATTAGTGATACTTTATTAAGTGATGATAATACTTTATACTCTCCTTCACATTATAATTTTTGTGGCTCCTTGTTCATGATGTTTTGGTTCATGATATTTCTAATGCACATACTTTTAGAGAACCAATGGTAAAGGAGATTAGTGGAAATGAAAATACAATGTTATATGTTAAATCATTATTATATTCATATCATGTTCATATACATTATACTATGGTATGTTAGTGAATACATTTGGATATGTGTTGATTGGTAGAGAAAGATGATGGTTTGATTCTTATCATAGTTATCATAAAATATTATATGCTTTGTTGTGTGCTTTCATATAATATTTAAGCTTATTTGTAGAGTATTCTTGTCTAGTGATTATAATCATTCAACCTATAGTGCCCATCCTTTGGGATATCTTGTAGAATTTTCTAGTATCATGTTGATACACCATTTTTAGATGTCTACGATGACTCTCATATTGATCATATTACACCTTGTTGCAATGCATCTTTTGAGAGATACAATGTATGTGATTATCATGATGTATTGATTACATGAGACACATTAATCAAAATGCGCATGAAAATTATACATACATAAATATGAAGAACATCATGATGATCTCATTACTAATAATCAATTAATTAGATCATTCTACTCTTTTAAATGAAATGGATAAAAATAAGGCTTTAGGGAAAATTGTTGATGATACCATTTACAATATGAATATTTATTTTATACCATTGAATATTTCCTATCAATTAGCCAACATCATGAACATATTATAAAATATAAAAAAGTGTTAATAATTTACAAAAAAAATCATTGAAGGGTTACACAAGTGAGATACTACATAATCGTATAAAGCATCAGTGATAGAAGAGTTTAATGGAAATAAAAATGTAATATTATGTGTTAAATAATTCTTATCTCCATGTCATGTCTGTATACATTACACAATGCTACATTAATGAATACATTTGGAGATACATAGATTGGTAGAACAAGATAGTGGTTTGATTCTTGTCATAGTTATTAGACAACATTCCATGCATTCTCAGGTGCTTTCATATAATATTTAAGTTTGGACCTAGAGTATTATTGTCTAGTGATTCTAATCATTCAACCTATAGTGGCCATCCCTTGGGATATCTTGTGGATTTATCTAGTGTCATGACTCTCATATTGATCATATTATGCCTTATCATGTTTGCTTTTAAGAGATATGATGTACATGACTACATGAACCACATTAATTAGCATGCACATGTCTTAGATATACATAAAGAAGAATAAACTCACGATGATATCATTATTGATAATTAATTCATTATATCATCCTCCACTCTTACATATTAAATGGATAAACATAAGTATATAGGGGAAATGTCAATGATACAATTTCTAATATGAATATTTCTTCTACACCACTCAATATTTTTTAATAATTGGCCATCACCATGAAAACATTATAAAATGTAAAATAAGTCTATTATTGATTTGAAAATATCACCATAAAGGGCTACAAAAGTGAGATATTACATAATATTTTAGTGGAAATAAAAATGTAATATTACGTGTTAGATCATTCTTATCTTCTTATCATGTTCATATACATCGCATGGTGGTACATTAATGAATAAATTTGGAGATGTATTGATTAGTAGAAACAAGCAGTGGTTTGATTATTGTCATAGTTATTATATAACATTACATGCTTTCATATAATATTTAAGTTTGGCTCTAGAGCATTATTGTCCAATGATTCTATTATTTCAAATTATAGTGGTCATCCATTGGGAGACTCATAGATTTATCCAGTGTCATATTGATAGACCATTTTTAGATGTCTATGACGACTCCCATATTGATAAAATTATGCCTTACCATGATGCATGTTTTGAGAGATATGACATACATGATTATCATTATGTCTTTCTTAGATGAAGCATATTAATCAACATGTACATGGCTTAGACATATATAAAGAAGAAGAAATTCATGGTGATCTAATTACTAATAATCATTTCATTACATCATCCTCCAATCCTACATATTAAATGGATGCATTTAAGGCTATAGGAAAATTGTTGATGATACCATTTCTAATGTGACCTTTTTATTCTACACCCCCAACCTTTCTTACCAATTGGCTACCATCATGAATATATTATGAAATATAAAAAAATGTCAATGATTTATAAAAATTAACATAGAAGGGTTACACAAGTGATATACTGCATAAGATATTGGCCTAAGAGATACTTTCTTATACTTCAACAAAGGAATTTGTGGTGTCCATTTTGATAATGTGCAATGATAGAGGTGGTCCATTGATTCACACATGGTTCTTTGAAACTGTACATATACTAATTTTATGAGGGCGACTTTCCTACCAATTAATTCCTTGAATATTGAGTGATTACACACTTGCTTTTATTCTTTACCTTTTGCTTCAATTTTTTTCTTTTGGAAAGTCAAACAATGATTTTGTAGATTATTTTCCAACACAATGTTGAGCATATATAGTTATCAATTTCACATGATATAAACATGGAGGAAATGCAATGATTAATGACTATATTTTTTAATTTTAGACTACGTTTGATTGAATGAGTTTTGAAGTACTAGAAAGTGAGATTTATTTTATTTTTATCATGTTTGATTAGAATATGCAAATAAAAATGATATCAAGTATCATTCATTTTCTAAGTTATGTGCCATTGCATGCTAATGTGATCTAACTTTGTTAGAAAATGATTTTTTATATTGTATAATCTATAAAACATCTCCTCCCTCCCATGAGTTATAGTTATAGAATTTTGAAAATGGGGGCAATGGAGGTGAAATTAAAATTTTCTACATTAATGATGATCATAATTCAATCAAAACCAGAAATATTTAGAGAGACCACTAGATTGGAGGATTCTCCACATGTATTATCAAAATAAATTTTACAACAAAAAACCATCATTATACCTCTTGTGAAAAAACATTGATACATCTAGAGTTGGAAAGATGTTTCTATGATTATCATTGGACACATGGAGACACCATGAGTGGGTTCACACACTCAAACAAAAAATTCAATATCTTGTTGATAAAGATGTGATAAAAACAAAGGATATTCATGATCATGAAAATACATCATGTGTTGACATCTACATATTGAGTTTACTCAAATTGAAACGAATGACGAGGATCATTTTAATGTTAATAATAACGAGTATATTGGTTTTGATGACAACAGTAATGATATATCTAGTACAACTTATATTAATACAAATGAAGATATCAAATATGATGCAATAAAATAAAGATATTCAAGCAAGTGCTTACCAAATAATCTAAAGAATAAGGACATGAAAAGCAATTCATGCAACATCTAAGCTATTTTTTTCAAATGATACACCACATTAACATATTATATACCAATTTTATTGATAAAGAGATAATCCATGACCAACCATCATCTTTTATGCAATACAACCTTAGAAAGGACAATCCCATGAGAATATTATGTGATACATCTTTAGGTGCTATTGAGCTAGATCCATGTCCTTCCAATTTCACTAAATTGTTAGTTAATCTCTATTTATACTTACCATTTGACTTTTTTCATATTATGTTGGGGTTACTTATGCTATGTCCATGTTATTTATATGTTTTTTACTTGATCTTTCCACTTGGGGGAAACATATTGTTTCTTGTTATATGTTTTATGTCTTTGTACTTGTTCATTGGGAGCAAAAACATGAGGGGATATTTCCATCCACATTGATGCTACATATAGGTAAGTATATAATAAGTACACACTGTTTACTTGGATCTATATTTATTTATCATACTTTGTATTTACACTCAAGTTTTAGTCTCTTTTTTTTCATTTCTCTCTCCTTGATTTATGTTCACTCCTTCAAAGTAAACACAATTCAAAGGGAGTATATTCCTACTATTTTAATTTTCCAATCCACACATAGTTTTCATAGCATAGGAGCACATATTTTTTCTAGTGACTCCAAGGAAGAGAGGTAGTAACACTAACATATTAAATTGGAGCAATCATTATTGATTTCCTAGAAGGCATACTCACTAGGTTTGACATTCCTAACATAGTCCTATCTAACTATGCTAAATCCATTGCTAGAGTAGTTATAATATAGTGCCTAAAAATATGGAAACAAATTAAATTATTTGTCAAATTAATATTTCCAATCTTGTAGAATTAACGAGTAAGAATCTATTAAGGATCATCAAGAGGATTAGACCATATTACAAGAAGGGATGGAATCTTGACCTAGTAAAGCTCTATGAGCAAATAGAATTACCCCTAAACATATTATAGGAGAGTATGCTTATTCCTTGGTTTATGGAATGAAGCTAAAATACCCACTTTAGTTAATCTCCTACCAACCTAAAATTGATGAGAACAATGCAATAGTAGTGAAGTTTATTTAGTTTTTATAGTTGCATAAAAGAAGATAACTAGTTAGGAAGCAAATGAGTAAGCATTAAGAATCTCTCAAATATTAGTTTGAAAATGGGCCATAGTGCAAGACTGTAAGGTTGGGGACCTTTTTTTGAATGGGATGAAGATACAATGAAGCTTGGTTGCCACAATAATTTTGACTCAATTTAGAGTATCCTATACATCATTTTAACATGTAAGTAGGCTAGTTATATTGAACTCTAAACCCTAAGGGGTTCCATGTTTCTAATCCTAGTTAATGAGAACTTTACAGCCTCGTGTCTAATCTTGGTCTTTATTTCTTTTTATAAAAAAAATATTTTGTTTCCATTTGTTTATTTGCATATTTACTATGTGTTTATGTTCCCTTATGAATGTGTTTTATGTGTTTCATGGTTTATTTCCTCCACCCCATCCTAGCCTTCTATATGGTTGAATTTAATATGTAATTTTAAAGAATAGATAAGTTTTAGTTTAATGAATCCTTACCATGATACTTGTAGCTTAAAATTCATTTTTATATGTTGAAGTCCTCTAACATGTGATTCTCCACAACCAATGTGTACTACATTATTGTTTACACCAGAAATTTAAAAAAGAAAGAGTATATATAATAAGTAAAGGCTTAATATTTTATTTTATGGTAATAATGAGTAATAGTCATTCTATCATGCCACATCGGCTTGATCCAACAACTCTCATTACTTTGAGGATTTTCTTTCTTATTGATAGAGTGCTAACCACTAACAACCATATAATGAACTCTAAGTTGTAACGTAGATAGTTGATAAACCTTAATAAGAAAAGCTTTGTCAAGATTAAATAAGCCCACCCATCCTATCATTAGTGTCATGTATCACAACCACAAGGAAAGTAGAGGAAAATAAAGAATGTCATAATTATGAATCAACACCATTAGTCCAAGTCATCGAAGGTGATCAATTAAAGTTTAAATTCAAAATTGGTATATAACTCACCTACCATCACGATTGATTTAATACAATATAATTTGATCCTAGGTTTTTCTTTCATCAATCCAATTCAAAGAAAATACATATTAGAAAGCCCTACATACTTTCTCATTTATTTTGTCTATGAGAAGCATATTTGAAAATTTGGAGTGAAAAGCCATAAGTTTTAGAAAGAGCCAAAGAAGAATAAGAGTGACCTAATTCTTATAATTATTAGAGGTTGGTGGATATGCAAAGAAAGTATAATTCAAAGATGACACATGGCCTAAAAAAAATAAAGAGACAAAAAGGTAAGGGTCCATTAAAGTTAATACCATTATAACAAGAAAAAGGGAAAGAGACAACTCTAAACTTTAGATTCTCTTACTCATCCTTCACAACCATGTATCCTAACAAGCCCATTTCAAATCTAGTTAAGCCAATGACCTTTTCTCATTCAATGAAAAGAGAGTTCATGTAATATTATACATATTTTGTCTATGATCCCATCCTATCTAAAACTACAAGATTCCTTAAATAAGGGACCCATTATATAAGATTCGTTAGATATGATGAGTAATTTGAGGAGCTATGATGCAAATCAACCAAGCCTACCTCAAATTTCAACTTTGAGGCATCCCAAGCATTGGCATTTCATTTGAATATGTCTAAATTTTCTTAAACTTAGTTGTCACATGTACTAAATGTTGTGTGTGTCCATCAGTTATAATTAACTCAAGAAACTTTCCAAAGGGATCCCTTGGCTAAAATAACCTAAGTATTGTTCCTTGTCATTCTCCAAGTTCATTTTCATATGATGGAAGTTGAAAAAATCTAAGGAAATCCTCAGTCTAAGAGTATTTTGGTCATTTCTTATGGTTTTTGTGAGTTTGTAGACTGTGTGGAACTAGATATTTTCATGCTCAACCAAATATCTTGATCTACTATTCTATTTTTTACAAAAGGTCAACATGGTCTCTTGATGCATTATTTCCTTTGGTTCCCTTCACTTCACTTATTTCCAAGATTTTGAAGTGGATCTAGAAATTTCTATAATATCCCCATCCTATATCTGGTCTCACAAGGTCCTAACAATTTCTTCATCCTTTCACCTCTCTTCTTTATCACAGTTTAAAAACTTTCGACCTAGATCTATATATTTTCCATATTCAATTATGCTTCCCCCTCACTTCTTAGCATTCTTCCATCACCCCCTTTTTTGGAATTTTGAGGTTTGTTAGGATGTTCTCTAGTCCTCTTCCCTCATCCCATCCTCCTATTTCCTTCTATTACCAAACATTGTTATGCACAAGAGTTATTTGAGTCATTTTAGGTATTTTAAGATAAATTTCAATTTTAATTTTTTTTAGCACTTTGCAATAAGTATTGTATTTGTTTGTACAAAGGATTATAGGTACATTAATGAGAATTGGATAAGCCGATGTTCAAACTTAAAACCTACTTGTGACTATTGAGATTTTCTACTAGTAAGCCACTTGCCCTTTCATGATGAAAACTTTAAATTCTAAAAAAATATATTTCAATTCCAACACACGGCCTAAAATACATTTGTGTTGAGATTAACTATGATCATGTACCAAAATCAAAATTTCAAACATTATAAAATTTAATTTTAATAAATTTTAGATGAGAAAAAATTTCAACTATGATATATAATTTTTAGTTCTAATTATTTTTCTAGTAGCTTACGATAAAAATTAACTTCACTAATTTCTATCCTATAAATAATACATTTAATAAACTTCATACATTTTATATCCAAAAAAAAAATTATCTATATATATAATTTTACATTTTTTCTCTCCAGCAAACCTATAGATCTAATTGTTAATTAGTGTCACATTGAACCTATGGTCCAATGGCTAATTAGTGTGTTACGATGAACCCTATCGGTCCAATAGCACACACGAGACCAGAAAAGAGGGCCGAAAGGTCTCTTGATCTACGCATTTTTTATACATGTACATGGAGGGAAGCAGGTGGTGACAAGGAATAATGGTCCTACGAGAAGATTCGGGATTCACTGAGAGGGGACACCTCACCCTCACGTATTCCTTTTTTTCTTCCTGTCTTTGCACATCATTTCAAGTCATCATGCACAGGGGTGAGGGAACATAGAACAATGGTGAGAAAATTGCAGATTAAGGATTCAATCAACTTCCTTGAACCTCAGGTAATTCAGTTCAATATCAATTTTTTTTCCATGCACTAGAGGTATAATCGATCTGGTATTTAGTCTCAAATTTGCATATGTAGGCTGTATTTTCGTTTCTGTTTGGGGACAATCGGTTCTTCAGAAAATACCACAGTGAAGTAAATGGCGACGATGATGTGGAAGCGAGCAACTGGAGTGAGGATGGAACTCGGGAAGTGAGATATACAATACCTATCTCAGCACCCAATCTCATATTGAAAGTTGTAGGTGTGTCTCCAGACCTTTTATTTCCAATTCAGCTTTTTGGGTTCCCTTAATTCCACTCAAATTTATGTTTTTTTCTGAATTTGTAATGCGAAGTAGCTTTTGGGGTCCCCTTAATTCCACTCAAATTCGTTTTTTTTCTTTCTGAATTTATCATGCGAAGTAGCTTTGGGGTTCTCTTAATTCCACTCAAATTCATGTTTTCTCTGAATTTAAAATTTTTAGCTTCGCATAGAGAAACTTGAGGTGATTTTTTTTGATTGATGCCTCAGATTCAGAATTTGTATATAATATTAGATTTCTATCGGAAATAACTTGATTAAATTATGTGTTTCCACCAAACAATTTTGGGTAAAAGTAGCAAAAATGTGCTTCACAACATCAAACTACCAATGCAAATTACTATCAAAGAAAATATTCACACACAGAGGAGAGTAGAATCAAATAGTTTACTAGCCGATAGGGCTATATTTTGTAGTAACTTCCAGCTGGTAAATTGTCACAGACCTATAAACCAGGTCGCGAAATCGACGACAAAATTTAATTCGGCTCGGAAAAAAGTCAGCCCCTATCATTTGACGTGGTAGTATACGCAAAGCTCAGAAAGTTAATCCATTTGACGGAGAGTATTGAACCGAAGTCTTAAGTGGTGAGCGCAACTTAGCTTAGCATATGGCATTTAATTCGTCACCAAACGAGGTTGCATTCAAAGTTCAACATGATTATCCATTTTGAATTCCATTATAGCAGAAATTGGCCATTGCAGTGTCACCTTGGAAAATTGCATTGAAATGAAGAGACAGAATGTCAGGTACATTGAAATGACATCACCGTAGCTTCTTCCATGGGCTATTATTTTATGTGGCAGCTTTCACCCTGAAAACTGTTTCACATCGGCTTTCAACTTTTAGATGATTGGAAACTACCTTCTACATAGTTGTGTGGTGGCAACAAAATTTATAGCAATCTACCATGCCATCATCACAGATCACATCTTTGGTGCAGATCAAATCTTAGCATTCATTACTTCTCCCACCAACTTATTCTCAACTTTTCTGCCTTTATCCATCGCCAAAACTTGTGCCTCCATTGTTGTAATATCCCGTTTATTTTTTTTTTTAAATATAACAAGCCCAAGCTCACATTCATAATAATTTGCACAATTAAACGTAAATATGAAATCCTTATTATTTCTTGATGAAATCAACCCAGAATTTGCAGTTTAATAGTTTATCCTCTAATTAGATATAATTTTTAGAATTTAGCTCAAAAAGACTGAATTTATCTCCTGCAGTGGCTGCTAATTTATCTCTAAATCTGCAGCGATCTACTTCTTAATGAAATGCCCCCAAATTTGCTAGATATCCACCTTAGAATGCCACGGTCAGCTGCTGGTTGAAAGGATATTTCAATTCAAACTGAAATTTATCAAATTTGCACACTGATGATCTTCGTGTGAAATCACTCTAAGGAATTGTGGGTTTTTATCCTCCAATTCCAGACCTACAGGGTTTTTATCCTCAGGTTAATTGAACCAAAGTTCCATGCTCCAGAAGGAGTAGGAACCAGATAATAAAATATTTTTTCAATATGTGTCTTCTCCTTGCTTGGTCTCTCTTAAATGCCTTTTCCTCCAATAGACATAACTCTTCAAATACCTCTTGATTAATACACTTAATTATAATTTCATTTTGTAATATGATTTAACCCCTTTTTGGAAGCAGCTGCCTTGAACTACTGATTTTTTTCACCTTTTGAACTGTGCCTTCTAATTCCACCGATTCCTTCTATTTCATGAAGTCATGATTTCAATGAGGAGCTTTTGTCCTCCAATTCCAGACCTACAGGGTTTTTATCCTCAGGTTAATTGAACCGAAGTTCCATGCTCCAAAAGGAGTAGAAATCAGATAATAAAATATTTTTTCAATATGTGTCTTCTCCTTGCTTGGTCTCTCTTAAATGCCTTCTCCTCCAATAGACTTAACTCTTCAAAAACCTCTTGATTAATACACTTAATTATAATTTCATTTTGTAATATGAGTTAACCCCTTTTTGGAAGCAGCTGCCTTGAACTACTGGTTTTTTTCACCTTTTGAACTGTGCCTTCTAATTCCGCCAATTCCTTCTATTTCACTAAGTCATGATTTCAATGAAGAGCTATTCTTGGTATAATGTGGTGATGAATCACTTGAATGCTGCAACTAATCTTAATCGCTTAATTCTTTTTTGTCTTTTCTGCGATTCTCTATCGTTGATTTTACCTTACACTTTGTCATATAGATATTTAAATACTTTTGAAATTTAATCTACAAACTGAATTCTAAGAAGCCCAATTGTAATCTCGACATGGAATTACCAAATCAATTTGCAGGGTTTAGTCTAAGTTTAATTTTTAAGAGGGGACATTACAATTGTACCCTAGTAGAGCATAGAAAAGAGAGAGCAAAGTAGCAGCATTGAAAATTGTCTTGAGATCCACTAATGATGGGAAGAGTGATAGGAGATGTGGTGGATGCATTCACACTAGTGGGCATCCCCTTCACTGTCACGTATTCCACCAAGGAGGTAAAAAAATGGTTGCGAGCTTAGGTCCTCTCCTATCAATCTCTAACCTCTCATCAAGGTTGGTGGCAATTGTTGTTTTTATATGATCAGATTTAATAGCACAGAAATTTAATTCAAATTCAACACAAGAACACAGCAGATACCCTGGGAAAACCCTCCACTTGAGGGAGAAAAACCCAGCAACAATCTATCAATTATATATTGAACAAAAACAAAGAATGTCTCCTTTACAATGAGCCGATTGAAAGGCCAATAAGAAGCATCACAGACTGATGCAAACTCAAATATAACTCAGATACAACCAGGTGTATATCGCTTATTAGAACTTAGCCTACAAAATGCTCTTCTACAGAATTGACTATCTCCTCTAGATGATTCGCACTTTAACTCCAAAGAATAATATCGAACTTGAATGAATAGATGATGGCAACATGGAAATGCACTGAATATAAATACAAGTGGAAGTGAAGGGACGCATCCCTTGATCATCCAATCGGCCTCCAACAAAGAAATATAATCTTTAACTAATCTCGTCTTTCCATGAGGTCGGCCATGCATAAAATAATTATATATTTTTCCTCTTAATGAAATCGCATTCATTAACATATATATGAAGTCGGCCTAGGAGAGATCGCATCACATCATTAAATTGTGCCATTTCAAATATGTAATCTCACAATTCAAATAGCCATTAAGGCTAACATTTGAATTGCCTTCAAGGAGACAAAGCGCGCTGGAAGTAGCAGCCCGATGCTGCTTTATAACATCAACAGCAATGCCTATGACTTTTACACCTTCTACACTCGGGTAACTTCATTCATTATCTAATTGAAATTCAATTCATTCCCTCCTTAATTATTTGGCATACTGCTAACACACAAGTGTTTGCACTATGTTTTCAGATCCTGATGGACCCTAATGCACCTAGCCCTAGTGATACCACACTTCGAGAATGCTTTCTAGCATTAGTGTCAGTGGAACATGCTCTTAATCCCAAAATTTGTTTTTTGGCTAGACACCTCAAGTAAGGCTCTAGACACAGGCCTAGAAGGCTATGTGTGATGCTTTTGTGGCTGGAACAAAGAACTTGTTGTCAACTACCAGAGTACCTCTCTTTCATACATGTTATGATCTTACCAATAAGGGTTCCGTCAGTGTGCCTACAATTGCCTTCCATTTTCCAAGTGGTGGCATTTCGTGCTTGTTTACAAAAAGCTAACCTTTCTTGGTTGATTTGATGGGAATCTTTGTTTTGCTTTTGTGACAGTGTCATTGAGTCTGTCATATCGAGAATATTCAGCAACAAGGAATTAGGATTTCGTATGGCCTTGATAACAGCCTTGTGAGATTTGCTATCAATAAGTGCTAAAGTCTGTTGGTAGGGAAAATTCCCATTGTATATGCTTAGTTATTATTGAAGCATAGTAATTATTGCTCTTTACTTTTTAAGGTAAAGTTCAGTATGGAAATTAATTGTAATTTAACTGATTTACTGCTGCTAGTGGCATATAAGATTATCAGATATGCATGGTTTGTTGCACATGTTGTCATGTTGTGTATGATTTACGCTTTGGATTTTCATTCTAGGCAGGAATGTGCAGAAATGAATACTGAGCAAGGTTTTTCTTCCCATAATTGTCAAATAACAAAACTTATTAAACTAATGAAATGACAATACTGCTCGATTGTCCCGTTGAATGGACTGCCAATTTTAATAGAATACAGTTAGTATAAAACAACAGTGAGTTCAAGTAAGTAATAGAGTGACCTTTTATTTTCAAGTCGGGAAAATAATTTTCACAATGAGATTTCCAAGGCAGTAGTATCCCCCACAAATATAATGAGTGTGAATGTGGGTCGCATACCTTTTGTTTTAGTTGATAAAACAACAGCCAATCAGACAGACGGACAAAATAGATGCAGGCTTATTAATGCATTAAAAAGCAAATTCCCATTTGGTTCCTGGAATTCAATATTTCAGAGGCTTCTCGAATTTAATATCAGCACTGGTATAACTAGAAATTTGACAACAATGGATGATTTTTATTTGTTTCACAAATGGGCATGGAGTATATAATAGAATCCAATCCCGATTTCAATGTATTAAGTTAGAAAAATACAGAATGTACAGGAATGCACATAAATACACTTGGAATGGCTGTAAACTTTGAATATGACTACTTATGACAGTATTTGATTTGGATAATATTTGATTTTAGAAAACAAAATTGAAGGAACTGGAAGTTTTTTGAACCCCCCCTATATTGTTTTGCCCTTTGCAAAATCAGGACAATTAACATGCATAGACTATGCCCTAGGACAATTCATTGTGTTCCATTGCGTTGCTTTATGTTACAAAGCCCTAAATTTAGTTACAGTTTTGCTATTCCAGATATAAGACACCATGAAAGGGATGATAATAGGGTACGAGGGTCAGGATGTTATTAATATTTTTCTTTTAGTTTTTGCTATTGGCACTTGGGCTAAGGTGCCATCTCTATTTTACCGATGCCCTAGGGTCAGAACATTAGAAAGAAATTTCCATCATACAAGCCTTGATCAAACAATTTTAAAACTAAAAGGAACCTTCAGCTTTAACTAAAACATTTAAAATGAAAAAGGGGCCTCATGTACCATGCCTAGATACCACAACTAATCTGAAGACAATACCTTGATCCTTTTATTTTAAATGTGGCTTTTAAGGGTAACACATGAATTAATTATATAAGCTATGGGCTGCTAAATGTTATCCAGACACTTAAATCTATTCTATGCAATTACTTGAAGAGCTTGGAAGTTTCATGTGATGGTTTAGAAGTCACAAATTTGGTGTTGAGAACCTGAAAATTAAATATAAAATTGTCATTAAAAAAAACCTAGCTTTCTCGAACAAGTGACTTAGTAAAACAAGTTGTTGGCTTTAGTTTAAACTTTAAATACATATATCCTCTATTTTTGGAATTTACTGCCTCCTCCCTTTTAACATTGTTACCCCTGCTTTTGCTAAGTATACTGATATAAACTATATGCGCAGCGTATGCACTCATGTAATATTTATCATGTCTTGATGTAGCTCCATGCTTACTTAGCTAGCCTGCCTTATTGCAGCTGTTTCTTGTCAATGGAACTGATGCTTTTCATCCACAGAAGCCAACAGGTTTATTGTAACGTGTAGACACTTCAATCTTTGCTTTCATTCCTTTATGTAGGTAGTGTCCAGTATCTTCTTTAGAGATCTGAAGTATTAGAGAGAGTAAAACAAATCAGGTCAAGCACACTTTTCATATGAACAACGAAGTTCAAGAGCCAAAAACCATAGTGACAAGACAAAAATTTCTATCCATTTTCATATCCTGCTGTAATTTTATAATTATGCAGGTCAATATTTGGAAAGGGCATCTGTCCTGTTAATTAGGATTTGGATTATTGTTTTCTTCAGATTAGTGGGAATACAACCTGGTTCGATAGATAATATTGTCAGGCTGGTTCAGAGTACTTTCATTAATTAGTAGTCAGTATAAATATAAATGAGTGTATTTGCACACACACACGTGTGTTAAGGTGTATGGGGTGCATGTGCAAGCAGGTGTGCAAGTGTATGCATGTATATGTATATTGCACAGAAAATGATTGTGTCTTAGTTTGCAAATTTCAGTGGAAAAGGCACCTCAGCTATATCTTGATCTGCATAGAAGCTAATTTGCTGGTCCTAGGACAGGAATGGGTATGGGTATGTTGGTACGGCATTTTTTTCCCTCAGTTATAGGAACAGGTTCATATGTATATATATACAAATATAATAATAATGTGTATCTGCATATATATTAATATATATGTATATATAATTATATATATACATATACATATTTATTAAAAATTTTAAAATTATGAAACATAAAAGTAGTAATACTCATAATTGTTGATGAACAAAATATTTAAATACCTCATAATTTGCAAGAACGAAAATACTCACAAATTCAATGCTTTATCAAATGTCGATACAAAATGAAAATTACAATCAATATTCAACAGTTGTCATATTGCTTTTCATTGAGAGCATCAAAGTGAGCATTTAGTTCAATTTCATTTGAACCACAATCAACTGCAGTGCCACTTCCATTAGCCATGTCATATGGTTTATCTGGTTCAAATCTCATAAATAGATGTATGTTGTAGTTCAGGTGTGGATTAGGACTTTTCTTCAATTCTGATGCAGTCATGGGAATTTTCTAGGTGTTGGATTCTACATGAATCTTTGTTACTACTTACAACCCCTGGATGCTGTTTTAAATTTTATTTGCTGTGGATTTGTGATGTCCCCGCCTAAACTTAAGACTCCAAATTAAATTTTGTTTTGTGCCATATATTTCCATGGTCCTTGAGAGGTTGTTAATCGCTGATCATAAACTGAAGAATATATTAGGTGGCAGTAGATCCCTTTGATCACAGCAAATCCAAATATGTTAATTATCTAAATATGGTGAATGACAACAGGGTCATGGGATATGTTCACATACTGGCAATTTCTCTAAAAAAACCAAAAGATTAAATTTTAATTAACTAAAAGCCAAGGGGCAGCATCTGAAGGGTTATGACTATTCGAGTAAAAGGGGGTATATAAGAAGATAAATCAAGGGGAAGGAAGGGCAATTCAAAAGATACATTATTTATGTTTCCTTTATGGAGTATGAATTAAAGATTCAGCAATCTTGAGGACACAACCCCTCCAAGATAAGAAATTCAAGGACAAAAACCCTTGATTTCTTTTGACAAGTTAGTGGATGAAAACACCTAACTTTGGCAGAAATATTTCAAGACATTTGTAAAAAAAGAGATGCTGCAAATTATAAGAAGGATTACAGCATAGACTCAAGAATAAGTTTTATATTCTCAAAATTATATTATAAACTTTAAATCTGAAATATATATTAATTTTATTTTTTATTTTTGTTGAAATAAAAGGAGGGTAAAAACTTTATTGAATCATAACAGCAATACAAAGTCCAAAGAAAGAAGCCACAAGGGGCCAAAAACAACAAGAATTAATTCACACCCAAGAAGCACCTCATATCCTCAGCAACCCACTCCTCAAGGACAGGGGCCATATCAACAGGGAGATTGCTCCAATCATCCACAGACCAAGAATCAGTCTTTTCCGACGCCCATCTAGCCAGCCCATCAATATATATTAAAATTATAGTTGAAGGATAAATTTTTAATTAATACTTATAATTAATTATGCAAACGTTATTGTGATTGTGGGATGTCTACTTAAAGCAAAAATAAGGAAATTCTAGAATGGGACATTACAGGATTCAATTGGCCATTGTATTGCATTAAATATATATTTTTTTGGTGTGCGCGTGTGCATGTGTGGCTGCTTATAGTTCACTAAAATATTTTCTTTAGTTTTCTATTCTAAACGTATATTTAAATATTTTACATTTTTCGATCTATTTGTTCAGTATTTGAAATGCTATAATCTGAGAAGATCTAGATTGACATTTACGTCTGAACTTATTATTGTGTTAGTTTTGTCTCTTAAATGCAAAAAATCTGAAAGGAGCTTATTGTTTGAGATCATGTTAAAATTGAACTAGATAAACGTATATTTTGTTGGTTGTATATAAACCTATACTGGTTTTGGATCTCTCGTAGGTACTGACAAACTAAAGGTTAGAGAAAAACAACAGTACAAAAGATGTGGGAATTGCTTCACAATCATATCAAATCCTATTATAGAGATTCCTGGTGGGGAGCGGTTTGTTACAAGAGGAGAATTGATATTATCTTCTGGAGAGAAAGATCAAGGATGTGTTCTTACTATCGACATTACTTTGGAATTCAAAAGTAATGTTTGGGGTCTGCAAGGTATTGAGCCGCTTTATGAATTAGGATTTTGGTAAATGCAAATTATTAAGTATATATGCAATTTTTAATATCTCAATTGTATCTCTTCTACTATTACAATGTATTATTTCCATTCGTACTAACTTAGAATTCCTTAATTATATTTTCTAATAATTTTTCTCCCATAATCACCACAGCTATCAATAAAAAACTGTAGTTGCTTAGGGATTTGCTCAAGGCAGTTAGATATATCTTTAATTAATTGTTTTTCTTGTGTTGAAATTCCCAAAAGATATCCTTTAGAACTAGAAATTGCTACATGACTGTTGTAATTTGTTAGTGTGATAGCCTTGAACAGCTTTTTCAATGTCGTTTTAGTGCTTTTGTCTCTTCTAAAATATGTGCCACTTATGTGCAAATAGTTGCTTTTAGCATCTGATCTATTGTCTTCATAAACACAATAGTTTCTACATGCAATTAGAAGGTTACAGCTCTCATAGAAAACAAAGAAATTACATTTATCATTTATGTCCATGAACGACCAGGTGTGCCAAATAGGATTTACAGCTTGAATTTTGCACATAATAATTGGAAATCACCTACCAAATAGTCATAGGAAATGGTTCAATAACGATTATGGTGGTTATTAAAAGATTTGAATTGGTATAGAATGTCATATTTAGAGCACAAGAATCCATTATGAGGCTCAAAATGGCATCTGAGGACCATTAGAAAGAATCTTGTTTGAATGTGGGCCAATTTGGCAGTAGATAAAATCACAAATCCTATAGTAAAACATGCAACCCTGGGCATCACATACAAAATTTACTACACAAATAGAGACAACTTTGCAATTGGCATGTCCACACTCACTGCTTACCAGATGGTAGCGAAGGGAAGGAGTTTGACCTATGTGAGGTCTTGTGGGAACAACTTTTGGAGACCATCAATCAAATAAAGGGGAGTGACTAGTATCAATTTAGGTATGGATCTCGTATCATTTTTCTAGGATTTTATTCTATAAAGAGACTACTTGGATTCTTGAGAAAGGTGTGGACACAAGATCTTCTAGTAGCAACTCAAATGAAGGCACATGTTAACACTTCAAAGATGTTACATCATACAAAGAGGCCTTCCGGGAATTTTTCAAGAGGTTTCAAGCATAAATGCAAAGTAGAGACTACATTTCATAGACCTTAGTTTGAAAATTACTTTTGTTGTGGATAATGACCATGTCATTATGGAAGCAGTAGAGCCGTGCATATCCTAGGTACCATTGTTACCATATGAGGTAGATGATGCACTAGTGGATGCTAATTCAAAGGGACTCTTGACCTTACCAAAGGATCCCAAGGTAGAAAGGTTTGGGACCTACAAAGAGTTCATAGACAAATAATGTAAGCAATAGGCAGTTGAACATTTAGAGAAGAATAAGGAGAAGCTACATCGGAAAGGGGGTATTGCAAAAGACCCAAAATCACTAACAGTTATAGAGATATCTGATTCTCCAATCTCAAAGGAAACAACTCAATTGCAGGTGTGGCGATTTGAGCACCTCAAATCAGAATCCCCAAAATTTGAGATTAGAGACTCTAAAACATAAGAGGCCCTTGGACAAGAGGAATTGGAAAGAAGATCATCAAAGATAACTACAAGAAGAAAATTGGCCACTACACCACCACAACAAGGAAGACAAACATCATCAGTGAGAAAGGATACAGAGGTACTCTTACAAACAAGCAGTGAAAAAAAAGAGGGGAACCTTTGCAGCCAAAACAGAAACAAAGAGCAAAAAGGAAATACGTTCATATTGTGGCAAAAGAACTAGAAAGAGAAGGAGAAGGGCCATCAAAGAAACAAAAGACTTTAGAAAAGAAGACAAAACTAATAGAGATAGCATCACAAGACACAAAATAGAGCAAGAAGGAAGAAATCATGGACACTAATAGGCTGTATAGATCATTATTTACTCATGTAATGACCCCTACTATAGGGGACATTACAATTGGTATCAGAGCCTTAATCTTGCCAACTTGTGGGATAAACCGACTTTAACCACCATTCAATTAGGATTATCTATTTAGCCCTCTTCTTAATAAACTCAAGTGGGCCAACATTGTAGTTTTATATGTGTGTGTCATTCACATGTATGCTTCGTGTCTTATGTGTATTTATATGTATGCTTCATGTCTTACGTGTATTTATATGTATGCTTCGTGTCTTACGTGTATTTATGTGTATGCTTCATGTCATACATGTATTTATGTGTATGCTTTGTGTCTTACGTGTATTTATGTGCATGCCTCATGTCTTACGTGTATCTATTGTTGGGAATTAGTGTTCACATAGGTGTTAGAAATTAGAGTTTATGTGTGTTATAAATGTGTGTCATAATATTAAGTTGTTGGAAAACAACTTAATATTATTATTAGTCACATGGTTTGTTAAATAGGTTAGTATAATCGTTATACGAACTTGTTTGTAGGAAGTTAAGTTGTTAAAACAACTCATATATTTAGGAGTTGTTATAGAGTTGTTTCCTATGAAATAGGATTTAAGAATCCTATATATATGTAATATGTATTGAATGGAATATAGAGAAGCACGTATTATTTTGTATTTTATTATTGTAACCTTTATTTTCTAATATTTTCTAATATGGTACCAGAGCCGATATATTGAAATGGGTTGGTGAGATCATTCTCCCACCCAATTATGAGGAAATCCCTGTGATTTGGGAGAGTGGATTTTTTAAAAAGAAAGATTTAACGTAGAGTAGAGAATAGAATTTTTTAGGAAGAAAGGATAGTCGTTCCAACTTGTCTTTGGAGGAGATATTGATTCAAATGAGAGCTCCCCATGCACGTTTTCAGCTTCAGAAGTGACCACAACGTAGCGGAAGCAGTGGGAAGACCCCAATCTCTACCATTATGCCATCTTCTCTGATGATGCCATTGCTGCATCCGTTGTAGTTAACTTAGTCGTCAGGAATGCTAAGGATCCCTCCGAGCATGTTTTCCATGTCGTCACGGACAAGATGAATCTCGCAGCAATGTAGGTGTGGTTCAAGATGCAGATGCACTCACTCAAAGGGCCACATGTGGAGGTGAAGGCTATGGAGGACTATATCTTAAATTCTTCCTATGTCCCTATTCTATGCCAGCTTGAATTTGCCAATTTGCGGAGGTTTTATTTTGTGAACAACCTAGAAAATGCAACCAAGGATGCACCTAATATGAAGTTCAGGAATCCCAAGTACCTATCTATGCTGAATCATTTGCGGTTTTATTTTCCTGAAATGTATCCGAAGCTGCACAAAATTTTGTTTCTGGACGATGATGTGGTGGTTCAGAAGAATCTGATTGGTCTATGGGAGATAAACATGAATGAGGTGTTGAATGGAGCAGATCCAAAGTATGTGGCCGTTTTGCCATCCGTATTTGCCATTTTACTAGATGGGCCGAATGATGAAGGTGAGATGTTTACACGACTTGGAAAAGCAAGTGATTGTTTTCCAACGCCATATCCTAATGAGCAAGCAACACGATTTGCCAATGGAGGGGCTTGTCCTCCAAATCTAAGCCTCAATGATGGAGCAGTTGAATATGAAGATGGGACACTTGCAACAAAATTTCAGATGGCTAAAGATGTAGTCACGTTCTTGACTTGGGAATCTGAGCCTAAGATGGAGGAACATAAACCGATGCAAATTGTGATGGATTCTATCATTTCCCTTGCCGAAGGATACCACGAGGGTCACTTGAATTAATAATAGTGTGTAGGTTTTGATGTTTTGCTATAGTCAGCTTTGGGTAAAGTATCTAGAACCCTCATTGTTCACTTTAGGAAAAGTAAGATTATACTTTATTCTATGCTGCAATTACCATGGGAAATGTCTAGACAAATAGCTCTTGAGTCAAGTTGTCTTTCAATCTTTGTCATAGTCAAGTTGTATTATTTTTATTTAGAATATTATTTTAATTATTTTATCCTAGATTGTAAAGCGTACAGTGACATCAGAGGAAGCTACATAAGTGGGTTAAGAGCTGCAAATTTTCAAGATTTATTCAGCATGGAATGGGTGGGCAGAATGGGAGAGTTCATTATCAAGCTAAACAGCAGGAGAACAACACTTCACAATGCTAAAATAGTAGGGGTCACTGTCCCATAGGCCTTCTTTTGGTCTCGTGGACATTAAAAGTCTTCTATTCTATGGTCATATGAAAATAGTGTCAAAAAAAAAAAATAATAATAAATTATAAAAATTGTTTCAATTGTAATTGGAGTGCATGATTGGTGGTGCCCGACACTCCTTGTAAGAAGTTCACATCAAGGGGGGGAGAATATATTATTTCCTCACAATTGATGAAATGAGCCTCAAAAGAAAAATTTGCTAAGTAGCAAATCAACTAGAGGATGGAGGCACCGGAGGCTGGAGGACATTCAACAACCTCTCGTGAGTCACTAGCGACGGGGTTGCAAAATTGTTGTAGTGACAAAACAACTTGTGCCAAAACGACTAAAGCCAAGATTGGTTTCCAGGTGGTAGCAACAACCGTCTCATATCATTTGTGATTAGAGTGGCAATGATCTATAATGGTGGCTACATACATGACAACGAAGACTTGGTGTTCAAGCTTTGTAAGTTGTGGTTGGATGTGTATGTCCCCAATCACATTTCTTGATTGTTAGTGAATGGATGTGTTTGTCCCCATTCACGAGGTAGTGAAGTGATTGGAATTGTTTGTCCCCACTGACACGAGTTGGTGATTATGATTGGAAGTGTTTGTCCCCAATCGTAATTGTTGTGAGCAGATGTGTGTGTCCCTGTTCATGACTTTGATGTTGGATAGATGTGTTTGTCCCTATCCAAACTTGATGTAATACCTTGGGTAGATGTGTTAGTCTCTATCCTTAGTTCCATGGGTAGAAGTGTTTGTCCCTATCCTTGGATGAAAGTACACTAAGCGTAGTGAGGCTAGTTCCACTATTGCTTGACATTAGTAGATGTGTATGTCCCTACTCTTATCTTATATTGTTTGGTGAGCTACTGTGTGTGGTTATCAAGTATTGTGATGTACTTTCACCCCATGTTCACACTAAGGGGGGGTGTTGGGAATTAGTGTTCACATAGGTGTTAGAAATTAGAGTTTATGCGTGTTATAAATGTGTGTCATAATATTAAGTTGTTGGAAAACAACTTAATATTATTATTAGTCACATGGTTTGTTAAATAGGTTAGTATAATGGTTATACGAACTTGTTTGTAGGAAGTTAAATTGTTAAAACAACTTGTATATTTAGGAGTTATAGAGTTGTTTCCTATGAAATAGGATTTGAGAATCCTATATATATGTAATATGTATTGAATGGAATATAGAGAAGCACGTATTATTTTGTATTTTATTATTATAACCTTTATTTTCTTATATTTTCTAATATTTATGTGTATGCTTCGTGTATTGCGTGTATTTGTGTGTATGCTTCATGCCTATGTGTTTACTTCATGCCTAATGTGTCTTCAGCAAGTTACTTCATGTGTGTTCATGATTACTTTATGCTTAACAACTATGAAAATGCCAAATCTATAAGAGCTTTCCAACACTTCTTCAAAGGCCCTAAGGCTAGAAACCAAATCAACAAAGGAGGAGGAATTATTATGACTGATTACAGGTAATAGACAGCAGCACTAACAAATTAACTTATTAAAATTAAATTATTATTAGTCTCCAAATGCAACAATGAAGAGTTGTAACTATTGATGTGAAAAGGTGTGACTCCCTCAAACTTGAGATATAAAAGGGAAGGTATTTCATTTGAGAAAGACATCCATAACATCATCAAAGGAATGAAATCAATAAAATCTGATATGGAAGAAGATCAGAAAATATAATAAAACCTGCATTCAGAAAAGCAGCAGCTATTGATCCAATAAGTGATTGGTGTGTAGTGGTTGCATATGCATTCAATATATATTATTTGCTAGTCATGTAAGTATATACATATCTAATTTCATAATGACTAACATACAATAAGGAGAGATAAATTATGTCTAAATTGCTAAATAAGGGAAATAGTGAACTTATTTATATTCTTATGATCTACTACATCATTCTCTTTAAGCAATCATGTGTAAGATTGGGAAGGACACTAGAGGGATTGCCATGGTGAATGTTCCTAAAGGAATTGTCTTGGTGGATGTCTCTAAAGGAATTGTCTTGGTTGGATGTTCCTACAAGGAATTGTCTTGGTTGGATGTTCCTTGTTTTGGTGCCTTATCATGTGTTTCTCTCTCATCCCTACCATGATTGGTTATTGGGAAAGAGTCAATAGATTAGATTCAGATTTAAGAAGTTCATTATTTCATAATGTTAATAGTTCATTTATTCTTAAAGTTCAATATCTATTATATAATTTGCTATGGAATATTCTTTGTTATACATTTTTATGTTGTGTAATTGTCCCTTAAGGCAAATTCAGGCATATGCCAAGTAGGGGACATTACAACTCATGGGATGCCTCTCAAAACAACACAATTGTATCCATTGGTCACTTTAGAGACCAAGTGATAGTCAAAGCAATGCTTGACTATATCTACACTAGTAACCACACAACGAACAAGATAATGGAAGGGTTTCTTGGGAGGAGTCATTACCATATTAAAACACAAAAGAGAAGAGGCCACAAAAATAGAAGAAAATTTGAGAAAAGAGGCACTAAATAAAGTTGCAATGAATTTATCACTGGAGAAGAGAGAAAATTGATACAACTAAAGACTATGGAGCTCTAGTCTAAGAAAAGGGTGGACACCCTCCTCTCACAAGTGATGTAAGCAAAGGCAAGGGTGAAACAAGATACATTAGAGGTTACACAAAAAGCCTACAATACTATATTGGAAGAATAGAAAAGAGAAATTGAAATCTATCAGGAAGAAGTGATAGAGGAGGTGGCCATAGATACCACCATATAAATTGTAGAGTAAGGGAATTTGTCACCCCCGGGATTCCAGGTCACGGGAGAGTCCCAAGGAACGAACTTCCCTAAACTACCTCAGACAGCTTAACAAGTTGGGAGAGAGAGGCTGAAAAGGAAGGGCATGCAGCACACCTCTTTCCTTTTGCTAAAAAAAAAGTGTTTCGGAAACCGGGTGAGCCGGCCTCAAAGGTTTCAAATTGCTGACTAGACAACACCCTGTCTAAGGACGATAGTGTGGGAGTCGGACTCCAGCGTGGCACGTTGGCATCTCAAGGACGCATTGGCGTCTTGTACGGACATGGGTCTAGCAAACAGACAAAAAACGCACGACCCGACTAACGGAGTTTCATAGTTTTGCAAAGAAAGTACAGAAAGCAAAGAGTACAACAAGAAGAATACTTTAAGCTATTCTAATGCAAAAATGATAGAGAAGAGTTAGAAAATGCACCTTTCACACGCAACCCAGTCTTGTAGCTAATTCTAAGTAACGAGCCTGCACCTACACACAAAAGAACGAGAAAATGTTGGGGCTGTATTTGAGGTTTGCCTTAGCTAGACCCCCGTTTTGGTGTTCCCACCTCCACCGGACATCCAAAATGCCACAAGATAGAGAAAGTGATGGAGAATAGAAAGGAAGTGATACAACCAAGTAGAGAGCACAAACAAAAGAATGCTACTCTAAAAGCACGATGATGCAATCAAATAACAAAATATAATATTATCTTCCCAACTATGAGCACTCAAGGCCAATAGCGGAAGGGAGTGATACCACCATGTAGAGAAGATGAAGCTTGACAATCCAGCAATGGTGTTGCAACAAGAATGAGTTGTTGAAACCAAGAGAATAGCTTGTAGCAGCAAGAGAAATGGTGTAGAAGCAAGAAGCAAATGTGTAGAGCATGAGAGAATGAAGAGAGAGTGAATAGAGAGTGAAGAAGTTAGAGAATTAGAGTTTAAATGCAAGAAATGGAGGCAATAGGGGCGATCGTCAGTCAAAGAAGCACATAAGCCGTTACCTTCGCAACCAACCGAAGGTGTAATGGTTCTATAGATTCCAAGGGCAGGAATCCTGTTAGGATGCTAGTGTGGCACACAGACATCCACGCGGCATGCATGCGTCCCTGACAGAGATTCCTCCATCGACGCAAAAAGACAAGGCCACGAGGATGGAAAAAGCTGATGTTGGCGAGGCTTGCATCAATGAACTTATAGTTTCTAAAGTAAAGGAAAAATAAATAGGGAATTTACCAAGGGTGCAAATTCACGCCATTACATAAACACAGTAGGAGAAAGTAACAAAAGTAGTGGCCATGGAGACTTTTGTAGAAGGAAAAGAGGACTAGGAGGACCAATCCCAAAAAGAGAAGACACAACAAGAAAGAGAAAAAATAGTGACTAGTGTATTGGGGCTTCACCAAACAAGCAAATTCTCCTAGACCCAATTACAAATGGTGAAAAATTTCTTGGTGTAGCCATAGCTAATACAGTTAATCACTTCATTGCCATCACTCCACTTAACCCATCACTAGCTCCCAAATAGATTTATCACATATCTCCCCATTGCATAAGTTTTAGATAGGTGACATATTACAAAATATTGCAAGGGAGGGTATCTTGAAATGTCATGTGGAGACAACAAAAACAATTGAGAGTTCGATCATTGCCATTGACAAAAAAGTACATCTCACTAGGTATACATTAGCCCCACCAGGCCAACAACGACAACTTAACAGATGGATATAAATGTAGAGCTAGGCAGACACAATTAGACAAAAGGTAATGGTAGAGATATAAAAGAAGCAATTTGAAGAGATAAGGAAGAAATGTGCCAATGCCCACACAAAGTTGGAAGTTGAAGTAAAAATTATGTTGAAAACAATTAATAGTATTAACCATAGTTCCGCAGAGTTTCTTGATGGGGGGATGTGGATAGGGGGACCAAAAGCCTAAGTTTGGGGATGGCGGGGGGATGGTGGTGAGGGCTTGCAAACACAAATGCATCATTCCCCATGGCCCACAATTGAGAGTCCTAGCCATAAATAAAATGGTCATCTAGAAACACTTAAATATTACAATGTTCATTTTATCAAAGATATGCAATATAATCCCTAGGGAAGTTGTCAGTGTGTTGCAACGTCAAGATGGCTTTCAATTGTATGCATAAATGTTGTTATCCATCACATTTGCTTTTAGTTGGTCTTCCTTGGCAAAGCTAACTTGGTTTTACCTAGAGAATCCATTCAAGGAGTATATCTCATGTCATATCACCTTGATGCTGAAGCATTGTGTGGAATTGAGCAATTGACATCAATCAACAAAATAGTTGTTTCCATTTAGTATGCTGGCTCTAACTTTTGGCATCTTAGGTGTTCAAGAGGACATTTAAATTCAAATTCCAGTTCAAAACACTTTCTCACTCAAATTGGCACCCTAGAAGTGGAGAACTCAACTTATCTCTGTAGTTGGTGTCTAGCAATCCAAATTGGCGCCTAGGACATTAGTAAGGCTCCACTTGCCACATATGTTTATGCAATTTAAGCACTTGGGAAGTTGATCTTGTAGGAGGGTTGGAGTTGAACTTGGAGGAGAGTTGGAATTAAGTTTAGAGGGAGTTCTAAATTGTATAGTTGATCTTGGAGGAGGGTTGGAGTTGAACTTGGCGGAGAGTTGGAATTAAGTTTAGAGGGAGTTTTAAATTGTATGTGTCACCATTGTTTTCATTCCTTAGTCCTCAATCCATGCACCCATGGGAAGGAAGAGTTGCAATTCATCTTGAATCATGAATGTCATAGCTGCTACATTGTAGGAGTCTTGTTTGAAGTTTTGCATGTTATCTTTGGCTCCCCCTGGGGGATGATGCCATTCAAGACTTGGTCTTTGAAGTTCCATTCCAAATTAATCTTCACCTTGGAATTAGGAGCCACATTGAGGGAGGAACAGATCGAGCAAAAGAAGTAGGTCATCTCTTAGCCCTAGAAGAGATGAGTGATGGAAACATTGCTATATGGGCCTAAGGAGAAGAAAAGAGGGTTTTTGGAAGAAGAGATCTTCATGATTGAGGATATGGGGAAACAATCTAGTCAAGAAAATGTTGTAGTGCCTTGTGAAACATGGAGATGGAGTTGGTGCAAATTGACATTGTGAGAAAGTAATAGGAAAGCATAGGAATGCATATGAGGAGTACCTTGAGATGGTGCAAAGTGTGAAAGTTTCAGATATAGGACTTGAGATAGTTGTGGATGAGGAAGAGGGAATTTTGGTCGAGGGTGGACATAAAAGTGAAGAATTTATGGATGACTTGTTAGATTCCTTCATGCAACTTGAGTTGAGCATGGAGAAATATTTTTCTCATGAGGAATCACTCAAAAAAATCTTGAAGGGAGTTGATAATGAAATTATGTTTAGAGTTAGGATGGGTTATGGAGATAGGAGTGCATGTCGTTCATAAGCATTTGCAGATGTGCTGAGCCACAGATAGATGTAAAAGAATTTAAGGATGAGGCATTCTGCAGTAGAGGGAAATGAAGTAGAAGAACTTGGTGGAGGATGGATTGTGGTAGACAGATCTACAAGAGTAGAAGTGAATAATGGAATTTGGCAGAGGAGGAAGGGCCATGGACCAACCAAAAGCTGGAGGAGATGAAGGAGGCATAAACATTACAAACTACCAGGTGATCTCTTTCTTAGCCCAGGGGTTTGATGCATGAGCATTTTGGGAATGGAGCAATTAGCATCAACCGAAAAAATATTTGTTTCCATTTAGTATGTTGGCTCTATCTTTTGGCTTCTTATGTGTTCAAGAAGATAATCAAATTCAAATTCTAGTTCAAAACACTTTCTTACTCAAATTGGCACCCTAGTAGAGGACTCAAATTGTCACTTTAGTTGGTGTCTAGCAATCCAAATTGGTGCCTAGGACATGAGCAGGACTCCACTTGCCACATATGTTGATGATTTGCAATTCAAGTGCTTGGCAAGTTGATCTTGGAGGAGAGTTGGAGTTGAACTCAGAGGAGATTCAGAGATAAATTTAGAGGGAGTTTTAAATTTTGTGTGCCACCTTTTTTTGCTTTGGTCCTCAATTCATGTACTCTTGTGAAGAAAGAGTTGCAATGTAGAGAGAAGCTTGCATATCATAGTTTCTACATTGTATGAGTGTTGTTTGAAGTTTTACATGTTATCTTTGACTCCTTGTGGAGAATGGCACCATTTGATACTTGGTTGTTGAAGTTTAACTCCAAATTAAGCTCTTGACTTTAGAATAAGGCGCCATATTGAGGGAGGAACTCCTATTTTTTCTCCTACATTCTCTCTAGATGTTTCATGGAAACTCTTACGACATTTTCTCTTTTTGGTGCCCTATTGATGAATTTTTATAGAAGGGATGAAGGGGGGCTTGCAAAAGATGGCTTCTAGGCGTCTTTTGCAGATTTGGAGTCCACAAGAGAAGTTCAGAGTCATTGGTGGAATTAGTGTTAACATAGGGCTACCTAGTTTTCATGATACTGTTATTGTATGTTTCAGATTGGGTTTTGGGTGGATTTCTTGGCTTTCAGATCAGAGAAACGTCCATTTTGTAAGTGATTATGCTGTCCAAAATTCCCCAAGTCACTTTTGTGTAATGTTGCTCATTCATGGTAATAAAATCAGCATGTTTGGTGTTCATTATTTGGCCATTAAATTAGCAAGTTTAAGAGTAAAGGGATTGAGTTTTATTTCTGATTTGCATTAGTAAATTGTTGTGTTCTAAGAGTTTTCATGGTCTATCAAAAGTTAGCAGACCATAGCATTTAAATTAATTGCCAAAATCAGTGCAAAAACAGGGTTTATATCATCCTGTTCAATGACTAGGTGAATGCAGTTTCTGTGTAAAGTTGAATCTCTTTAGAAAAAGTCTTCAGCTTCAGGTTCCTTGGTCTCTTAAGAACCTTGTTTGACTATTATAGGTGGTGTTATTGGTCTTGCTGCAGGGGGAAGGCTACCCTTAATTGAGGTTCCTATCCTTGACTGCATCATACATCTTCAATTATTGAGTCAGTGAAAGGAGACAGAACTGGTCCTTTCTCATGATAGCGTTGAGCCTTGAGGATTTAATAAACTTTCTCATGATAGCGTTGAGCCTTGAGGATTTAATACACAACTTTGTATGTATCCTTCAAATTAATGATGATGGGTGAGATGTATCAACCATAAGAGACCATCCTTTATTGCTATTCTCTCATGCATATGTACGTTCTTCTGCAGGCCTGAAAATGCTTAAAATTTTCTGAGGAAGTTCCTTCTTTTTCTTGGAATTTAGGATCTCCATCTAGATTTCTTTACCTGATTCTGGTTCTGGCAACATCGATCTTCTAGGAACTCAACACACTAGATTTTAAATCTCAATTTCAGGTGCTTTGAGATGAACTTGGTTGTTATGAGTAATGCTTGGCAGACAGTCCGATAATATATTTTATATATCTACCATGGAAAGTGGCATAGGCAGATCTTTGAATGTTCTTAATTTTTCAATTTCTGAGTCTTATTTTCTGATAGCTTTTGGAGAGAACATTGGATGATCTCCTCTAGTTTTGTTTTTGACTGGGGATTCCAGTTCGTGGGGCATCACCTTAGACCCCATGCACTAAGTTTTATAACCACCGAATTACATCTCGTACCTGTTTAAAGGATTGACCAATATTTTATTTGTTTAAAAGGCTGTGAGTTGTAACAATGACGCTTCCATGAGTCATGCCTGAATTAACTTTGGCATCTTGATTTGTCTTAAACCAATTCTATAGCTGTGGTAACCTATGCTAACCGATATAGGCAACTTGCTACCTAAATCCACCAAGAGATTGATTTTCTTTCTGGGTGCATCTCAGATGGGCAATTTTGGGGTCTATTGGTTTTAAATTTAATTATCATGGACAACAACATAGTTTGAGGTTTTCGTTGCATACAACAGGATCCCATGAATTTTATGTGTACTTCACCAAGAATCAAGATTTAACACATGCAATGCCTGCTAACACAGAATGCAAAGCCTTCTCATTAATTAATTTCCACAAGCCTTAATTGACGTAGATGCAACAAAAGAAACACGTTTTCTTGGAATTAGTCTGGTCAAAGCTTAAGGAGATATCTTTGTAGAAGTTACTTCAGAAAATGTTCCTTTTCTCACCTAAACCTTTTTTTTGGAATTTTGGATATTACTAACATGTACGGATAATTCTATACATAAATGTCGCAAATATTAGCTTAAAGAAGGCAAGTATAAATGGTATGTCTTCATCTTGTAATGGCACCTAAAACTTTCGATGATACTTACTGATCAAGGTTGGCTGTGGTCTTTTTGCACTAAGTTTACGTTTTCTATTTTTTCTAAAACCATATTTCTATTTTTTAGGTTCTGTGGAGACCTTCATGGAAGCTATAGCGCGCAGGTCCTTTGTTACCTGGATGAAGATGGCATCTAACTTCTGCAGAGAGCAATTGAATCTATCCTCTGAGGGATTACCAGAGTTGGAGATAGATGAGTATTTTGATGCTGAAGATATAGAAAGACCTAGTTTCTTTGATGGAATTGATGAGTCAGGAAGGGCTTCATTTCAAACTAGAAATCTCCTTGCTGGGCTGTTTCGTGAAAATGGTAGAGACACAGAGCCTAATATAACTCTTGAAACATGGTTTATAAGATCAGTTTTGAGAGACCTTAATAGTTTACAGATATCAGGTGAAGCATATCGTGCTCATTTAGAGAAGATGAATGCCATGCTACAATGTGTAGAACATGATGTTTCTCATGTTAAAATGTGTCTAAATGAGAGGCATGGGCTTATTTCACAAGGCACTGCATTGGGTCTTTTTGGGATGGGTATTGCAACGGGCATAATATTTGCTCATTTATATTTAAAGCATAAACAGCATTCATGAGCTTATTTTTTGCTAACTAATTCAGCTAGCTAATTTTAGAGAGTAAATATTTCCTTTCGTGTCCAAACAAGATTGAAGCAAATGATATCATTTAAAGCAATCCAAATTCTATGTACATTGGTTAACATTGACAAAGGCAATGAGATGGCTGTGGTTTGTTACAAGATGCAGAGGTATAAAACTAAAATTGGATGGAGCACAATTAGTTATGAGACTTAAACTTCTGTGATTCTATTTGCTTTTGGAAGAAAACGTAAACCAGTTCAAGACACTGTGGGCAAGTGGTTTAGGAATTTCATAAAAGAGGTGAAGCTGTATTCATTATATGAGGTAACTATGTTGTACTGCAGTTTAAAAATGAAAGCACATTTCGTTCGATCTATCTCTTCTTCTGTTACCAAGTCTATGATATGTTCGCACCAAGAGCTGCTAACTTGTAAAGAAAGATTTGTATCAGTAAGGTATATACTCAATTAAAAGTTTAAATATGTCCATATGTGGTTCGTTGATTGCATTGTTCAATGTGTTTTTCCAAATTTATCACTCAGTCTGTCAATTGAAAATTGATCTAAGAGTTAATCATGAGCTTCTAAAGTTGTCGCTTCAAGAGGTTTGAGCAATATTTCAGCTGGAGGACTATTGTAAAAATATATCCCATGCATTTGCTAAAACCATTTAAAATATCAAGAAAATTATAGGATGTGCGCAATCATATCCATTTTTAGGAGTTGTTGGAGGTTTCAACTTCTGTAAGAGCAAAACAGATGTCTTTTGTTTTCAGCAGAGATGTGCCTGTCATCTTCCTTTGCTAAGGTTTTTACCACCAGCTTTTAAGACATCGTGTTTTTCATCTTCTTTCTTATGCCAAGTCTGGATTAATAGGGATATGGTATGTATTTGTACATTATTGTAATCATGGACTTTGTCGAGTTCCCAAATCACCAGTTATGGGCGTTCTTAGGGGTACTGGCTTTGTTTTTTTCCTTCTTTGGAACCACTGAAGCATTTTGTTCCTTGGATTTTTTAAAATTATGTATGCTTAGGTACAAGTTTGCAATACTCTGGAACCCAAGCTTATTAGACCTTACCGTATGATGGGAATACGTTCACTTAAGCATAACTTTCAAGGAATTTTTTAGTGGCTATGTTGTCATTTGGCTATCTTGAACATTTCTATCCGCAAGATTTGGTTATTCATAAGTTTTGCATAGGTGTCCAGTTCATCCATATTTGATAAAAATTTGGGCCATAGGGATTAGTTTAATTTTTCATTTGGGAATCAAACACCTTACAACACAAGCTGATGACAACCATGCAACATTTGTATAAACCATATGCTTCACACCATCCCAATACCACCCACCTCTATAGCATCTTTTATAGGTTAAGGATAGCTATTGTTTTTTTTCTCAATTTGATCATAGCTGATATACTATGATGTACTTCGATAGTTAGGATTCACAACAATTATCAACCTAATTTATTAGGGGTCATGTTTTATTGTATATACCATAGTTACAAAACTTGGACTCGGCTCAAACTTTATAAAGAAGATACTTTAGAGGGCCATTGGTGCTCAAGTATTTAGGTACATGACTCATCAACATAAAATAAAGAAGATACTTGAGCACCAATGGTCCTCTAATAAAGAATTTATAAAATGGATCACCAACTACTCATAAGTTAGAATGGTATGACATGAGGCTAGTCTAGAAAGTAATTTGGTCCCTTTTTGACAGCCTACAGTTGTATTCAGAGATAGATTTTCAAGTAGCATATTGGTATGTGTGCTCCAATAAGATAAACAAGCTAATGTGATATCTCAATGGCTATGTGATTATGATAAACCTTGTTTAAGGAGGGATTGTGTGTGATTAGTGTCACTTTTTGGTTAGAAAAGGGTGATAATTTTTTAGTTGACAGCAAGAAATTTCAAAGGTTGTGAGGTTGTTGGGAAGGTTGTTCATTTTAGCAGTTCTTTTATGCTTCAGTGATGTTTGTTATAATTTTTCTGGGAACTTCCTGTTAGGCTATAGTCTACAATAGTCAATTTTTGCAACAATGGAGAGAAGAGATGCGAAGACTATGGGTTCACTCAAAGTTATAATTTACTTGAAGCAATGATGATTGGTTGGTGATAGAAATTGTCTTGCTGCCCATTAACCACTTATAATGCATGGAAATAAGAGGTTCCCTATTTGTAACTAGTTTTTATAATCTGGGATGTCTCTATAGTTGCCAGTGGCAAGTGGCTGGTTTGTTTCTCATACATTGTGACAATCAATTATGTATCTCTAGGTGTCTTTAGAGACATCCGTGCTACAGTGACTACTAGTTGACCAACTTAGAGTGAGGTTGAAGGGTTTCCCTATTTCATGTTTCCTAACCTTAGTTGTTGCCTTGAAATCTTCTACTTCAATCTGCCAATCTTTAGTTATCACAAGTAAATCTTCACTCATTCTGAATTTCCAGCTCCTACAACCACTTCACTTTGGCTAATAGGAAGTTGGTTATTTAAGGGATCATTGCATCATTTTAAAGAAGGTTGAAATAGAGGGAAAAAAAATTGACACTATTGTAATCCAATTTTTGAAATAAAAAAAATGTGTTTCTTTACAATCATGTTTTGATACTTATTTCAAGTCACATTTATATGAATGAATATTTTAGTGTTGATGTCAATAAAGGATAATTAAGAATGAATACATCTAAGCAAACCATGACCCATTGGTTATGTTGTTGCAAGGAAATAATGTTTTTTTACTAATCGCTAGGAATTTTGTTAAAATAAAATTGTAGTAGCTCTCAAGTTGACTCTGTATTTCCTAAGATAGGCACACACTTAAGAATGGAAATATCTACATGTCTAACTTATTCCATAATTTAGTATGTGTACATGTATGCGTATGCCTAAGCATTAAAAGAACAAGGAATGCTTACTATTTCAACTAATAATATTGAAGCAATCATCATATCAAATTAAACGTGGGAATACAACACACCATTGATTCATATATATAAATGCAAGATACTAACCCACCTTCAAAGCTCTGATGCAAATAACACCTATCATACAATACAATTTTTTTTCCACTTATTCATTGCATAAAACCATTTCTCACTATGCTTCTAGACTTGTGCCCACCACCTATCTAACCAATATAACACCACTTCAACCCTCACAAGAGTTATAGCTATCACCACATCACAATTTTCCTTTGGCTATGGGCATGTAGCATGACAACTAGCTCCTTTTCAAATATGACCATCATGCATTGCAAGAGTGCTAATGGGCCCATACTCAAGGTTGTGATGTGAAGAACTATTGTGATGCACTAGAATTTTTCCATCTATCACAAAGCCACGAGTATTCACCAAAGCACTATATAAATGCAATCATAGGTGGATAGCGATAGCAAACAATAGGGGTCAATAA
>VDFB02000003.1:640334741-640547697 GCA_007258455.2 Sequoia sempervirens
ACCACAACTAATCTGAAGACAATACCTTGATCCTTTTATTTTAAATGTGGCTTTTAAGGGTAACACATGAATTAATTATATAAGCTATTGGCTGCTAAATGTTATCCAGACACTTAAATCTATTCTATGCAATTACTTGAAGAGCTTGGAAGTTTCATGTGATGGTTTAGAAGTCACAAATTTGGCGTTGAGAACCTGAAAATTAAATATAAAATTGTCATTAAAAAAAACCTAGCTTTCTCGAACAAGTGACTTAGTAAAACAAGTTGTTGGCTTTAGTTTAAACTTTAAATACATATATCCTCTATTTTTGGAATTTACTGCCTCCTCCCTTTTAACATTGTTACCCCTGCTTTTGCTAAGTATACTGATATAAACTATATGCGCAGCGTATGCACTCATGTAATATTTATCATGTCTTGATGTAGCTCCATGCTTACTTAGCTAGCCTGCCTTATTGCAGCTGTTTCTTGTCAATGGAACTGATGCTTTTCATCCACAGAAGCCAACAGGTTTATTGTAACGTGTAGACACTTCAATCTTTGCTTTCATTCCTTTATGTAGGTAGTGTCCAGTATCTTCTTTAGAGATCTGAAGTATTAGAGAGAGTAAAACAAATCAGGTCAAGCACACTTTTCATATGAACAACGAAGTTCAAGAGCCAAAAACCATAGTGACAAGACAAAAATTTCTATCCATTTTCATATCCTGCTGTAATTTTATAATTATGCAGGTCAATATTTGGAAAGGGCATCTGTCCTGTTAATTAGGATTTGGATTATTGTTTTCTTCAGATTAGTGGGAATACAACCTGGTTCGATAGATAATATTGTCAGGCTGGTTCAGAGTACTTTCATTAATTAGTAGTCAGTATAAATATAAATGAGTGTATTTGCACACACACACGTGTGTTAAGGTGTATGGGGTGCATGTGCAAGCAGGTGTGCAAGTGTATGCATGTATATGTATATTGCACAGAAAATGATTGTGTCTTAGTTTGCAAATTTCAGTGGAAAAGGCACCTCAGCTATATCTTGATCTGCATAGAAGCTAATTTGCTGGTCCTAGGACAGGAATGGGTATGGGTATGTTGGTACGGCATTTTTTTCCCTCAGTTATAGGAACAGGTTCATATGTATATATATACAAATATAATAATAATGTGTATCTGCATATATATTAATATATATGTATATATAATTATATATATACATATACATATTTATTAAAAATTTTAAAATTATGAAACATAAAAGTAGTAATACTCATAATTGTTGATGAACAAAATATTTAAATACCTCATAATTTGCAAGAACGAAAATACTCACAAATTCAATGCTTTATCAAATGTCGATACAAAATGAAAATTACAATCAATATTCAACAGTTGTCATATTGCTTTTCATTGAGAGCATCAAAGTGAGCATTTAGTTCAATTTCATTTGAACCACAATCAACTGCAGTGCCACTTCCATTAGCCATGTCATATGGTTTATCTGGTTCAAATCTCATAAATAGATGTATGTTGTAGTTCAGGTGTGGATTAGGACTTTTCTTCAATTCTGATGCAGTCATGGGAATTTTCTAGGTGTTGGATTCTACATGAATCTTTGTTACTACTTACAACCCCTGGATGCTGTTTTAAATTTTATTTGCTGTGGATTTGTGATGTCCCCGCCTAAACTTAAGACTCCAAATTAAATTTTGTTTTGTGCCATATATTTCCATGGTCCTTGAGAGGTTGTTAATCGCTGATCATAAACTGAAGAATATATTAGGTGGCAGTAGATCCCTTTGATCACAGCAAATCCAAATATGTTAATTATCTAAATATGGTGAATGACAACAGGGTCATGGGATATGTTCACATACTGGCAATTTCTCTAAAAAAACCAAAAGATTAAATTTTAATTAACTAAAAGCCAAGGGGCAGCATCTGAAGGGTTATGACTATTCGAGTAAAAGGGGGTATATAAGAAGATAAATCAAGGGGAAGGAAGGGCAATTCAAAAGATACATTATTTATGTTTCCTTTATGGAGTATGAATTAAAGATTCAGCAATCTTGAGGACACAACCCCTCCAAGATAAGAAATTCAAGGACAAAAACCCTTGATTTCTTTTGACAAGTTAGTGGATGAAAACACCTAACTTTGGCAGAAATATTTCAAGACATTTGTAAAAAAAGAGATGCTGCAAATTATAAGAAGGATTACAGCATAGACTCAAGAATAAGTTTTATATTTTCAAAATTATATTATAAACTTTAAATCTGAAATATATATTAAAATTATAGTTGAAGGATAAATTTTTAATTAATACTTATAATTAATTATGCAAACGTTATTGTGAGTGTGGGATGTCTACTTAAAGCAAAAATAAGGAAATTCTAGAATGGGACATTACAGGATTCAATTGGCCATTGTATTGCATTAAATATATATTTTTTTGGTGTGCGCGTGTGCATGTGTGGCTGCTTATAGTTCACTAAAATATTTTCTTTAGTTTTCTATTCTAAACGTATATTTAAATATTTTACATTTTTCGATCTATTTGTTCAGTATTTGAAATGCTATAATCTGAGAAGATCTAGATTGACATTTACGTCTGAACTTATTATTGTGTTAGTTTTGTCTCTTAAATGCAAAAAATCTGAAAGGAGCTTATTGTTTGAGATCATGTTAAAATTGAACTAGATAAACGTATATTTTGTTGGTTGTATATAAACCTATACTGGTTTTGGATCTCTCGTAGGTACTGACAAACTAAAGGTTAGAGAAAAACAACAGTACAAAAGATGTGGGAATTGCTTCACAATCATATCAAATCCTATTATAGAGATTCCTGGTGGGGAGCGGTTTGTTACAAGAGGAGAATTGATATTATCTTCTGGAGAGAAAGATCAAGGATGTGTTCTTACTATCGACATTACTTTGGAATTCAAAAGTAATGTTTGGGGTCTGCAAGGTATTGAGCCGCTTTATGAATTAGGATTTTGGTAAATGCAAATTATTAAGTATATATGCAATTTTTAATATCTCAATTGTATCTCTTCTACTATTACAATGTATTATTTCCATTCGTACTAACTTAGAATTCCTTAATTATATTTTCTAATAATTTTTCTCCCATAATCACCACAGCTATCAATAAAAAACTGTAGTTGCTTAGGGATTTGCTCAAGGCAGTTAGATATATCTTTAATTAATTGTTTTTCTTGTGTTGAAATTCCCAAAAGATATCCTTTAGAACTAGAAATTGCTACATGACTGTTGTAATTTGTTAGTGTGATAGCCTTGAACAGCTTTTTCAATGTCGTTTTAGTGCTTTTGTCTCTTCTAAAATATGTGCCACTTATGTGCAAATAGTTGCTTTTAGCATCTGATCTATTGTCTTCATAAACACAATAGTTTCTACATGCAATTAGAAGGTTACAGCTCTCATAGAAAACAAAGAAATTACATTTATCATTTATGTCCATGAACGACCAGGTGTGCCAAATAGGATTTACAGCTTGAATTTTGCACATAATAATTGGAAATCACCTACCAAATAGTCATAGGAAATGGTTCAATAACGATTATGGTGGTTATTAAAAGATTTGAATTGGTATAGAATGTCATATTTAGAGCACAAGAATCCATTATGAGGCTCAAAATGGCATCTGAGGACCATTAGAAAGAATCTTGTTTGAATGTGGGCCAATTTGGCAGTAGATAAAATCACAAATCCTATAGTAAAACATGCAACCCTGGGCATCACATACAAAATTTACTACACAAATAGAGACAACTTTGCAATTGGCATGTCCACACTCACTGCTTACCAGATGGTAGTGAAGGGAAGGAGTTTGACCTATGTGAGGTCTTGTGGGAACAACTTTTGGAGACCATCAATCAAATAAAGGGGAGTGACTAGTATCAATTTAGGTATGGATCTCGTATCATTTTTCTAGTATTTTATTCTATAAAGAGACTACTTGGATTCTTGAGAAAGGTGTGGACACAAGATCTTCTAGTAGCAACTCAAATGAAGGCACATGTTAACACTTCAAAGATGTTACATCATACAAAGAGGCCTTCCGGGAATTTTTCAAGAGGTTTCAAGCATAAATGCAAAGTAGAGACTACATTTCATAGACCTTAGTTTGAAAATTACTTTTGTTGTGGATAATGACCATGTCATTATGGAAGCAGTAGAGCCGTGCATATCCTAGGTACCATTGTTACCATATGAGGTAGATGATGCACTAGTGGATGCTAATTCAAAGGGACTCTTGACCTTACCAAAGGATCCCAAGGTAGAAAGGTTTGGGACCTACAAAGAGTTCATAGACAAATAATGTAAGCAATAGGCAGTTGAACATTTAGAGAAGAATAAGGAGAAGCTACATCGGAAAGGGGGTATTGCAAAAGACCCAAAATCACTAACAGTTATAGAGATATCTGATTCTCCAATCTCAAAGGAAACAACTCAATTGCAGGTGTGGCGATTTGAGCACCTCAAATCAGAATCCCCAAAATTTGAGATTAGAGACTCTAAAACATAAGAGGCCCTTGGACAAGAGGAATTGGAAAGAAGATCATCAAAGATAACTACAAGAAGAAAATTGGCCACTACACCACCACAACAAGGAAGACAAACATCATCAGTGAGAAAGGATACAGAGGTACTCTTACAAACAAGCAGTGAAAAAAAAGAGGGGAACCTTTGCAGCCAAAACAGAAACAAAGAGCAAAAAGGAAATACGTTCATATTGTGGCAAAAGAACTAGAAAGAGAAGGAGAAGGGCCATCAAAGAAACAAAAGACTTTAGAAAAGAAGACAAAACTAATAGAGATAGCATCACAAGACACAAAATAGAGCAAGAAGGAAGAAATCATGGACACTAATAGGCTGTATAGATCATTATTTACTCATGTAATGACCCCTACTATAGGGGACATTACAATTGGTATCAGAGCCTTAATCTTGCCAACTTGTGGGATAAACCGACTTTAACCACCATTCAATTAGGATTATCTATTTAGCCCTCTTCTTAATAAACTCAAGTGGGCCAACATTGTAGTTTTATATGTGTGTGTCATTCACATGTATGCTTCGTGTCTTATGTGTATTTATATGTATGCTTCATGTCTTACGTGTATTTATATGTATGCTTCGTGTCTTACGTGTATTTATGTGTATGCTTCATGTCATACATGTATTTATGTGTATGCTTTGTGTCTTACGTGTATTTATGTGCATGCCTCATGTCTTACGTGTATTTATTGTTGGGAATTAGTGTTCACATAGGTGTTAGAAATTAGAGTTTATGTGTGTTATAAATGTGTGTCATAATATTAAGTTGTTGGAAAACAACTTAATATTATTATTAGTCACATGGTTTGTTAAATAGGTTAGTATAATCGTTATACGAACTTGTTTGTAGGAAGTTAAGTTGTTAAAACAACTCATATATTTAGGAGTTGTTATAGAGTTGTTTCCTATGAAATAGGATTTAAGAATCCTATATATATGTAATATGTATTGAATGGAATATAGAGAAGCATGTATTATTTTGTATTTTATTATTGTAACCTTTATTTTCTAATATTTTCTAATATGGTACCAGAGCCAATATATTGAAATGGGTTGGTGAGATCATTCTCCCACCCAATTATGAGGAAATCCCTGTGATTTGGGAGAGTGGATTTTTTAAAAAGAAAGATTTAACGTAGAGTAGAGAATAGAATTTTTTAGGAAGAAAGGATAGTCGTTCCAACTTGTCTTTGGAGGAGATATTGATTCAAATGAGAGCTCCCCATGCACGTTTTCAGCTTCAGAAGTGACCACAACGTAGCGGAAGCAGTGGGAAGACCCCAATCTCTACCATTATGCCATCTTCTCTGATGATGCCATTGCTGCATCCGTTGTAGTTAACTTAGTCGTCAGGAATGCTAAGGATCCCTCCGAGCATGTTTTCCATGTCGTTACGGACAAGATGAATCTCGCAGCAATGTAGGTGTGGTTCAAGATGCAGATGCACTCACTCAAAGGGCCACATGTGGAGGTGAAGGCTATGGAGGACTATATCTTAAATTCTTCCTATGTCCCTATTCTATGCCAGCTTGAATTTGCCAATTTGCGGAGGTTTTATTTTGTGAACAACCTAGAAAATGCAACCAAGGATGCACCTAATATGAAGTTCAGGAATCCCAAGTACCTATCTATGCTGAATCATTTGCGGTTTTATTTTCCTGAAATGTATCCGAAGCTGCACAAAATTTTGTTTCTGGACGATGATGTGGTGGTTCAGAAGAATCTGATTGGTCTATGGGAGATAAACATGAATGAGGTGTTGAATGGAGCAGATCCAAAGTATGTGGCCGTTTTGCCATCCGTATTTGCCATTTTACTAGATGGGCCGAATGATGAAGGTGAGATGTTTACACGACTTGGAAAAGCAAGTGATTGTTTTCCAACGCCATATCCTAATGAGCAAGCAACACGATTTGCCAATGGAGGGGCTTGTCCTCCAAATCTAAGCCTCAATGATGGAGCAGTTGAATATGAAGATGGGACACTTGCAACAAAATTTCAGATGGCTAAAGATGTAGTCACGTTCTTGACTTGGGAATCTGAGCCTAAGATGGAGGAACATAAACCGATGCAAATTGTGATGGATTCTATCATTTCCCTTGCCGAAGGATACCACGAGGGTCACTTGAATTAATAATAGTGTGTAGGTTTTGATGTTTTGCTATAGTCAGCTTTGGGTAAAGTATCTAGAACCCTCATTGTTCACTTTAGGAAAAGTAAGATTATACTTTATTCTATGCTGCAATTACCATGGGAAATGTCTAGACAAATAGCTCTTGAGTCAAGTTGTCTTTCAATCTTTGTCATAGTCAAGTTGTATTATTTTTATTTAGAATATTATTTTAATTATTTTATCCTAGATTGTAAAGCGTACAGTGACATCAGAGGAAGCTACATAAGTGGGTTAAGAGCTGCAAATTTTCAAGATTTATTCAGCATGGAATGGGTGGGCAGAATGGGAGAGTTCATTATCAAGCTAAACAGCAGGAGAACAACACTTCACAATGCTAAAATAGTAGGGGTCACTGTCCCATAGGCCTTCTTTTGGTCTCGTGGACATTAAAAGTCTTCTATTCTATGGTCATATGAAAATAGTGTCAAAAAAAAAAAATAATAATAAATTATAAAAATTGTTTCAATTGTAATTGGAGTGCATGATTGGTGGTGCCCGACACTCCTTGTAAGAAGTTCACATCAAGGGGGGGAGAATATATTATTTCCTCACAATTGATGAAATGAGCCTCAAAAGAAAAATTTGCTAAGTAGCAAATCAACTAGAGGATGGAGGCACCGGAGGCTGGAGGACATTCAACAACCTCTCGTGAGTCACTAGCGACGGGGTTGCAAAATTGTTGTAGTGACAAAACAACTTGTGCCAAAACGACTAAAGCCAAGATTGGTTTCCAGGTGGTAGCAACAACCGTCTCATATCATTTGTGATTAGAGTGGCAATGATCTATAATGGTGGCTACATACATGACAACGAAGACTTGGTGTTCAAGCTTTGTAAGTTGTGGTTGGATGTGTATGTCCCCAATCACATTTCTTGATTGTTAGTGAATGGATGTGTTTGTCCCCATTCACGAGGTAGTGAAGTGATTGGAATTGTTTGTCCCCACTGACACGAGTTGGTGATTATGATTGGAAGTGTTTGTCCCCAATCGTAATTGTTGTGAGCAGATGTGTGTGTCCCTGTTCATGACTTTGATGTTGGATAGATGTGTTTGTCCCTATCCAAACTTGATGTAATACCTTGGGTAGATGTGTTAGTCTCTATCCTTAGTTCCATGGGTAGAAGTGTTTGTCCCTATCCTTGGATGAAAGTACACTAAGCGTAGTGAGGCTAGTTCCACTATTGCTTGACATTAGTAGATGTGTATGTCCCTACTCTTATCTTATATTGTTTGGTGAGCTACTGTGTGTGGTTATCAAGTATTGTGATGTACTTTCACCCCATGTTCACACTAAGGGGGGGTGTTGGGAATTAGTGTTCACATAGGTGTTAGAAATTAGAGTTTATGCGTGTTATAAATGTGTGTCATAATATTAAGTTGTTGGAAAACAACTTAATATTATTATTAGTCACATGGTTTGTTAAATAGGTTAGTATAATGGTTATACGGACTTGTTTGTAGGAAGTTAAATTGTTAAAACAACTTGTATATTTAGGAGTTATAGAGTTGTTTCCTATGAAATAGGATTTGAGAATCCTATATATATGTAATATGTATTGAATGGAATATAGAGAAGCACGTATTATTTTGTATTTTATTATTATAACCTTTATTTTCTTATATTTTCTAATATTTATGTGTATGCTTCGTGTATTGCGTGTATTTGTGTGTATGCTTCATGCCTATGTGTTTACTTCATGCCTAATGTGTCTTCAGCAAGTTACTTCATGTGTGTTCATGATTACTTTATGCTTAACAACTATGAAAATGCCAAATCTATAAGAGCTTTCCAACACTTCTTCAAAGGCCCTAAGGCTAGAAACCAAATCAACAAAGGAGGAGGAATTATTATGACTGATTACAGGTAATAGACAGCAGCACTAACAAATTAACTTATTAAAATTAAATTATTATTAGTCTCCAAATGCAACAATGAAGAGTTGTAACTATTGATGTGAAAAGGTGTGACTCCCTCAAACTTGAGATATAAAAGGGAAGGTATTTCATTTGAGAAAGACATCCATAACATCATCAAAGGAATGAAATCAATAAAATCTGATATGGAAGAAGATCAGAAAATATAATAAAACCTGCATTCAGAAAAGCAGCAGCTATTGATCCAATAAGTGATTGGTGTGTAGTGGTTTCATATGCATTCAATATATATTATTTGCTAGTCATGTAAGTATATACATATCTAATTTCATAATGACTAACATACAATAAGGAGAGATAAATTATGTCTAAATTGCTAAATAAGGGAAATAGTGAACTTATTTATATTCTTATGATCTACTACATCATTCTCTTTAAGCAATCATGTGTAAGATTGGGAAGGACACTAGAGGGATTGCCATGGTGAATGTTCCTAAAGGAATTGTCTTGGTGGATGTCTCTAAAGGAATTGTCTTGGTTGGATGTTCCTACAAGGAATTGTCTTGGTTGGATGTTCCTTGTTTTGGTGCCTTATCATGTGTTTCTCTCTCATCCCTACCATGATTGGTTATTGGGAAAGAGTCAATAGATTAGATTCAGATTTAAGAAGTTCATTATTTCATAATGTTAATAGTTCATTTATTCTTAAAGTTCAATATCTATTATATAATTTGCTATGGAATATTCTTTGTTATACATTTTTATGTTGTGTAATTGTCCCTTAAAGCAAATTCAGGCATATGCCAAGTAGGGGACATTACAACTCATGGGATGCCTCTCAAAACAACACAATTGTATCCATTGGTCACTTTAGAGACCAAGTGATAGTCAAAGCAATGCTTGACTATATCTACACTAGTAACCACACAACGAACAAGATAATGGAAGGGTTTCTTGGGAGGAGTCATTACCATATTAAAACACAAAAGAGAAGAGGCCACAAAAATAGAAGAAAATTTGAGAAAAGAGGCACTAAATAAAGTTGCAATGAATTTATCACTGGAGAAGAGAGAAAATTGATACAACTAAAGACTATGGAGCTCTAGTCTAAGAAAAGGGTGGACACCCTCCTCTCACAAGTGATGTAAGCAAAGGCAAGGGTGAAACAAGATACATTAGAGGTTACACAAAAAGCCTACAATACTATATTGGAAGAATAGAAAAGAGAAATTGAAATCTATCAGGAAGAAGTGATAGAGGAGGTGGCCATAGATACCACCATATAAATTGTAGAGTAAGGGAATTTGTCACCCCCGGGATTCCAGGTCACGGGAGAGTCCCAAGGAACGAACTTCCCTAAACTACCTCAGACAGCTTAACAAGTTGGGAGAGAGAGGCTGAAAAGGAAGGGCATGCAGCACACCTCTTTCCTTTTGCTAAAAAAAAAGTGTTTCGGAAACCGGGTGAGCCGGCCTCAAAGGTTTCAAATTGCTGACTAGACAACACCCTGTCTAAGGACGATAGTGTGGGAGTCGGACTCCAGCGTGGCACGTTGGCATCTCAAGGACGCATTGGCGTCTTGTACGGACATGGGTCTAGCAAACAGACAAAAAACGCACGACCCGACTAACGGAGTTTCATAGTTTTGCAAAGAAAGTACAGAAAGCAAAGAGTACAACAAGAAGAATACTTTAAGCTATTCTAATGCAAAAATGATAGAGAAGAGTTAGAAAATGCACCTTTCACACGCAACCCAGTCTTGTAGCTAATTCCAAGTAACGAGCCTGCACCTACACACAAAAGAACGAGAAAATGTTGGGGCTGTATTTGAGGTTTGCCTTAGCTAGACCCCCGTTTTGGTGTTCCCACCTCCACCGGACATCCAAAATGCCACAAGATAGAGAAAGTGATGGAGAATAGAAAGGAAGTGATACAACCAAGTAGAGAGCACAAACAAAAGAATGCTACTCTAAAAGCACGATGATGCAATCAAATAACAAAATATAATATTATCTTCCCAACTATGAGCACTCAAGGCCAATAGCGGAAGGGAGTGATACCACCATGTAGAGAAGATGAAGCTTGACAATCCAGCAATGGTGTTGCAACAAGAATGAGTTGTTGAAACCAAGAGAATAGCTTGTAGCAGCAAGAGAAATGGTGTAGAAGCAAGAAGCAAATGTGTAGAGCATGAGAGAATGAAGAGAGAGTGAATAGAGAGTGAAGAAGTTAGAGAATTAGAGTTTAAATGCAAGAAATGGAGGCAATAGGGGCGATCGTCAGTCAAAGAAGCACATAAGCCGTTACCTTCGCAACCAACCGAAGGTGTAATGGTTCTATAGATTCCAAGGGCAGGAATCCTGTTAGGATGCTAGTGTGGCACACAGACATCCACGCGGCATGCATGCGTCCCTGACAGAGATTCCTCCATCGACGCAAAAAGACAAGGCCACGAGGATGGAAAAAGCTGATGTGGCGAGGCTTGCATCAATGAACTTATAGTTTCTAAAGTAAAGGAAAAATAAATAGGGAATTTACCAAGGGTGCAAATTCGCGCCATTACAGAAACACAGTAGGAGAAAGTAACAAAAGTAGTGGCCATGGAGACTTTTGTAGAAGGAAAAGAGGACTAGGAGGACCAATCCCAAAAAGAGAAGACACAACAAGAAAGAGAAAAAATAGTGACTAGTGTATTGGGGCTTCACCAAACAAGCAAATTCTCCTAGACCCAATTACAAATGGTTAAAAATTTCTTGGTGTAGCCATAGCTAATAGAGTTAATCACTTCATTGCCATCACTCCACTTAACCCATCACTAGCTCCCAAATAGATTTATCACATATCTCCCCATTGCATAAGTTTTAGATAGGTGACATATTACAAAATATTGCAAGGGAGGGTATCTTGAAATGTCATGTGGAGACAACAAAAACAATTGAGAGTTCGATCATTGCCATTGACAAAAAAGTACATCTCACTAGGTATACATTAGCCCCACCAGGCCAACAACGACAACTTAACAGATGGATATAAATGTAGAGCTAGGCAGACACAATTAGACAAAAGGTAATGGTAGAGATATAAAAGAAGCAATTTGAAGAGATAAGGAAGAAATGTGCCAATGCCCACACAAAGTTGGAAGTTGAAGTAAAAATTATGTTGAAAACAATTAATAGTATTAACCATAGTTCCGCAGAGTTTCTTGATGGGGGGATGTGGATAGGGGGACCAAAAGCCTAAGTTTGGGGATGGCGGGGGGATGGTGGTGAGGGCTTGCAAACACAAATGCATCATTCCCCATGGCCCACAATTGAGAGTCCTAGCCATAAATAAAATGGTCATCTAGAAACACTTAAATATTACAATGTTCATTTTATCAAAGATATGCAATATAATCCCTAGGGAAGTTGTCAGTGTGTTGCAACGTCAAGATGGCTTTCAATTGTATGCATAAATGTTGTTATCCATCACATTTGCTTTTAGTTGGTCTTCCTTGGCAAAGCTAACTTGGTTTTACCTAGAGAATCCATTCAAGGAGTATATCTCATGTCATATCACCTTGATGCTGAAGCATTGTGTGGAATTGAGCAATCGACATCAATCAACAAAATAGTTGTTTCCATTTAGTATGCTGGCTCTAACTTTTGGCATCTTAGGTGTTCAAGAGGACATTTAAATTCAAATTCCAGTTCAAAACACTTTCTCACTCAAATTGGCACCCTAGAAGTGGAGAACTCAACTTATCTCTGTAGTTGGTGTCTAGCAATCCAAATTGGCGCCTAGGACATTAGTAAGGCTCCACTTGCCACATATGTTTATGCAATTTAAGCACTTGGGAAGTTGATCTTGTAGGAGGGTTGGAGTTGAACTTGGAGGAGAGTTGGAATTAAGTTTAGAGGGAGTTCTAAATTGTATAGTTGATCTTGGAGGAGGGTTGGAGTTGAACTTGGCGGAGAGTTGGAATTAAGTTTAGAGGGAGTTTTAAATTGTATGTGTCACCATTGTTTTCATTCCTTAGTCCTCAATCCATGCACCCATGGGAAGGAAGAGTTGCAATTCATCTTGAATCATGAATGTCATAGCTGCTACATTGTAGGAGTCTTGTTTGAAGTTTTGCATGTTATCTTTGGCTCCCCCTGGGGGATGATGCCATTCAAGACTTGGTCTTTGAAGTTCCATTCCAAATTAATCTTCACCTTGGAATTAGGAGCCACATTGAGGGAGGAACAGATCGAGCAAAAGAAGTAGGTCATCTCTTAGCCCTAGAAGAGATGAGTGATGGAAACATTGCTATATGGGCCTAAGGAGAAGAAAAGAGGGTTTTTGGAAGAAGAGATCTTCATGATTGAGGATATGGGGAAACAATCTAGTCAAGAAAATGTTGTAGTGCCTTGTGAAACATGGAGATGGAGTTGGTGCAAATTGACATTGTGAGAAAGTAATAGGAAAGCATAGGAATGCATATGAGGAGTACCTTGAGATGGTGCAAAGTGTGAAAGTTTCAGATATAGGACTTGAGATAGTTGTGGATGAGGAAGAGGGAATTTTGGTCGAGGGTGGACATAAAAGTGAAGAATTTATGGATGACTTGTTAGATTCCTTCATGCAACTTGAGTTGAGCATGGAGAAATATTTTTCTCATGAGGAATCACTCAAAAAAATCTTGAAGGGAGTTGATAATGAAATTATGTTTAGAGTTAGGATGGGTTATGGAGATAGGAGTGCATGTCGTTCATAAGCATTTGCAGATGTGCTGAGCCACAGATAGATGTAAAAGAATTTAAGGATGAGGCATTCTGCAGTAGAGGGAAATGAAGTAGAAGAACTTGGTGGAGGATGGATTGTGGTAGACAGATCTACAAGAGTAGAAGTGAATAATGGAATTTGGCAGAGGAGGAAGGGCCATGGACCAACCAAAAGCTGGAGGAGATGAAGGAGGCATAAACATTACAAACTACCAGGTGATCTCTTTCTTAGCCCAGGGGTTTGATGCATGAGCATTTTGGGAATGGAGCAATTAGCATCAACCGAAAAAATATTTGTTTCCATTTAGTATGTTGGCTCTATCTTTTGGCTTCTTATGTGTTCAAGAAGATAATCAAATTCAAATTCTAGTTCAAAACACTTTCTTACTCAAATTGGCACCCTAGTAGAGGACTCAAATTGTCACTTTAGTTGGTGTCTAGCAATCCAAATTGGTGCCTAGGACATGAGCAGGACTCCACTTGCCACATATGTTGATGATTTGCAATTCAAGTGCTTGGCAAGTTGATCTTGGAGGAGAGTTGGAGTTGAACTCAGAGGAGATTCAGAGATAAATTTAGAGGGAGTTTTAAATTTTGTGTGCCACCTTTTTTTGCTTTGGTCCTCAATTCATGTACTCTTGTGAAGAAAGAGTTGCAATGTAGAGAGAAGCTTGCATATCATAGTTTCTACATTGTATGAGTGTTGTTTGAAGTTTTACATGTTATCTTTGACTCCTTGTGGAGAATGGCACCATTTGATACTTGGTTGTTGAAGTTTAACTCCAAATTAAGCTCTTGACTTTAGAATAAGGCGCCATATTGAGGGAGGAACTCCTATTTTTTCTCCTACATTCTCTCTAGATGTTTCATGGAAACTCTTACGACATTTTCTCTTTTTGGTGCCCTATTGATGAATTTTTATAGAAGGGATGAAGGGGGGCTTGCAAAAGATGGCTTCTAGGCGTCTTTTGCAGATTTGGAGTCCACAAGAGAAGTTCAGAGTCATTGGTGGAATTAGTGTTAACATAGGGCTACCTAGTTTTCATGATACTGTTATTGTATGTTTCAGATTGGGTTTTGGGTGGATTTCTTGGCTTTCAGATCAGAGAAACGTCCATTTTGTAAGTGATTATGCTGTCCAAAATTCCCCAAGTCACTTTTGTGTAATGTTGCTCATTCATGGTAATAAAATCAGCATGTTTGGTGTTCATTATTTGGCCATTAAATTAGCAAGTTTAAGAGTAAAGGGATTGAGTTTTATTTCTGATTTGCATTAGTAAATTGTTGTGTTCTAAGAGTTTTCATGGTCTATCAAAAGTTAGCAGACCATAGCATTTAAATTAATTGCCAAAATCAGTGCAAAAACAGGGTTTATATCATCCTGTTCAATGACTAGGTGAATGCAGTTTCTGTGTAAAGTTGAATCTCTTTAGAAAAAGTCTTCAGCTTCAGGTTCCTTGGTCTCTTAAGAACCTTGTTTGACTATTATAGGTGGTGTTATTGGTCTTGCTGCAGGGGGAAGGCTACCCTTAATTGAGGTTCCTATCCTTGACTGCATCATACATCTTCAATTATTGAGTCAGTGAAAGGAGACAGAACTGGTCCTTTCTCATGATAGCGTTGAGCCTTGAGGATTTAATAAACTTTCTCATGATAGCGTTGAGCCTTGAGGATTTAATACACAACTTTGTATGTATCCTTCAAATTAATGATGATGGGTGAGATGTATCAACCATAAGAGACCATCCTTTATTGCTATTCTCTCATGCATATGTACGTTCTTCTGCAGGCCTGAAAATGCTTAAAATTTTCTGAGGAAGTTCCTTCTTTTTCTTGGAATTTAGGATCTCCATCTAGATTTCTTTACCTGATTCTGGTTCTGGCAACATCGATCTTCTAGGAACTCAACACACTAGATTTTAAATCTCAATTTCAGGTGCTTTGAGATGAACTTGGTTGTTATGAGTAATGCTTGGCAGACAGTCCGATAATATATTTTATATATCTACCATGGAAAGTGGCATAGGCAGATCTTTGAATGTTCTTAATTTTTCAATTTCTGAGTCTTATTTTCTGATAGCTTTTGGAGAGAACATTGGATGATCTCCTCTAGTTTTGTTTTTGACTGGGGATTCCAGTTCGTGGGGCATCACCTTAGACCCCATGCACTAAGTTTTATAACCACCGAATTACATCTCGTACCTGTTTAAAGGATTGACCAATATTTTATTTGTTTAAAAGGCTGTGAGTTGTAACAATGACGCTTCCATGAGTCATGCCTGAATTAACTTTGGCATCTTGATTTGTCTTAAACCAATTCTATAGCTGTGGTAACCTATGCTAACCGATATAGGCAACTTGCTACCTAAATCCACCAAGAGATTGATTTTCTTTCTGGGTGCATCTCAGATGGGCAATTTTGGGGTCTATTGGTTTTAAATTTAATTATCATGGACAACAACATAGTTTGAGGTTTTCGTTGCATACAACAGGATCCCATGAATTTTATGTGTACTTCACCAAGAATCAAGATTTAACACATGCAATGCCTGCTAACACAGAATGCAAAGCCTTCTCATTAATTAATTTCCACAAGCCTTAATTGACGTAGATGCAACAAAAGAAACACGTTTTCTTGGAATTAGTCTGGTCAAAGCTTAAGGAGATATCTTTGTAGAAGTTACTTCAGAAAATGTTCCTTTTCTCACCTAAACCTTTTTTTTGGAATTTTGGATATTACTAACATGTACGGATAATTCTATACATAAATGTCGCAAATATTAGCTTAAAGAAGGCAAGTATAAATGGTATGTCTTCATCTTGTAATGGCACCTAAAACTTTCGATGATACTTACTGATCAAGGTTGGCTGTGGTCTTTTTGCACTAAGTTTACGTTTTCTATTTTTTCTAAAACCATATTTCTATTTTTTAGGTTCTGTGGAGACCTTCATGGAAGCTATAGCGCGCAGGTCCTTTGTTACCTGGATGAAGATGGCATCTAACTTCTGCAGAGAGCAATTGAATCTATCCTCTGAGGGATTACCAGAGTTGGAGATAGATGAGTATTTTGATGCTGAAGATATAGAAAGACCTAGTTTCTTTGATGGAATTGATGAGTCAGGAAGGGCTTCATTTCAAACTAGAAATCTCCTTGCTGGGCTGTTTCGTGAAAATGGTAGAGACACAGAGCCTAATATAACTCTTGAAACATGGTTTATAAGATCAGTTTTGAGAGACCTTAATAGTTTACAGATATCAGGTGAAGCATATCGTGCTCATTTAGAGAAGATGAATGCCATGCTACAATGTGTAGAACATGATGTTTCTCATGTTAAAATGTGTCTAAATGAGAGGCATGGGCTTATTTCACAAGGCACTGCATTGGGTCTTTTTGGGATGGGTATTGCAACGGGCATAATATTTGCTCATTTATATTTAAAGCATAAACAGCATTCATGAGCTTATTTTTTGCTAACTAATTCAGCTAGCTAATTTTAGAGAGTAAATATTTCCTTTCGTGTCCAAACAAGATTGAAGCAAATGATATCATTTAAAGCAATCCAAATTCTATGTACATTGGTTAACATTGACAAAGGCAATGAGATGGCTGTGGTTTGTTACAAGATGCAGAGGTATAAAACTAAAATTGGATGGAGCACAATTAGTTATGAGACTTAAACTTCTGTGATTCTATTTGCTTTTGGAAGAAAACGTAAACCAGTTCAAGACACTGTGGGCAAGTGGTTTAGGAATTTCATAAAAGAGGTGAAGCTGTATTCATTATATGAGGTAACTATGTTGTACTGCAGTTTAAAAATGAAAGCACATTTCGTTCGATCTATCTCTTCTTCTGTTACCAAGTCTATGATATGTTCGCACCAAGAGCTGCTAACTTGTAAAGAAAGATTTGTATCAGTAAGGTATATACTCAATTAAAAGTTTAAATATGTCCATATGTGGTTCGTTGATTGCATTGTTCAATGTGTTTTTCCAAATTTATCACTCAGTCTGTCAATTGAAAATTGATCTAAGAGTTAATCATGAGCTTCTAAAGTTGTCGCTTCAAGAGGTTTGAGCAATATTTCAGCTGGAGGACTATTGTAAAAATATATCCCATGCATTTGCTAAAACCATTTAAAATATCAAGAAAATTATAGGATGTGCGCAATCATATCCATTTTTAGGAGTTGTTGGAGGTTTCAACTTCTGTAAGAGCAAAACAGATGTCTTTTGTTTTCAGCAGAGATGTGCCTGTCATCTTCCTTTGCTAAGGTTTTTACCACCAGCTTTTAAGACATCGTGTTTTTCATCTTCTTTCTTATGCCAAGTCTGGATTAATAGGGATATGGTATGTATTTGTACATTATTGTAATCATGGACTTTGTCGAGTTCCCAAATCACCAGTTATGGGCGTTCTTAGGGGTACTGGCTTTGTTTTTTTCCTTCTTTGGAACCACTGAAGCATTTTGTTCCTTGGATTTTTTAAAATTATGTATGCTTAGGTACAAGTTTGCAATACTCTGGAACCCAAGCTTATTAGACCTTACCGTATGATGGGAATACGTTCACTTAAGCATAACTTTCAAGGAATTTTTTAGTGGCTATGTTGTCATTTGGCTATCTTGAACATTTCTATCCGCAAGATTTGGTTATTCATAAGTTTTGCATAGGTGTCCAGTTCATCCATATTTGATAAAAATTTGGGCCATAGGGATTAGTTTAATTTTTCATTTGGGAATCAAACACCTTACAACACAAGCTGATGACAACCATGCAACATTTGTATAAACCATATGCTTCACACCATCCCAATACCACCCACCTCTATAGCATCTTTTATAGGTTAAGGATAGCTATTGTTTTTTTTCTCAATTTGATCATAGCTGATATACTATGATGTACTTCGATAGTTAGGATTCACAACAATTATCAACCTAATTTGTTAGGGGTCATGTTTTATTGTATATACCAGAGTTACAAAACTTGGACTCGGCTCAAACTTTATAAAGAAGATACTTTAGAGGGCCATTGGTGCTCAAGTATTTAGGTACATGACTCATCAACATAAAATAAAGAAGATACTTGAGCACCAATGGTCCTCTAATAAATAATTTATAAAATGGATCACCAACTACTCATAAGTTAGAATGGTATGACATGAGGCTAGTCTAGAAAGTAATTTGGTCCCTTTTTGACAGCCTACAGTTGTATTCAGAGATAGATTTTCAAGTAGCATATTGGTATGTGTGCTCCAATAAGATAAACAAGCTAATGTGATATCTCAATGGCTATGTGATTATGATAAACCTTGTTTAAGGAGGGATTGTGTGTGATTAGTGTCACTTTTTGGTTAGAAAAGGGTGATAATTTTTTAGTTGACAGCAAGAAATTTCAAAGGTTGTGAGGTTGTTGGGAAGGTTGTTCATTTTAGCAGTTCTTTTATGCTTCAGTGATGTTTGTTATAATTTTTCTGGGAACTTCCTGTTAGGCTATAGTCTACAATAGTCAATTTTTGCAACAATGGAGAGAAGAGATGCGAAGACTATGGGTTCACTCAAAGTTATAATTTACTTGAAGCAATGATGATTGGTTGGTGATAGAAATTGTCTTGCTGCCCATTAACCACTTATAATGCATGGAAATAAGAGGTTCCCTATTTGTAACTAGTTTTTATAATCTGGGATGTCTCTATAGTTGCCAGTGGCAAGTGGCTGGTTTGTTTCTCATACATTGTGACAATCAATTATGTATCTCTAGGTGTCTTTAGAGACATCCGTGCTACAGTGACTACTAGTTGACCAACTTAGAGTGAGGTTGAAGGGTTTCCCTATTTCATGTTTCCTAACCTTAGTTGTTGCCTTGAAATCTTCTACTTCAATCTGCCAATCTTTAGTTATCACAAGTAAATCTTCACTCATTCTGAATTTCCAGCTCCTACAACCACTTCACTTTGGCTAATAGGAAGTTGGTTATTTAAGGGATCATTGCATCATTTTAAAGAAGGTTGAAATAGAGGGAAAAAAAATTGACACTATTGTAATCCAATTTTTGAAATAAAAAAAATGTGTTTCTTTACAATCATGTTTTGATACTTATTTCAAGTCACATTTATATGAATGAATATTTTAGTGTTGATGTCAATAAAGGATAATTAAGAATGAATACATCTAAGCAAACCATGACCCATTGGTTATGTTGTTGCAAGGAAATAATGTTTTTTTACTAATCGCTAGGAATTTTGTTAAAATAAAATTGTAGTAGCTCTCAAGTTGACTCTGTATTTCCTAAGATAGGCACACACTTAAGAATGGAAATATCTACATGTCTAACTTATTCCATAATTTAGTATGTGTACATGTATGCGTATGCCTAAGCATTAAAAGAACAAGGAATGCTTACTATTTCAACTAATAATATTGAAGCAATCATCATATCAAATTAAACGTGGGAATACAACACACCATTGATTCATATATATAAATGCAAGATACTAACCCACCTTCAAAGCTCTGATGCAAATAACACCTATCATACAATACAATTTTTTTTCCACTTATTCATTGCATAAAACCATTTCTCACTATGCTTCTAGACTTGTGCCCACCACCTATCTAACCAATATAACACCACTTCAACCCTCACAAGAGTTATAGCTATCACCACATCACAATTTTCCTTTGGCTATGGGCATGTAGCATGACAACTAGCTCCTTTTCAAATATGACCATCATGCATTGCAAGAGTGCTAATGGGCCCATACTCAAGGTTGTGATGTGAAGAACTATTGTGATGCACTAGAATTTTTCCATCTATCACAAAGCCACGAGTATTCACCAAAGCACTATATAAATGCAATCATAGGTGGATAGCGATAGCAAACAATAGGGGTCAATAACACCACAAATAACCTAGGAACCACGTGGTAATGTTTAACTGGGAAAAGGAGAACTAGTCAACACAAAAATATTAAGGCATAAAAGTGACCATATAATGGACTGTTATCTTTTTAAAAAATAGTGTTATAGTAGCATACCAATCAAATTTTAAACCATAGAGACTGAGGAGGAGAAAACCATAGGAGACAGGAAGGGAAAGCTTCGAATGGACAACATGTTCATTGGAAAATATTAATTTTATCATAGAGCATATAATATTTTTACTAACCATATTATTTTTTATTTAAATTATGAGCAAATTCATCAGCAAAAATCAATGATGTGAATAATTTGAAAAAAATTGTCATGAGAAATATTTTTAATTTTTTAAAATTGACTATTCACCAAGATTTTATATATTTTTAGGGGTTTTTTTAGAATTGCTAATCATATTTTAAAAAGTGAGAAATTTATAGAAAAACCAACAATGTGAACAAATTTTAAAAAAATATCATGATTTTTTTTTTCAAAATCGACATATATTCACCATTAAAATTATTGTCTTGGACTAGAATTTTCCAAGATTCCATATCTTTTTTGGGTGGTTTTTCTTAAAGTTGTCCATTTTCTCTACTTGTAGAATAGGAACATTATTCCAAAATATTTTTAAAAACTAGTTGAAGCATAGGGAACATGAGAGAATGATGGTTCTATTTAGCATATTTACTCATTTAGTCTCCTATTTTATATTTTAAACCCAATAAAAACACTGTATGTGAAAACCTAGGTTTCTTTCTGCAAGTAGTGTGTGCAAGTATAATGATTATTCAAAAAAACCCTATAAGGTAGATCTACTTGACGTGGTTTGTGTGCTTGTGATGGAGTCAATAAAGATATGGAAAGGTGATCATAATATGATGAAGAAGAGGCTAAATGATTTAGATTTAAAGGTAATGACAACAAAGGGTTTATTAGGATTTATGATGGCTATAACTTTGGGAGATTCTCTTTAATGGTTTGAAAAGGGGGAACACAAGAGAATTGGGTATGGGGGATAAAATTAAGGGGAGAAACTATAGGAATTCCATTCTCGAATGCTCAAGGGAGACTTACATAATTATTGATATCCAACTATAAGATTGAAGGGGGGAACTAATATTCCTCATGCTCCAGAGTTAGTTCAACATATCAATCCATTAAAGAAAATTTCCCATGGGTGATGATCTCTTAAGGAAACAATGTATTCATTAGGAAAATAATCTATATTAGGAAAATAATATGGTGAAGGGTCATCAACCAATTGATTTTCCGTAACTTGTCCCTTTTTTTTCATTTTGAGAGACAAAATCAAGGTCAAATTCAATTAACAATATGACCCACTTATCCAGTCTACTTGAAAAGTCAATCTTAGAAAATAAAAGTTTAATAGGATCAAAATTGACAATGACATGGGTTTCTACATGAAGAAGGTAATGTTTGAGCTTTTTTATTGTAAAGACAAGAGCAAGACATTGTTTCTCCAGTACATAATACCTAGTTTCATAATCAAGTAGAATATGGTTAATGTAATATGCAGTTTGTTCTCTACATTCATCATCATTTTGAGCCACTAAGGCTACTAAAGTATGGGATGAAGTTGATGTGTATAGAAGACAATTTCATCCTTGTACAACTAGTGTGAGAATAGGAGGATTAGCCAAATAGATTTTAATGCTATGGAAATCTTTTTGGAAATCCTCATCCCAGTGAAAGTGAATGTCCATTTTGAGAATATGTGTAAAAGGGGAGGGTATGATCAACAATTTGAGAGATAAATCATCTTATGGCTTGGATATTCCCTTAAAGACTACAAAATTGATTTTTTTAAGTAGGCATGTTTATGATAATGTCTATCTTATTTGTATCAACTTCAATTCCACAATGAGACACTATAAATCATAAAATTTTGCCACTGTCAACACTAAAGACACACTTAGAGGATTTAATCTCATTTGTAGAGTTAAAGTCATTCAAATATAAGACAAATATTATGAATGTGATCTTGATGAGTGAAAAACTTGGCAAAAATATCATCAACATAATCCTCAAGGATTTTGTGAATAGAGTCAATAAAGATAAGAGTCATAGCTTGCTAGTAAGTTGCACCAACATTCTTTAAACTAAATGACATGAAACCATCCATAAAAGAGAGTAATACATGGCTTTCTATCAAGTTGAAAATCATATCGATATTATGAAGAGGAAAGTCATCTTTAAGAGAATACTTATTTAATTCATTAAAATCAATGCATACATGAATACAACCATCAAGTTTTACAGTGACAATACTATTCATATATATCCAAGGTGAATAGTTAATAGGACAGATAAAACCAACTTTCAAAAGCTTTTCTATCTCATGCTTTACCATTTAAACAACCTTAGGATGCATAGAATTCAAATTTTATATTTAACAAGCTAGGCATCAAGATATAGCACAATATTATTGATCACAATAGAAGAGTTGATACCAAGAATATCCTCATATGACTAGGAAAAAATATATGAAAATGAATGTAAGATTTTTATGTGATGTATGCTCATCAAAAGAGATAAGTTTTCCAATATGAATGGTTCTATCTGTAAAAGAAGGATCCATAGTGACATTGATAGTATCTCCAAGAATAAGTGTACTATGGTTTGGAAGATTAAAGATTCAGGAGCACTTATCGGTGTTAGAAAGTGAATTTGATTTATTAGAAAGTATGATGGATTTGTTGAAGTATGCTTGAGAATTTAAAAAATAAGGGAATCAACAGTGATGGTGATAGGAAGGTAAATTATAATATACCGTAAAAAAAATCTAGAGCTTCTTTAGTAGAAAAGACATCTAGAGGGGGAATAGATGAATCTACACTATCCATGATAAGTTATGGATGTATTAGAGGAAGTGAAGAAGAATCCAAAGAAATCATATTTACATTTAATAAAGGTTTTACTTTAGATCTATAAAGGTAATATCCAAGACCTACATTAGAGTTATGTGGATTTGGTTCTAAAGGGATCTTGATACCCTAATGCTTATGAACACAACCATTACCATTATAACTTGGGTAAAAGCACAAAGTTGAGTCCACTTAAGGTGGAAGTTTTGGCCTTAGCCAAAATCCCAAAATCGGGTTCAACAAATTGGGATCTCGATTTTTAATAAATGGGATCTTGTTTAGGTTCGGGTCTTGAGCTGAAAATTAAAATGGGATCTGAATTTTTAAAAATCGGGATTCCGTTTTGTTTTGGTGTCCCAAGCCACCCCAAAGGAAATGGGATCCTATTTTGTAGAGGTTTTTTTTTTTTTTTTTAAATGAACCTGACCTCATTTTAACCATTGAGGATTCAGGATTTCAACTAAGCGGTGGCGATAGTGACTTGCAAGTATGCCATTCAACCCTCTTCTTTGTGTTTTTTCCATTTTTTTGGTTATTAGTGATTAATTTAGGGTTTTTTGTGCGTTCTTTGTATTTTTGTTGAATTTTTTCATTTTAATATAGAATTGCAAAAAAAATGAAACCCTCATTAGTGGAAAACAAACAAAAAACATCAAACAAAAAAATTGTATATATGTACATATGTATGCATGTATATATTTTTCAATTCTAAAATATGAAATAAAAACCCTTAATAGCTATTTTGAAACCATTGAAAGATGGTTTCAAAATACATATATACATACATACATACATACATTCTTATATATACATACATATATACATGCATACATACATACATACACACATACATACATATACACATATACATACATACATACATACATACATTTTTAATTATATGTATACATACATGTTGTAGACACACAAATAATCCTAATTGACATTATGCACCTAAATCTGATTAATTATATGTATACATACATACTGTAGACTTCTAGTTAGACATTAATATATTGAGACTGTAATGGCTGAAGGTGCGAATGGAAGCCCTAATGCACAATCAGATGGTGCAAATGGATGCCCTAATGCATGAGCAGAAGAGTTACAAGCTGTTGGTGTGGGTGCTAATGACAATGGAAGTGGTCAAGGATGCGAAGGTTTTAACACCGATGGACAAGGCGATGGTCATCCTTCATTCACTGTGAAGGGTTCTGGCGAAGGCACTGGTGTTGGTGCCCTCACGGGGTCAGGAGGGGGGAGGATTAGGGGCAGAGGACCCAAAATGAAGGCTAAGGGGATAAAAGCGGATTTTAGACATGGAAGATTGTCGTTTGGCAGGTTTATCCCAGTTACCAATGCCATATCTATGAAGCATAAGGAGGAGACGAAAGAAGAAATAAATGATAATGTTGCTGAGCTTTCCGATCATGGGGTGATTTGTCGGTTTAGGGGTTTCTGGCCTAGTCTCCCTCAGCTGCACTCCTGGATCACCTCTGAATGGGAGCCTCTGATTTATGGTAAAGTTCATATTTTCCCCATGGCTAAGGGGTTTTTTGTAGCTAAGTTTGATAATGCTCAGGACATAAATATAATATTATGTGATAAATTTTTTTGCTAGGAGGATAAATATTTGCTGATGATTAAGCCCTGGCATTCATATTTCAACCATGCTTCTGAAACTTTTAACAAGATCCCGATTTGGGTTCAGTTGCCTAATCTTCCCCTCCACCTCTAGAGTGACTCTCTTCTGGAGGATGTGGCAAAGCCCTTGGTATTTTTTGTTGGTGGATGATGAATCTTCTGACATTTTTCATTCCACCTTTGCTCGTATACTAGTTGAAATTGATGTTTCAAAAGGACTGCCTACTGAGGTTTTACTTAAATCTTCTAAGGGTTCATGGATCCAATCTTTGGATTATGAAGGGATTCCCTTCAGGTGTAGAAGGTGTTTTAAAATAGGACATGCTGCGGCACAATGCGAATTTGAGAAAAAAGCTAAGAAGGCTACTTGGTGGAATGGTGCTTCACAACAACATTATACAGTTGAGAAGAATTTTGATCAACATAGGATTTTTTCTGAGGTGGTTGCTTCTGAATCACAGGGTCTTGGGGCATCCCCTCCGGATGTCTCAAATGGCGGGGTTGCTATGGCTGCCCCTATTGAGAAAATGACTAGATCTTAGGCGGCCAGTCCTGGTGATAGCGCTACAGCTTCCATACCTGGCGGCTCTTTAGATAAGTCTTTGCTTGCACAAAGGAATAACTATGAAATCTCTAAGACTATGGTGGCAGACATTCATCTTCGGGATAATAGAGAGTTGATCTGGCTTGATAAGGCAACACAAGTGGAAAAAGGTTAGATTACTGTAAAGGGAAAGAAAGAAAAAATATCTTGGCCTTCTTTTGACATGACTCTCTACTCCCACAAGAATAGTGCTAAATGTAAATCTTGAAGGGTCTTGTTTGGGAGCTAGTTTTTGGCTAGTTGCAGGTTGTCTTTTCTGCAGCCTTGTTCTTGTTTGTAAAGGGTTTCAGGTCCCTTCGAAACCCGTTTTCACCTATATCAAAAACACAACTTCTACTATTAATCAAGTAATTAAGTTTATTTGATTAATTCACTTCTTACTCACTAGTGTTCATCATGTTTGATTAAATAAATCAATTTGTTTAATTAAAACCCTAAAGTCCTCTCATTTCATTTAATAAATCAAATGCCATAAACCCTTAATTCCTCCAAATTGATTAATTTTGAATTAATTAATTCCTAATCATCATTACCCATTCTCTAGCTTTTGACTCAACCTTGGTCAAACTAAACCCCTGATCAACTAAACAACTTGCACATGAAAATAAATTCTCTTAATTAACTAATTAACCTATTTTCCCTCACAAAGGCATATTCATTGAGAATATTCCTCCAATAACTCCACTTATTTGACTTTCTTACCTAAATATTAATGCCTCTGACAAAGGCATTCATCTCTCTTACATCCCCACCCACATTCTCTTACATCTCCAACCACATTCATTTAATCCTCTTACATCCTCAACCATTTTCATTTATTTCTCTTACATCTCCTTTACTATGCACATTCCCCAAAATGTGCTCCATCCTCACCCATTAGCCTTGTGAAAAGTGTCACAATCTTATTGTCTCTCCTTTAATCCCACATTCCTCCAATCTCTTCATTCTTCAACCCTTCAACCCTATTTATAGAGGGCTTCTCTATGAAGAAAGGATCCACTTCTTGATGCAAAGTCATTATCCTCCAATTGCTATCACTATCTTTGAGGGCAATTGGACTTCATCACATTTTGGAAGCTTTATCAAAGGGGGTGGGAAAGGGAATTCTTTCCACATCAAATTAGCACCACTCCCACTATGGGATAGAGTTTGATTAATGCTTTTATATGCTTTCATTTAGTTTCTTTGGTTCTATTTATCTTGTTTGCATATCTAGCATGATCAAGTATTTCATAGGGAGGTTGATTTGTCTTTTCTAACTTGACTAATTCTCTTATGTGTTGATCATGTTGGCATGAGGTACAAATCTTGTCCACACATACATATATGTATGTATGTATGAATGCATATGTGTATATGTATGTATGTATGTACGCATGTACGTACGTACGTACGTATGTATGTACGTACGTATGTATGTATGTATGTATGTATGTATGTATGTATGTATGTATGTGTATTTGTATATATGTAGATATGTAGATATGTATATAGGTGTATGTATATATCTTTTGTGATTTCATTAAATTATTATTTTCTAAATATTAAAAACTTAGATGATAATGGTATGCAACATTTGACTACATTAAGAGATAACATAGAAGCTCCATGTTTGATGTAGAATAGGCTTATAAATATATGTATTTACATACATACATACATACATACATACATACACATGTATGTATATATGTTTGTATGTACGTACATATATATATAAATATATGTATGTTTGTATGTACGTACATATATATATAAATATATGTATGTTTGTATGTATGTATGATTTTTTTATTCCATTATGTTATTGTTTTCTAAATATTAAAAGTAGATGGTAATGGTATGCAAGATTTGTTCATGCCTTTCAAAACCAAAAAACTTACCTTTCCACCCATAAACACTCTCAAGAATTTATAAGCTTTTCCTCATCCAAATCACTTCAAACATTAACATGACATTATTAACACTAACTCAAGCTATGCTCAAAATTGAAAAAGCTAATTTCAAATTATGGTGAAATGAAATAAATTTCTCTATCACAAATTGGTAACTATAAACTAATAAAAAATAAATAACTAAACTAAGATCTCACTTTTCTAAAATGATTCAAGATTAGGTCACACTGCCTAGGGATGCTCCTACATAAATGTCAAGTATAATATGTCAAGACCACTAGATGCATTGAGTAGTAGACTAAACTATAGACTAGAGCCTTGCCAATAAAGAAAGAAGACCAAAAGTATACTCATCAAACAACATAATTTCCTACAAAATAACCACATCTTAAGGGGTTCTAATACGATGTCTTAAGGGGATCAAAGAAGTTCTCAAAATTTGGTGAAGTTGCCCAAGGCAACCAAATTTAACAATAATATACATGATATTTAGTTAAAAACTAACCCGGTTTCCTACAAAATAATATCTGTAAGGGAAGATATGAGGAAGTTAAAAACCACCTTCCTCTTGTTAGGCTTGTTAAGGCCTCAAACATTTCAAGAGAGGCTTCTCATGGAAGGGGAGGATGAAGGCTTCTCATGATAAGATCATGCAAGATTATAATATGAACGAGATTTCATAAGAAGGTGGTCAATCAAAACAAGAGCTATCTCAATCAACTGGTTCCACAAGAAAATGTTGTCTTGTGAAGAAAAATGGTTTGCTAAATGATTCAATGTCATTGCACAATACAAGTATAATTCAAAGGCTCTACGCATCTTTTCCATTCCTTCATGAACACTACCTTTTTCACTAACTTGAAAGTCCATTATTCCAAGGGCCACCCAAGCTTCAACATTTTCAAGTTCTAGCTGTCATCATGCTCAAAATGAAGAACCCCAATGTTGTTTAACAATTCAATAAATGATTCTCTAAATATAGGCATTTCTATAAATTCAAGGGTAGAGCATAGATAATATCCTAAATTGTCAAAAGTGGGTTAATATAGGGAGAATGTAGCACTGTATATTACATAAAACATAATATTAGGTGTGATGGATCCCAAAGTGATAGGTAAAGTAATTAAAAACCACAAATTTCATTGAACACACTGTCAAATTCTTCGATGATAAGTTCAAATTGTGGTTACTGCAAAGCTTGTTATGTTTTAACTTGCTACTCTACCTTCCCCTAATAAATGGTGTAAGTCATTTGGAAGGAATTCATTTTGGAAGCCTTTTATGTTTCAATTTATGCAACTAACATTGTAGATATATCATGAGTAGCTCAACCAATAACAATTTTATAAAAGATTGCAACCTTTTGATAAACCTTTAAAATATTAGCTTATAGTAAACATGTAGATTTAAGAAAGATAGTGCTTCATGACTTACCATGTATTTAGTTTGACATTGATGTAAAAATAATAAGTTAAAGCTAGAAGCACTATCTTGCACTTCACCAAATCTTATCCCCTTAAGCCATCAAATGTTTTGTCCTAGGACCTTATTTCATAGATCCCCTTAAGCCATCCTATTACCCTAAACCTTAAACCCTAAAGCCATCATTTTTTCCTAGGACCTTAATTCATAGATCCCCTTAATCCATCCTATTACCCTAAACCCTTAACCCTAAACCCTAAACTCTAAAGCCATCATTTTGTCCTAGGACCTTAATGAAATTTGGTTGCCTTGGGAAACTTCACCAAATTTTATCCCCTTAAGCCATCATTTTGTCCTAGGACCTTAATTCTTAGATCCCCTTAAGCCATCCTACAAGGACCCCTTAAGCCATCATAATTTCTCCTAATTTAATGTAATTTTTAATGAGATTTCACATCACATTAACAATTATTTGTTTCTTCATTTGTAACATGCCTTAGACATAAACGAGTCTTAGGGATTTTTTTCATTTGTATTCGATTAGGTCATTTATATTGAATGGTTTAAGGGGATTTTTAAACATGTATCTTATATTTTGAAATTTATAATGTAATGCAAGTTCACTTATATAGATCATGGATCAATTCAATATTGATGATATCCTTAATCCACCTCCTTAGCACCCTCCACCTCCACGCCTCCACCTCCACCTCCCCCTCCACCCCCCCTCCACCCTCTCCACCTCGTAACATCCCACCTCCACCATCTCCAAGATCTGATGAGGCTTGCTTGCGAGTATAGATCAATGACAATGTTAGATCCATTCAAAATCAAATCAATGCTATTCAAAATGAAGCATTGATTCCACCACACTTGAGGCATTTTGCATCTGCGATGCACAACATTGTTGATGTTGTTAGGTCCATTGATGTGGACTTAGATAGAAATCAACAATGGCGAGAGGATATGAGACAATTTTATTTAGATGGTCTCTCCTTCAAATAAATTTTGGACTTGAAAATAACAAAAGCACATTTTTACACCTTATTTTGTCGACCCTGTCACTAATCTACCCATTCCTACAAATAAACCTAGAATATTGATGAGGTGGTACAAAGATCTACAAATGTCTACACATTTTTAGGAGTGATGGTGGATGATATTTTATCGTCCACCACATGCTAATTTGGAGGTCCCTTTTATACTTTTTGAGGAAATTATATACAATGTTTGTTTTGGCACGCCACAATAGAGGTTAAGGGCACGGGTTGATCCCCGATGCCTCATGCATGCACAACCTCTTGTAGATCCTCCCGCTCTTTCCATTCCTACACCTGTGCATCATCGTGTAGTGGTATCTACATTAGGATATTTGAGTACGCTCGCAGGAAACCTTTATGAGCATACTTCTACAATGATGGTTGGGGCTAGAGATCGCAACCACATAGGAGCATTGTATGGAGTTGGTTCTAGTACCACTCCACAAGTGTCAACACCCCACATATGTACTAGTTGTCATCAGGTATGCTATGGACTTGATCAGGCTACACCCAGTTCGGGTGGACATGGATATTCTAGTGGAGAATCTGGTGGCATCAGTTTATACGTTGATTTTTTCTTACTACAGAGCATCACCCTGTAGAAATTTTGACACAGGTATAAATATGCATGTACATGTTGAATTTATAAGAATTCTTTAAGCACACGTGTTTTTAATGAGCATATATATATAAAAAATTGTAATTGTTTAACGATCAAATTGTTTGGTATAGATGGCAGTAACCACAGGGGCATCATCTACTCCTTGATTTTTTATGTTGACACCAGTGCAAGTCGGAAAACCTTATGGGGTATTTTGATTTATTTTTTAAATAATATGAAATAATTTTTTAACTTGACTTTTTAATTTGTAATTCAATCATGAACATGTGTTTTAAATATTTGTGTTGGTTTAGGGGAGTCAATTGACTTCTACATCGGTTCCACCTTAGGGGTTGTCGAGTGCTCCTCCATTGTCGATTGTCTCGCATGAGGTGCAGGTACATGTATATTGTAAATTATTTAAAGTTACTATACTTAAAATTTTGTATTTTGTTCACTATATATCAAATGTGCATGTACAAGTAAATACTATATGCGTTATGTCAATGTATGTTGATTGACACAACCATGAGAATGGGGATTAGGCACACATTTGATGTGGTGGCAATTCAAAGACATCTAAATTTCAGGTTGTTTAAAAAAAATTCTACACATGTGCACAATTTGTTGGTATTTTAAATAGATTTCAATTTACCCCTATTGGTACACTTGAATATATATATATATATATATATATATATTTTAACCTAATTCAAGTACACATGTGCTTTAAATTTGACCTTGTAGGACTTTTTTGGTGCCACTTTCTGTCTTGATGAGGTCACACCACCTCAACTAGGACATGCAAAGTAGCCTCATATGGTAATTTAATTTTTTTATTATATTTAAAGTCAATTACAAATTATACATTGTGAATAACTTAAATTAAATTTACAATTGAATATATGTATGTATGTATGTATGTATGTATGTATGTATGTATGTATATATGAATGTATGTATGTATATATATATATATTGTATATATGCTCATACATGTTAAATTCTTTTTCTTTTATAGCATGAGACATGTCCTGTAGCTGAGCATGCACAACAACCTCTTACGGTACAATTAAAATATGATAAATTATAAATTAAATTGAATTAAATCATTTTTAATTGTCTTACATCTAATTTCAACTTTCTTTCTCTTGTACAGGTTGATTTAGGTCATTTGGGTAGTCCGTGTGGTGTGAAGAGGTCTCTTTATTATAGAGATGATATGAGTTAGATTATTTCATGGGCTATATTTGATTATTTCATGGACTACACATATATGTACAAGTTTCAGTATTTCAATATAAGTTTCAATATTTTGATGGACTTAATATATTATTTCATGGACTTTATTTATTTTAGTATTTTATGGTCTATTATTGTTAAATAGTAATTTACACGTGTATTTATGCATTTTATGTGAAATTAATATGAAATTGATAGGACATTCAAATATTTGTACTTTACAAAAGATTCATAGTCAAGACATTAATAGGACATTTAAATATTTGTACTTTACAATTTAGTGATTCATAGTCAAGGCATTAACTTATCAAAGAAGTTCTAAAAAAAAATTCTTAAGGGGATCAAATACTTCAAAGTACATGTCTCATATTTAATCACAATTGATATAATTAATTAGTAGAATTTAGGATGACTCATCATAACAATCACAAAAGTTATACAAAAATAATGTTAATGTTAATATAATTTATGTCGTAATAGGATGCCTTAAGGGGTCCTAATAGGACTTCTTAAGGGGATCAAAGAATTCAAAGTACATGTCTCATGTTGGAATACAATAGATATAATTAAGTATTAGACTTTAGGGTGACTCATCATAACAAATGATATAATTAAGTATAAATATTTAGGATGTGTCCTAATAGGACGTCTTACGGGGATTAAAAATACTTCAAAGTACATGTCTCATTTTAATTGCAATTGAAATAATTAAGTATCAAAATTTAGGATGACTCATCATAACAATCACATTCTATACAAAAATAGTGTCAATGCTAATTTAATTTATGTCGTAATAGGATGTCTTAAGGGGTCCTAATACAATGTCTTGAGGATATCAAAAAAGTTATCAAAATTTGGTGAAGTTTCCCAAGACAACCAAATTTAACAATAATATAAATGATCTATTTAGTGATTATACAATCCAATTTAAAGTATCAAAGTAGGAAAACATGCACATTTAATGAACAAAATATATAGAATATTAATTTTGATATATAATAGTGTAGAGTATAATTGTGTATGTACATGTTTACAAATTTGTACAAAATGTATAATTGTGTAATTGTGTATATACATATATGCCAACTCAAAACAATGTTTACAAAATGTGGCTATGCCATCTCAAGAAAATCTGAAACTTGTGGGGAATGTAGCAGGTCTTCACGCCACCTGATATCAAAATGATACAAGCAATATCAATATATCATCAAAACATGTATTTTAATTTATATAAAACTATCTATATACACAACTTGTACCTGTATTTATAAGTATTCCACACATGTGTGTAGTTCAATCTTCATCCTCTCATTTTTGTTTCAAAGTATGAGATCATTGTGATGATGGCTTAAGAATACAAAAAAGGATAATAAATCAATTTTAACTATTAATGTACAAGCAATATCAATATATAATCAAAAAAAGTATTTAAGTATATAAAACTAAAACTATATAATTACCTGGCTTTAATACCAAGTATTCCATGTTGTCTAGGTTGAATCTGCATGGACTCTCTTTTTTACATCTCAAACTATGTGATGAATTTGTGACATGATGGCTTAAGGATACAAAAGGACAATAAATCAATTTTAACTATTAGCATACAAGCAATATCAATATATAATCAAAACATGTATTTAAATATATTTTAACTAATAATTACCTGTTTTTACCAAGTATTCCTTGTTGTCTAGGTTGAATCTGCATGGACTCTCTTTTTTGCCTCAAAGTATGTGATAAATTTGTGATGATGGCTTAAGGATATAAAATGAAAATTTAAATAAATTTCAACTAATAACACACAAGTAATATCAAAACATGTATTTAATGTATTTAAAAGGAAAATATAAAACTAAAACTATATTTACCTGTATTTACTTATTCCATTGTACCATTTGCATCCTCTCTCTTTTGCAACACATCTAGGATTGTCTCATGCTCTTTCGTAGAAATTTCCCATAGCTCTTTATTTGCAGGTCTTCCACGATACCTTACTAGTTTTATATTTGTTGCCACCACCAAATGTGATTAGTGTATAATCTTCTTATGTGTTTCATAATCTTCAAATGCAGGAAAACCATTCTTCCTTATCAAGTATTTCCATAGCCAAGTGCCAACAACCACCGCCAAACCTATTAGATAATGATAGCCATCATCGAAGAAGTTCTCAATTTTTTCTTAAGGGGATCAAAGAAGTTCTCAAAATTTGCTTAAGGGGATCAAAGACTTGTTATCAAAATTTTCTTAAGGGGATGTCTTAAGGGGATCACTGAACTTATTGGATTATGGTAGCCATTCATCTTCTCGAGGTGCTATTAACTTATGTTTAGTCTCCACACAATGAGCCAACCAATATTCAGTTTCCTCTTCATTCTCCTTAGGTGCAACAACAACATACACATGTCTTGCAAACAAAATTTGATTCGATAACTTGCACGTGTCTATATAATTTGACCATACATGCACTCATATGTATATAAATAAATAAAAAACACTACAAAATAGTAATAAAGTGAAATAAAATGAATTAAATTACCTTCTTGTACAAGTTCTAAAACACATTCATAGTCGTTTGATGCAAACACTTGATCATTGTCTTCAATTATTGTTTCATATTGATCATGTACTTGTGCAGGTGTCAACGATCTTTGATTCCACTCTTCAACCCATTATGTATTCTCACATGCTTCCCAATCTCCTGAAATACAAAACTGACAAAAATATGCAAGCTCCCTTGTCCAGATAGTCCATATGCTTGCATTCAAACTCTTAAATGAATGCCATTTAGTAGATCCACTGATTGTCTCGCAATCAAGTCTAGGTAAAATGTTCTCTTCTTCAACCAACCAAAAGAATCAACGAACTATAGAGTACTTGCTAGATCTAGGTGTAGATAATCTTGTATTGCACCAATCCACAATCCCATGTGCATCTTTAAATTTTACTACATCCTCAAATTTTAATTGCTCTCTAGCAAGAATTCTTTTAACACATGCACCAACTCCATCATGTTCTCCTTTACCATGTATGGCTTCAAAAAAACACCACATATGTTGGACATTATGTTCCTTGTGAACCCCACTTAACTAATAGAACATTCAAGCATTCTTGAACTATCCCATACAATTATCTGACCATATGAGGTGTTCTATCATCTGGATTCCTCTTTCTCTTAAATTTGTATAAAATATATTGAAAAAGTATTGAGCAAACTTTGATGAGTGTAACCAGTTGTCACTCAACTAGAAATGATACTCCCTCAAAAAAAAATTGTCATCCTCTGTGCTATCATCCGCATGTCTGTAAACAATATGAACAAACATATCTACTTGCATTGAATTGTAATATTTTGATTGGATTTTCTCTTGTGGAGCTAGAGTATAATTTTCCAAAAAATCAACAACTCATAGTATAATTCCAACTGGAAATGTGTTTCTACATACACGAAATTGTCCATCAAGCCATCGAGCATGTTGAGAGTGCTTGACATGTTTTGGTACAATCTTACTCTTAAATTTTGATATGAATGCATGTACACTAATTTTTTTTGTAAATAAATCACAATGCTTTCCAAATTTTCCATCTTTTAAAGAATAGTCAACACTCGTAAATATTTTAACATCTACTAATTGTTGTCCAAAATCATTTTCAACACTTTCATGCATACAAACTCTTAAGAATGAAAGATTTCCACAACTAGTGCATTGTCCAGAAATGCAAGAACTTAAATAAAATAATTTCTCATTAGATATTTCACAAAACAAATTTGATATAAACTCCTTTATTGTTTCAAGTGGCATATTAATAACACATTCCTCAATAATCATGTTTTTGATTAGAGGCAAAATACGGGTTTTAAAGGGGCCCAAAACCCTTTACAAAAGAGAGCAGCTGAAAGAAAGATAAAAGCAATACATCAACAAACAACCCAACTGCAGCAACCCATCAACAAAAAAGCAGCCAAAAAGGAGGACCAACCAACAACACTACATACTTTTCAGAATATCTGCCACCTGCATGTCACAGTCAATAGCTTTTTGTGCCTCATCAAGAACATCAGAGCTTTCCTTACCAGAAACCCCTCCCTGAGCTTTAGTTTTGTTCCTAGTACGTGCTCCAGGGCTACCTGTATTCACCTTAGAAATCAAAACAATTCCTTTTTCACCACTCTTTCCAGCAGCAACAACTTCACCCATCTTCTTACTAGCAGCCACCACATCATCATCATGGACACTATCTTTCCATTTCTTCACATTGGCCAGAGTAGAGACACTAGCAGCAAACTCAATTTTGTGACCCTCCCCACCTTTCATCACAGAGTCCCAAAAATTTCCCATTTGTTCCTCAAGAATGAGGATCCTTTCTTCCATGATTTGCTTAGTATGTAAAGTACAACGTATATATTGAAAAACATCATAATAATAACAAAATTGAACATGCATTTTACAACAACAAGATATTTGTTGCTTATTGATTTTTACATATCGAGGTTTACATTTTTCAAAAGATCTTTGACTTATTCTAATATTACTAGGTAACACTAAATCACCACAATATTTTCTATATAATTCAATTTGTGTTGTATCTATTAGGCGTTTTGGATGAGGATCACGAACTTTAGACCCCACTCTTAGTTTTAAAACATCTCTAACATTAGATGATACCCTAGTCATGGCAATATTTTTCAAAGATATAATTGTTGGAAGAATGAAGAATATCTCTTTATGCAACTTTTGTGTTGTCATTGATGTCACCATGTTATATGAGTTGCAATTGCAAGTTTAAGTTCTAGCTTGATCTGGTATTTTGAACTGGTATGCAGTTATTATCCTCTGGTATTTTGGTCTACAATCCTCCTCTAATGAATACCATAACTTGCGGTTTTGGGAAATGGTTCTTGGATGTTAGAAGTTTGTACATTCATAATCTCATGTGCATAGATACTCATATGGCTAGTTGGAATTATTTTGTTGTTGCATTTTGTTATTAGGTCTATCCTTGGCTGACCTAATGAATAGTTGATGTTGTAATGAATTGATCTTGTGTTGTGGATGTATTTGTGACCTATCTTAGGTTCATGCCAACATGTTGTAGTGTGTTGCACACTTGAATTATTTTTGGAAAAATTTTGTACAAGCTTGAAGTCGACAATTAATCTTTTTGGTGAATAAGGGTTGCATCTAATTAGGCTGACCTAATTGATGCTTTCAGATAAGTCAGATATATATATATATATATATATATATATATATTGGATAGTTTTGAGATTGATCATGTGGAAGTGAAGAAGAAGAGTGAGACAAGCATGCAAAGATGATGAAGTGTGTAAAGTCAGTTTACTGAGCATCAAAGGAACTAAATCAACACTTGTTAGGTGTAACTTTATCAGATCATTTTCTGGCTTTAAGCCATTTCTATATTGTATCTTTGTAGGCAGTGAGCCTCCCATTTTGGACAGTGAGTCCTGGCAGTGAGCCACCCTTTAAAATATCTTATAACCGGTTATACTATATTGTGAGCTAATCCTCACTGTGGTTTTTCCCATTTTGGGTTTTCCACATAAAAATCTTGGTGTTCATGTGTTTTGCGCTTTTATGTTCTATTAATGCTCTTGCTCATTTTTACTGTTATATGCATTGGAGTATTTGGATGGTGTTTGTTCAATAAGTTTAAGAAGATACTGATTCACCCCCCTCTCAGTGATTCCTCCGAAGAAGCCTAACAACTTGAGGAAGATCTTGAAGATTGAACAAATGGATGATAAAGAAGATATCTAGGCTACTCTTGAAGATCTTGACAAGGTTGAAAATGAAAATAGAGATTTGAAAGAAGATATTGATGAGGCAAATAAATGCATTAGAAAATTGAAAGAGCAATTGAATAAATTCAAAGAAAGACATAGAGAAGTAAGTGAGCAATTAAAACAAGCAAATGAAGAGATCACCTGATTGAAGGTGCAAGTGGAGGAAAAGAAGAGAATTGAAGATCGTCTGAATAGAGTGGTGCAAAGCAAGACTGATAAATGCTCAAGGCTTGAACAAGAAGTGGTAAACCTAAAAGCATATCTGAAAAAAGAAAAACTATGAAGATAAGTTCAAAACAAGCTCCACCAAGCTTGATGAGTTGATTGCAGGACAAAAACCAACTAAAGACAAAGGTGGTTTGGGAATGGAAGCAAGTGAAAGCTCAAAGGCTATGCAAACATCAAACACAGTGGATAATCAAAAGACTCAAGATAAAGGAAAATAGACAAGAAATCGAAGAAGCTTTGCTAGAAGACCGACTATCAGACAACCAAATGCACAAAGGTACCCATCTTTCAATGGTGTTTTTTTTTCATGTAATAAATTTGGTCATAAGGTAATAGAGTGTAGAAGTAGAATAAACCAGTATGCTACATCCTTATCTAGACAATGTTTTGTATGCAAGAAAGTTGGACATAGAGCTAGTGAATGCAAAACTCAGATGATGAATTGGTTTAATGGAGGAAGAATGAATGAATCTTTTGTTGGCTACTGCTATACATGTAATAAGTTTGGAAACAAATAAAATCAGTGCAGGTCGAGGGTTAATGGAGGACAAAAAAATCAGAAAAATGTTGTTTGCTACAACTACAACAAACCTAGACACATTTCAAGAGCATGCAAAAGTAAAGGAGGAAAGCAATTTGATCTGGTAAAGAAGAATGAACCAGTGAAGACAATTGACAAGAATGAGTTTAAGAAAGAAATTAAAAAGATATGAAAGAAGAAAGAAGAGCTAGTAACATCAAGTGAGTCTGTGCCCTCATCTGGTGTAGACAATCACTCCAACAATTAGACCCAACATGGTCTTAGGGGGAGCATTAACAAAAAATTGTTCAACCCTTGGATATTTGGTGTGTCAGAATTTGGCACGAAGATATGTTGTAAAGAATGAATAAATAAAGATTATGCAAAAGGAACCGGAAGAAAATTTGCAAGCATGATCATTTACATAGCGAATTAGGGTTTTTCAGTGTAGTGAAGAAGGTTTTTATTAGCTTTTTGAATTATGTCGCATTTAATGCAAATTAGGGTAGCTCGTTGATCTATAAAGTAAATTTGTAAAGAATTTTGATCACTTGTACATTTGAAGAAAGTGGAGAGCAATTTGGAGCATTCTTGAGGCGATTTGGAGAGTGAGATGTGCAAACCCTAGTTCTAGTTTTTGCGAAAGAAAAAGGTATTTTACTCTTCTATGTTGTTGGCATGGGTTTGTGTGAATCTTCTTTCTAAAATAATTAGAGCTCAATTTGTGAAAAGATGGCAAATCCTGTAGTTTTAAATGTGTCAGAAAGACCTAGACCTTCCTACAAGAGGTATTCCATGAAGGTATTCGAAGATGACCCTCTGGGTGCCTTCTCATTGATTCCTCACGGTGTTATGCCCATTGAAGACACTAGAATGTACATTTGTGTTAAGACTAAGGAGTATAATCACAAAAAATTGATAGATATATGGAAAAATGAGCCCATCGGGGATGATTTCTTGATAAAACCCGAGTATGCAAATATTGTTGTGAAGAAGTTGGATTGATGGAATTATTTTCCTAACTTTAGTTCCACCGTCGATGAAAAGTATGTTAAACCAGCTCTTAGTAGAATTCATGATAAGTTTTTGTGGATAGACAAACCTCATTTAATAACCAAGGAAGTGATTAAGGCAGTTACCAGACTTTGCGATACCAGATCGGTGCCAGTGTTGAAGTCTGTGAAGAATGAAGTGGTGATGGAACTCATCGGAGCAACATTTGACAAAAGGGATCTTGCAACAAAGCCTATCACGAATCCTATTGTGAAGTATGTAGCTATAATGATCAGTCACAAGATCTACTTCACAAATAGGGAAAATTTTGTGTCTGCTACAGCTATATACACTGGATATGACATGGCAACAAATGGTGCAGAATATGATCCGTGTGAACTTCTCTAACAACAATTGTTTGAAAACCTAAAGATGACAAGGGAGAAGAAATATGCATTTAAGTTTGGTTCCCTAATTGTTTGTTGTTCTACTTTCTTAGACGGCTTCTCGAAAGAGATGATGTGGCAATTTGGGATATATCTAGACCTGTTGCACAACAATTTTTTTATTATATGCACAACTTGGGTGATCTGAAGAGTCGAGACAATGCTCTGACAACATTATTTGTTGTATTCAAAAGCAACATGAATGAGAGAGAAAGGATTCCAAAGAAAGTTATTAAAAAATATAAGAATGACATCATATTTCATGTCTCCTCTGATGAGTGCATGATTGAAGCTGTTGAACCCTGGACTGTCTAGATTCAACCATTGGGTTATGAGATTATAGAGGATGAAGCAGAAGGCTATGTGTAAGTATTGTTAAAAATCCCTAAAGATACCAGTGAACCAAGAGTGGGCACATATGAAGAAAAATCTATGGAAATTCACTTGAAGCATAGGAGGCCTGTGATAAGAAAGAATGTAGATCAAATGCTTAGAAAGGCTGGCTCCACTAATGAACATATTGCACAAGGAAGATCCATGGGAGAGCAGATGGCTAGAGAATCATCAAGACTAAGGAGATCCAATAGGACTACTCCTTCAAAACCAACCACAACTTTTGCATCAATGAAGGTAGAGCTCAGTGCTCTTAGTAAAGGAAAAGACCTGGCTCCTTCTGGACCCACTACAAGATTTGGAAAAAGAAAAGAGAATCCTTTGGTGGAACCATTCAAGAGAGGTAAAAAGGAAAAGGAAACAAGGGAAAAGAACCTCAGTATCACCAAAGAGAAAGAAGAGGATGAAGACCCTAAAGCTAAATTGGTAAGAAAGAAGAAAGGGAACATGCCCTCTAGTGAAGGTACTTCTCAGGAAGCAAGTGTTGGGACTAAGAGATATATATGTGGCATCCTCCAAAGAAGATGAAGAATAGGCTTCTAGTATTCATGTGCGCACCAAACCGGACTCGAAGAAGGCAAAAATGTCAGAAGAAGCTTCTTCAGACCAGGAAGAACAAAAGGCCTCACCGGTAATACCTGGTTCCCCTCTTAGATTAGAGGCATTAGTTAATATCTTAGTACATTTTGACGATATGTTGTATCCTACTACAAAAATTTATACTCAAGTAGGTAGAGAAGACATGAAAACATTGATTTTGGCTATTATTTAGTATGTTATTACTTTGGAAGTCAGTTGGGACTATGTTAAGAACAATGTGTGTGAGAAATTGTGGGAATTCATGATGAAAAGAAGATCAGAGGCTGTTGAGTTGGAAGAAAAGATAAGAAATGAGGCATTTGAGAAAATTGGGTCCTCTTTGACCCCAAATGATTTGGAAACCTTGAAGAAGGTATGCTCAAAGATGTTTCAGATGAAGAAAAGGGTAAACAATTTGATGAAAAAAGATAAAAATCAGATAAAGAAAATAAAGAAAGAAACTGCATAAGCCATTAGGGGTATGGCTGAGAAATATGGTATGTTTGGTGCACTCCCATCCGGTTCTACACCTAAATCAGGAGAAAAGGATTCTGCAAAGTTAAAGGAAGACATTCCTTCGGGAATAGGTGATACAAATATCCTTCCAAATACAGGTGTTACAAATGATCCTCTGGAGATAGAGAAACAAAATGAGGAAGAAGTTGAAGCAGATAAGCTTAATGTTAAAGAAGTTGAGCCAGAGAAGCTTGAGGTTGTCCCTCCGAAGCATGCTAAAGAAGAAAAATATAAAGATGAATGTGAAAGGAATGAAGAAGAAAGAGACAAAGATGAAAAACAAGAAGAAGAAAAAGTAGGAGAAGAAGAAAACATAGACGAAGAGGAAAAAGTAGAGGAAGAAGAAAGAAATGAAGAATATGCCAAGAACAATGAAGAAGATCAAAGGTAGGTTGTGGATTCACAAAGGTCCTTCAGAGAATCCTCCTTTGGCGATGATGTATTAAAAGGCTTGTTATCCAAGCAAATAATGTTCTACTCGGTAATCCCTCTGGAACTTCTACAACTCCCCATGGTTCAAGGCAGTGAGGATATGGACAAGATATATCCCGTTCACAAATTGGTGTTAGGGGATGCATTGCATGCATCCAGAAGAAAAGAAATTTTGGAAACACACCAGAAGGGGACATAGCTTATTGATGTTGCCCTCAAAACTTTGCAGGAGGCCACCCCTGGTACATCAATAGATACATCTCACTCTGGTAGAGAATCTAAAACTTTTTATTGGACTCCTTTAAGGAGTATGCCTCCGGACTAGGTGAGAAGACAAGGCAAGAGGTTGAGGAGAAAATGGCAGAGAAAAGGCTTTTGACACTTCATGATAAGTGTGCTCTGACACGCACCAATGTGAAAAAGAGCCTGGAAGTTGTGCAAGATTGTGAGTTTGAAGCAAATACTGTATTTTCTTACTACATAAAATGGCTGGATGCCACACAAAGTATCAAAGATCTCATGGACTCCATTGAGTCCCAATTGATAGTTGTTTCCAGTACATACAATACATCTAAAGACAAAGATAGGTCAACTTGGAATGCTATCACTGCTCACGGAGAGAAATTATTTATTCTACATAAGGAAGACATCATCATAAGATTCGGTCAGTTAGGTGACCTTGTGAGAATGGAGTACACTCCGGTGGCCAATGCTTTGGAAAATGTAGAAAAATTAGAAAAGATCAATCTGACTCCATGTACTCTAGATGATGTAGAAGAAAGTCAAACAGAACTAGAATCTTTGAACAAAATGTTGATATCTGCTAAGAAGAGTTGGGAGAATGGCAAGATAGCATGGCAAGGTATTCTCAAGGAGATTCAAGGCTCACCTTCCTCCAGGTAATGCTTTTTCAGTTTTCATATTTTTTGGACCACCCTATGTCCTTGATGTCAAAGGGGGAGAGAATGTCATGGAGAGAAAAGGGAAGAGTGTGTTGCACATAGGAGGTTTGTAAATTCTTTTGGCACATGTTGTCATCAATGAAAAAGGGGGAGATTGTTGGAAGAATGAAGAACATCTCTTTATGCAGCTTTTGTGTTGTCATTGATGTCACCATGTTATATGAGTTGCAACTACAACTTTAAGTTCTAGCTTGATTCGATATACTAAACTGGTATGCAGTTATTATCCTCCGGTATTTTGGCCCTCAATCCTCCACTGATGAATACCATAACTTGTGGTTTTGGGAAATGGTTCTTGGATGTTAGAATTTTGTACATTCAGAATCTCATGTGCACAAATGCTCGTATGGTGAGTTAGCATTATTCTATTGTTACATTTTGTTATTAGGTCTATCCCTGGCCGACTTAATGAATAGTTGATGTTGTAATGAATTGATTTTGTGTTGCATATGTATTTGTGACCTATCTTAGGTCCATGTCGACATGTTGTAGTGTGTTGCATGCTTGAATTATTTTTGGAAAAGTTTTGTACAAGCTTGAAGCTGATAGTTAAATCTTTTTGGTGAATAAGGGTTGCATCTAATTAGGCCAACCTAGTTGATGCTTGCGGATAAGTCATATATGTATATATATATTGGAAATTTTTGAGATTGATTGTGTGGAAGTGAAGAAGAAGAGTGAGACAAGCATGTGAAAATGATGAAGTGTGTAAAGTTAGTTTACTGAGCATCAAAGGAACTGAATCAACACTTGTTAGGTGTAACTTTATTAGTTCATTTTCTAGTTGTGAGCCATTTCTATATTGTATATTTGTAGGCAATGAACCTCCCATTTTGGACAGTGAGTCCTAGTAGTGAGCCACCCTTTGTAATATCTTATAACCAGTTATACTATATTGTGAGCTAATCCTCACCATGGTTTTTCCCATTTTAGGTTTTCCACATAAAAATCTCGGTGTTCATGTGTTGTGTGCTTTTATGTTTTGTTAATGCTCTTGTTCATTTTTACTATTATATCCATTGGAGTATTTGGATGGTGTTTGTTCAATAAGTTTAAGAAGATACTGATTCACCCCCCTCTCACTATCTTGGGTATTAAAAAATAATTTCAAAATTCAATTTCATGTCAGACCTCGAGAGTCGACCACTAAAACTCCAACATTGGTTGATTGGATCATTTTCTATACTTTCTCTTCTCTTTGCCACTCTTACCAATGTTTTAGGATGTATTTTTAGAATTTCACTAATATTGCTTACCATTATTTTATTCAAAGGTTCTTTATTAACTATAGCAGTTGTTATAGCTCATCTTACTTCATTCTTATCTTTAGATCGACTATTCTTTCCAATAGACTCAATGGCACTAGCAAAAGTAGACATAGCATGTTTTAGTGATTGATCTTTTCTTCTTGGTTTAACAAAAATGCCTAAATTTTTCATTACTTTTCTCATTTTCCACATTCTCATCAATTCTATCATTAGTTGACATTGAAATGATAGTTTTTTACAATAAAAAAATTCTTTGTATAATCTATTGGCATGCGTTCTTATTTTTCTCCAAGAAATATTACCAGGAAGATTATCCAAAACATCTCTTTCAATTTTTTTAAAAAATATTTTCATTTTCAACATCACATCCTGGATTTTCATTTTCAACTTCAACTTCAAAACGATTTTCATTTTCAACAACAAAATGGTTTTCATTTTCATTTTCAACAACAAAACGATTTTCATTTTTATTTTCAACAAAATGATTTTCATTTTCATTTTCAACAACAAAACGATTTTCATCTTCATTTTCAACAAAAAAATGATTTTCATTTTCATTTTCAATTTCAACAACAATATGTCTAAAATTTTCATTATCTCTACAAATATTACTGATCTCAACATCATTAAATCCAGCTTGTTTTAAATCTTTTATAATCAAAGTTTCCATATCATTCAAAGGTGGATTTGAAGACATACCTAGATTTGTGCCTATTGAAACATTCTCCATAGCATTGAAAGGGGGATTTGAAGACATACCAGGAGTAGTTTGTATAATCGTATTATTTTCCACATTCACCTCTTGCAAATCTACATCATCTACATCCATGTAGGTCTCGTCAAAGTTTCTATCTTCAATAGTTGTGGAACTGGATGCTTCAACATTATTCATTGATTGAATCCTCATTCTTCTATCTCTTTGTCTTTTTGCCTCCTCTCTCTTTGCTTCAATTTCTTTAGGGGTCTATACCTTCCTATCTTTCCTCTTATTATGAGCTTATGATCCTATGATTACAAAATTATGAAGCACAAATGAATGTCAATAGTGAAAGTATTCATCTTTTGTTCCTCCTTCAAACGAGTAGAAAATGAGCACAATTCCACTCAAAAACTATCCCAATGATGCCTCCTTTCAAAAATCCAATTCAAACTGCAAGTTGAAGACCCTATAAAGTCAAAACTTGATAGAAAATAGGTGAAGTTGTCGCTGTTGGTCGTACCTTGTCAAGTTGGAGAATTGACAATAATATTTTGCTAGTAAAACTTAAAAAAAGAATGGTAAAAAAAGCAATGGGATCTCATTTTGTAATCAGGATCCCATTTCTTTTTTAACAGTTAGAATAATAAATACAAGGGAACAAGATCCCATTTACAAAATGGGATCCTGTTTTGTAAATCAAGATCCTGTTTCTTAAAATTTGAATTTTTGGTTGGATTTTTGCCTTGTTTTTCAGTTTGGGAAAAGGCTTGGGGATTCTAACCTAAGCTTTGGACATATTTTGACCTGCAACTTAAAGGTCATGTCAATGTCACAAGAAAATAATGACTTTGGACATATGTCAATATACCTTTTTTGCAGAATTTTTTGACGGAATTAAAACCCATTATAGATGAGATAGTGTAGATTCCAATATGTAATTTTTTTACAAATGAATTATTTTTTCTATTTTTCAATTAATTTATGATGAAACTGGTCCATAAACTTGAAATATTAGGGTTTTTAAGTATTTTAATAACTTTTTATTAAAATATTTTTTTGTAAAACGAATCGCACGAAAATGTACTTCAGACAATTCTTTTCAATTTTAAAAAATAAAAAATGATAAGTTTAGGTCATCTTATGGATAACGTACATGATTTTTCAAAACAACAAATATGGCCAATAAAAAATTAACAAAAAAATATTCAATAGAAAATTACAAAAAAAAATTAAAAAAATTGCTTCAATGAGTTACAAATCTTTTCCCAAAAGAATTTAGAAAAATATGATTATTTAGGTCAGAATATGGATGACGCATGAGTGCATGGTATGGTAAAAAACAAGTGACTTTTAAATAGTTTCTTTTAGAAACGCCTATTGAAAATCAATTTGTATCATTTGGGTATTGAAATGAATTACATATTTGGAAACTAGACTCTGAGTACTAAATTTTATGATCAGTGAATTTTTAAAGATTCCATCTCTAAGTGCTTCAAATTTTAAGGTCAAATGTGACAAATTTTGAAAATCAGGGAAAACATTTCCACTTTTTGGCCAAAAAGTGGACTCAACTTCTTGCACATACCCACTTGTTTTAGAAAGGATGTTAAATCCTAAGCCATAACATTATTATAGCTCCTCAAAAGGAGGATTATCATTAGTGGCATAGTTAGTTTGATAAGTACAATCACATGAATCATTGTTATCATCATTAGAAGTAAAGGAAATTACAACTTTTGTAGGATTAGAAGTTGTGAATGAGATTTTTGGAATGACGAGTTGTGTTGACTTTATACTCTCTAACCAAGGATGGCGTAAAGTTTAATGATCCCAATAATCACTAGAACATGCATTAGAAATAGTTGTACAAATTGAGTTGTTGGGGTAAATAGGAAAATCACCAAATAATTAATTAATAGGCCCCTTTTACTTTATTCACTTAAGCTAAACTTAGGAGTGTTTTTTGTAGAAGTTGTCAGATCCAACTTCAGAGTCCAAGAACACCTGCATGCAAATGGATACCTGTCATAGGGAAGAGAATAGAGAAAAAAGCAAGCGAGGGTTTGAAGCTCTGTAATATCAGAGATCTATTATCAGAACAATCGAATAGATTATTTAAAAAGATCAATCCTTAAAAGGAGATCAAACAAAACCTAAAAAGTAACCCTAATAGGTAGACATTTAATAATTAATATAATTATTAAATGTCACAATATGCAACTAAAGTGAAATCTTAAGAGTAGAATAAAGGTGACTTAATTAATATAATTAAGTGAAAACCTTTACTCTAACCCTCCCCCTTAAGATGAGCAAGAGTGCAGCTACAAACATGTGCAAAAAAGAAAATGTAACTACAATGCATGAAAGTAAAATGAGGGTCCCGACAACTAGGCCTGATCAGGTACCCTAATACAACCAAATCTCTATAAAGTGGAGAAATAGAGAAAACCTCATGGGAAAAACTCTACTCCAAAAGAGAGAAAAGAAAGGAATGAAATACACTAATGAAAGAAGGATAGGAGGTGGATTACATGATACCCCCCATAGATAACTTCTATCATATAAGTACATATACAATGGTCTCCATAGGAGAGATACAAAGAGAGAAGAAGGCCCCCCCACAATGAAGAAACTCTTGTCACAATGGTAGATGCCTGATGTAGAATCCAAAAGGAGATCCTGAAGTGACAAATGATATTCCTCCCCTTGGGAAGAAACAGATCCAAAGGAAGATGTTGAAGAAACCCTGTGAAGAGTGATGAACCAATCTGTCTCAAGATGTGTGCCATGATAGGATGTTGAAGAATCTCGCTGTCTAAACTGAAACAAATGATGTCAAATCCAAACGGATGTGGAGAATCCTAAAATGCAACCTCTGAATGCACTGATAATGGTGGGCGTACAATGATAACCTGATTGTCAAGGTAGAGGAGATGAATGTCCTCAAAATGATCCTCAAGATCTGCAGTGTGAGACTCAACAAACAGGAATGTGTCTGCAAGATAAGAATCCCATGATGTAGCAGATAATGAATGACCAAGATGGTCATGATGCTGAACTAAATCCATAGGGGCCAATTTGGCGATACTGATGTCATCAGGAACAATAGATGATACATGTATGATCTCAGTCTGAAGAGTAGGAACTATGAGACAAGCCTCTGATCCATCAGAATATGTAAGGGTGTCTAAATACTCAAGTTCCTCTAAAGTATCATGATCAAAGGGTGTATTATCTCTCCAAGCAAGGGGTAAGAGACAATCTGAAGCAGGATCCTCTGGGAATGGAGAGAGATTGGGGTCTCCATAGATCTCCCAAAGATGTGTCCAAAGTGGGTGGGGACAATCAATGTCCGATATAGCCCACATAGTGTCATCATCAACACTAGACAGTATAAGTCCTACTATGTGATCTCTAATGATATCCCAAGCTAGTTTTCCCTCTGAAGTGGCTGGTTTAGGTATGAGATCATACAAATAAGGCAAAATATTAAGCCACCTACAATGTGTAAGTATGCCCTTTGCCCATGACTCATAATTACCCCGTTCCAAAATTACAACTGAAGGGTGAGTAGAAAAACCCATGATAACTCTTCAACTTAAAACATCTGAGAAAAAAATGATAAATCTGACCTTACTTCATTTAGATCAAATTAATATAACCCATCCCACGCAAACAGAACCCATGTAGGTGCCAGAATGTCCAAGTAATTGAGCAAAGTGTAAAAACACACAAAGCTGAATAAAATTTACTTGGTAAATTTTCTGATGAAATAGACTGCAGATCTGAAAATATCACAACACCTTTCCAACGCCTATTTGTTTGCAAAAAATGGAGTTCGGACGCAAATGTTACGCCCCCCGGAGTGCAAAAACCATGATCTGACTTTGACTGAGGATAACAGCATCAAAATGGAAAAACCAAGAACCACACCTATTCCATCAGATCGGTGCCAGAACCAACTTTCCAACTCCTATTTTCATTCAAAAATCCGAGCTAAAACACCCAAGATATGCCCATTTTACTAAAAGTATGTTAAAAAAAAGGCACTTGCAAAAAGTGTTTGAGCCCTCAGGGGCTTAGGATCTTCGGCCCCTGGTCATGTGAATGACTAGGGGTTAGTGGATTGGCTCTTGGGCGCGGCTGGTGGACACATGGTGAGCCCTCAGGGGCTACGCAGGGGTTGGAAGCTGGCGGCCCTGGCTGGTGGCGTGCTAGCGGCCTGTCGGTGGAGCTCCGGCGGGCTGAGCAGTGGGCGGTCGACGGGCTAAGCCCCGGCGGCGGCTGGGCGGCCAGTTGGCTGAGGTGGCGGCCTGGTGGTTGTTACTGGCGACCGCTGCCTCTGCTGGTGGCTGCTTGGCTATAGGGCGACAACGCTAGCCTTTTGAACGGGCAGCGCACAAAAAACTCAAAAAAACTTTTTTTTATTATTATTTTTTTTAAATTATGAGATTTTTGACCTCGAATGGCGTGCCCTGGGGCCGTACGGCTCTGGGGCAATTTTTTTTAACCTTTGTGGTCAACTGTGGCCAAATCAGACTTGCTTTATATGAAAATGGGGGTTTTGGGGCGCTGCGAATCCAATGGCAAGGTCCATTTGGGCCCAAAATGAACCCAAAAAATAAGTAAGCCTGGATCCACAAGAAAACAACCTAAAACCTGTGAAAGCCTGATCAAACCCTCATAGCTCCAAACTCTTCAAAACAAGAACAGGATACAACAGGTCGGCTCTGATACCATGTAGAAGTTGTTAGATCCAACTTTAGAGTCCAAGAACACCTGCATGCAAATGGATACCTGTCACAGGGAAGAGAATAGAGAAAAAAGCAAGCGAGGGTTTGAAGCTCTGTAATATCAGAGATCTATTATCAGAACAATCAAATAGATTATTTACAAAGATCAATCCTTAAAAGGAGATCAAGCAAAACCTAAAAAGTAACCCTAATAGGTAGACATTTAATAATTAATATAATTATTAAATGTCACAATATGCAACTAAAGTGAAATCTTAAGAGTAGAATAAAGGTGACTTAATTAATATAATTAAGTGAAAACCTTTAACATTTTTTATATTATTATATTGATTTATATTTAGGTCATGTTGTCTCATGGCATAGTATGAGGACACTTGTCACATGATCTAACTTAATCTTCACCTATGATTTTATCTAGGTTTGCTTTTTTGATTTTATAAGCATTCATTGTTCATTATTGTAATTATCCAATTGCATTCATTCAGGTTATTCCATTAATACAATTCTCAGATTGTTGAGAAAATCTATCTTGCTTTTTCTCTCAATTATGACAAGTAATTTCTTGGAGTTGTGAGATTCACCATCAACTCCAACAACTACTAGGACAATGATGAATCCTAATGAAAAAACACGATCCACTGCCTACAAACAACATTTCTCCCCAAAAGAAGAAACAAATCCTTTGGTGATTGGAGAATCTATTCTCATAAGTTGAATGAATAGGGAATCCACATCCAAATGATGTGTGCCTTTGAAAACTACTCAAATGTCCACATATTGGAATGCGATGATATCTATGAGTGTATTAAATTAATGAATCTAAAATTGAGGATAAATCAATGCAAATAAACCCAATTCAATAACTCAATAACTACTTAAATGAAGCATGTGCACATAAAAACTAGATAATAACTCAAATGATAATACCTCGAAAAATGTGCTTATTCCTTACTTCATTGTGTGTGATAATTTCACAAATATGGTATGTGGATTTCTCTCTAAGCTTAAGCATAACCTGTAATCGCAAATGGATGTAGTGATGGAACAAATGTTTTCAAAATTTGTGGATGATTTGTGGCTTGGAATGATGGTAGATTTATAGCTTTCACCTAATATGGATCAATGGTGGAGGATGACCAATAAGATCAAAAAATGAGGTTGATTGAGAGGATTTGATGAATGAGTTAATTGGTTGCATGGATGAGTGAAGTGAGAGTGAGGGTGAGTGAACTAATGTTGCTTTCTCAATCAACTCACTAAATTAGGACATAGAAGGATATTAATAAATAAATTTATTTAATTCATGTGCATGAGATGAAGACATATTTAGGAAATAAATAAAATATTTATTTTATTTATTTTTAGAAGAAATAAGGATAGAAAAACAAACAAATAAATAAATTTATTTAATTTTAGAGGAAATATTAGCTAATTAAATTAATTATAGTGGATAAGAACAAATGCATGAATTAATTAAATAATAAAATTATTTAATTAATGTGGATGGAGGAAATTGAGAAATTAATTAAATAATTAAAAAATTATAATTTAAGTGGTTGGAAGAAAATGATAATTTAATTAATGTTGATGATGGGAAATGATAAATTAATTAAATAATTAAAAAATATTTGATTAATGTTGATAAGGTGTTAGCTTAATTAAATATAGGAATTGATGAGAAATGATAGAGTGATGAGAAAGGATGATGAATTAGATTAAATGTGTTAGTCATTTTTAGGTGTCTAATTTTTACCCCTCTTTGAGACAATGTGTTCATTGCGTTATTTCAAAGAAATGTTGCTAGTGTGGAAATTTTTAGGTGATGAAATGCCTTAATGTTCCCTAATGGATCAAGGGATGGAGATTGGTTGCCCCCTTGAGAGATTGGCCAAGATAATAATTTTCAAGTGGAGCTCATGATAGAAAAACGTGATAAGTTTAGTGGAGATGTGGCAAAAAATAGAACTGGTTGGAGGAAAATTGAGCAATAGGGATGATGAGATGAAGGTACATGGAGGGGAGCTAAGGGTAGGGGGTATAAATAAAGTTTTGGGGGATATTTATAGGACTATGAGGGTCATTTATCCTCATTTACACTCTCAAGTTTAGGAATTTGGAGCCTCTAGAGCCTACAAAGTGTGAAGCAGTCAGTGAGATGTCAGGGATTTTGGTGTCGAGTCATTGTGTGGAGCATAACTAGGAGTTCAGATAGGTAGATGGGTTAGGCCCTGTAGTATGTATCTCACTTTTGGGTTCCTAGGGGCAGGTCTAGGATCAATAAATGTAGGTAGATGTAAAATTTATCAAATGCGCAGTTAGGCCAGTTTTGTGTTGTTGATGCACACAATTGCATAATTGAGGCATGCAATTATATAATTGATGCACAATGGTGCATTTGACAGGGGGGTTTGGTACTTTTGATTAGGTAGTCGCATTTGATAGACAATTTGGCGCAATTGTTAAAATTGCACAAGTGACAGGTATTTTAGTGCAAATAAATAAATAAAATTAGGGTAATTGATTGGAATTGCATTATTAACAGGAAAAGTGGTGCAATTGATGTAAATTTATGCTAATGATCATTAGGATGGTACAATTGATAAAATTATGTATTTCAAGGCTAGATTGACACTTTTGAGTTAAACAAATTTGGTCTTAGGTTATTTTTAAGTTGGCAATTCATGCATGTTTGTTGTAGGACCTAGATTCTATTATGTCTCAAAAGTAGCATCTTATCACTTAACGTTTGTGAGTTGAGTTGACTATGGTGGATCGATATTTTCTTAGAGAATTTGGTCTATGACAATATCACATGTATGCCTGAGATTAAAGCTTATAGGGTGATGGTGATTTCTTTGGTGGAGAGATGGCATAGTGAGCATAATACTTTTATACTACTAACTATAGAGATTAAGTTTATGCTCGAGGATGTTTGGAGGATTCTCAAGATTCTTATTCATGAAGAGTGAGTCATCTATGACACTGATAGAGGTGAGGAAGCTATGGAGAGCCCATTTATGAAAAATGATCTAGGTGTGAAGGATGGGGATATGGATTTGAGGAGAGATTTTGAGAGGTTTGATCAACTTCTAGTTTTGTTGGAAGAAGTGATAGGAGGGGTGTTAGTACTAGACCATAGATGATATTTGTTTGGATGGGGTGTGTGTTGGATATGATGGTTAGTGATGGCATAAGATATGCATGCATACCATTTTTTGGTGCATCCATACCGTGATATGCATCAAATTGTATATAAATATGATTCTAGTCTTACTTGCGGTGTTATCTTACTACATATTTAAATGTGGGAGAACATAATTTTTACTTGGAAAGTTACTCTAAGGGTGAGAGGGAAGGGGTTTCCATATGTATATTTATATGCTATAGTTTTGACATAGTGGAGATTAGTTGACCTAGATTGCTAGAGACATATTTTTGATGAGGTTGATGAGGTTATTTGGTGACCTTATCGATAGTGTCAGGTATGGGTAGATGATATAGCACATATTTTATATTAAAGACATACTCAATATCTTATTGGTTGTATTGTTCATATTATTGAGAGACATGCCTAATTAGGTGTGACAATAGTTTAGTTTGGTATAGATTTCTCAAGTGCATGAGGAAATTTTCTCATACATAGAGAGAAATTGCAAATTGGGGCCTTGCTATTGATCTAGATGTCACACTAGCAGAGGTGGAGGCTTTGATGCCACAATAGTGGGAACTATTACCTAGGGTGCTAGATGCAGTGACTACTCTAGAGTATGACACATGGTGGGCCGAACATAGGTCGATGAGATTGATAGGTCCAAGAGGATATGATTTCAAGTGATGAAGATATAGTGGGGAGGGAAGTGGTTAGAGGATACAATGACAGAGGGGTGAGAAGGAAGAGAGGGTGGAGACAAGGGGAAGATTGAGGAGGTGGGGGTGGAGATGGGGGGTATGGAGGCGAGAGTGGAGTGGGTGGAGGATAGGGAGGAAAGGGTGATGGTGGAGATGGGTGAGATTATGAGGATGTAGTAGGTAGAGATGGGAAATGGGGTCAGGAAAAAGCAGTTGAGGGAGGTGGTGGAGGAGATGGTGAGGGATATGGGGGTGGGGATGGAGAGGGTAGAGATGAGGGAGATGGAGGTGAGGGTGGAGGAAAGAGAGGAGGGGGTGATGGTGGAGATGTTGGTGTGATGTTTAATGGTATATGATCAATTTATTAGGGAATATTTGATGAATTGAATGAAGGATTCAGATTTTGGGGGATATATGTATTTGGAGGAATGTTTAATATGGAATATTAAGAATTATGTGGGTTGTATGTGTTGGTAGGAATGCTTGTGTTTATAGGTATGTTCAATGTGGAAGAATGTGAATGGTTTGGAATGTTCATGTTTATATGTATGTTCAATGGAGGAATGTGAATGATTTGGGATGATTTTTTTATAGGTATTTTGAATGTGGAGGAATGGGAGGTGTTTGGGATATATGTATTTTTAGCCATGTTAGATGTAGAAGATTGTGAAGCATATGGGATGTGTGTGTTTGTTTGTATGTTATATGTAGAGGATTGAGAAGCATATGGTATTTTTGTGTTTGTAGATATGTTGGATGTATAGATATGTGTGTTTTTTGGTATGTTTGATGTAGAATATTGTGAAGCATATGGGATATTTGTGTTTTTAGATATGTTGGATGTAGGGATGTGTGTGTTTTTTGGTATGGAAGATTGATTGGGAATGGAGGTTGTCATATTATTATATGAAGTGACTCCTTGATAGAGTAGGTTGATATATTGTCTAGCAAATATTGTCGAATTGGTATCAATTGAAGGTATGGAAGGTTGACTTGGAGAAATTGGCATGAAATGTTTTGGTATGGAAATGTTGATTGATTGTGTAATAGGAATTTTTGTGTTTGGTATGTTGGATGAATTTGTTCCCCCATGGAATGTGATGAAGCAATGGTTGTAAGGGCTTGCTCCCTAAGTGTGGCAATATCAAAATACGAAGGTAGCTTGGTACATTTTTTTGCTAGCATAATAAAATACATGTTAGGATTTATAGCAAGAAGACTATCAATAACCTTCATTACATCAAGATCTTGTTGCATATCTAGTAATTTTATTGGTGACAATTTAGAAGCATCTTGTGTGTCAATTCTTAAAACAAGAATGACCCCTAAAGAAGGTGGTGATGTTTCATAATTGTGCTCAAGGTGAAAAATTGAGAAGGAATTCTAAACTCATATTATTCCTCACCAATGGTTGTGGTTATGTTTGGATCAATTTGGATAGACTCCATAAGTTTTTTGTGTTGAGATCTTGTAATAGGCATACAAGTATCAAGACCTTGTGAAATATGTGTAAGATGAAAATATGTTTGATTGATATGGATGTATGAGTTTGAAACTTCCTAAAGAGACGATTTGGACTTGAACAAAGATATGATGATTTTGGATTGTTTTTTTTTATGTTTCTGGTTGATAAAATATGTTTTTAGGTAAAATCCTCAATAAATCAAGGTTAATCTATATCTTCTAGTGATGGTAAGTGCTAGGATACAAATTATTTTTACTTGGACTAGACTCGTGAGTCCAAGATAAAGGATAAGGAGTGGATTTTTACTAACTCAAGAGTAGACAAAGCTCCTAATATAGTTTATCCCACAAATGATAGGGATAACTCAACTCTCCACTTGAAATAGGAAAATTTTCAAGAAAAAAGGTAAGATAGTAATAACTGATAGAAGATCTAGACCAAACTCTAACTATTTTGGTTGTTGAATGCATGATTGGATTGATGATCATGGATATATTGAAAAATATATTGTTTGCCCAAGTCTAGGGTAGTAGCTCTAAAGTAAAAAATGATGAAATGAAACATTTGATGGATGGAGTTTGATTTTGAGTTTTTCTTATGGATGAAGATAGTAGGATGTTTCAGGTCTTTCTCTAGGTTTGTCTGGTAAAAAATCCTAAACATCTAATTTTTACACTATTCTAGAAACTCAAGAAATTATCAAAAGTGTTACTGTATTAATCAAATGTGTAACAATATGACTTAGAAGTGCAATATAGAGACTCAAAATCACCACTGTATCAAAGAGATGTGTAGATCAATAAGGTTAAAAGCATAGGTCTATGGATCAAAAGCGTCGTTCTATTAGACAAAAGTGTAGGCGAATAGGTCAAATGTGCCACATAATAACTCAAAAGCACAACAATATGAATCATAACTATTTTTTTGTGACTCAAAGGTGTAGTTTTATGTTTCAAAAGTGAAACTATCACAAAAAATGCACATGTAATGAAATAAAAAGTGCACATAATAGATCAACAGTGTAGTGGTATGACTCAAAAGCATAGTTCTGTGTAAAAAATGTGTTTTCCAAGTGGATAACTATTTTGGACAATTTATTTTTCTTTGACAAGTGACAAAAACAATAAACAAAATGGCTAATGACTTCAACCTATATTAAGGATGAATGGATTTTACTGGTTTTAACAAGAAGACATGCCAAGCATACTAACAACCCTATAATTATTCAATTAGGAGTATCACATTAGTGTAGGCCCACACAATAAAATACCTTAAGATTACTACAAGTAGCTTCTCTCTTCTCAAGAGTTGGTAACTAGGTCTCATGGCATAAAATTGACTCATCTTTTTCCTTACTTTAAAGGTTTTAACACCTTTAGCCCAAAATAAAGGTGGCTTCGACTAAGTGTTAAAAGGAGATAAAAAGATCAATCAAAATGAAAAAAGACCAATTGATAAAATAATTCAATAGTCATCATATCTCTTGTCAAAGAGGGTATACTTGTTATTATATTTTTCCTATTGTATCTGAAAGATACATCTGTTAAGGCATATATTGATATGATGGATCAAATGATTAGGTAATAGGTAAGTGAGTGTATCAAATTAATGAATGTGAAACTAACGATAAATAAATGAAAATAAACCCAGTTCAATAACTCAATAACTACTTCAATGAATGTGTGCACATAAAAAGAAAATTGAATAAATAACTCAATTGATAATACCTCCACAAATGTGCCTATTTCTTACTCCATTGTGTGTGATAATTGTGCAAATATGGTATGTGGATTTCTATTTAAGCTCAAGCATAATCTGTAATCGCAAATGGATGTAGTGATAGCACAAATATTCTCAAAAATTATGGATGATCTATGGCTTGGAATGATAGTATATTTATAGCTTTCACCCGATATTGATCAACAATGGAGGATGATTAGGAAGATTGACGAATGAGGTTGATTGAGAGGAATTGATGAATGAGTTAACTATTGCATGGATGAGTGAAGTAAGAGTATGAATAAGTGAATTAAGAGGGAGTGTGAGTGAATTAATGTTGCTTTTTCAGTCAACTCACTAAATTAGGAGATAAAAGGATATTAATAACTAAATTTATTTAATTCATGTGCATGATATGAAGTTATATTTAGGAAAATATGCATAAGATTATTTTTCAGAGTCTAAGGAAGTAGCTCTAAATTCCATAAAACATGAAATGAGATGTTTGATGGAACAAAGTTTGATTTTGAGTTTTGCTAATGGATGAAGATGGTAGGATGTTTCAGGTCTTTCTCTAGGTTTTCCAAGTAAAAAGTCCTATACGTCTAATTTTTACACTATTTTGGAAACTCGAGAAATTATCAAAAGTGTTATTGTACTAATCAGATGTGCATCAAGATGACCTAGAAGCACATTATAGAGACTCAAAAGTGCATCTTTGTTAGAGAGATGCACAAGTCAATAAGGTCAAAAGAGCCACATGATGAATTAGAAGCATAGGTCTATGGATCAAAAGTGTCATTTTGTCAAATAGAAGCACATAAGAATACAAATGTGCCACAAAATAACTTAAAAGCACAACAATAGGAATAAGAAGAATTGTTCTATGACTCAAAAGTACAAGTTTATGTGTTAGAAGCACAACTATGACAAAAAATGCACAAGCAGTTAAATCAGAAGCACCATAGGATAGATCAAAAGTGTAATGTTATGACTCAGAAATGCAAGTTTGTGTAAAATTGTGTTTTTGCAAGTGGGTGATTATTTTGGACAATTTTTTCTTTGGCGAGAGATAAAAATAGCAAAAAATGGCTAATGACTTCAAGGAATTAAGGGTGAATGAATTTACTAGTTTTAACAAGAAAACACACCAAAAACACTAACAACCCTATAATTATTCAAGTACGAGTGTTGCACTAGTGTAGGCCCACACAATAAAATACCTCAAGATTACTATAAGAAGCTTCTCTCTTCTCAAGAGTTGATAGCTAGGAGTCCACTGGCACAAAATCGGCTCACCATTTTCCTTACTTTGAAGGTTTTAACACCTTAATCCCAAAGATCAAGATGGCTTCAAGTAAGCATTAAAAGGACAAAAATATTATTCAAAATGAAAAATATCATATGATAAAGCAATTCAACGACCATCATATCTCTTTCCAAAGAGGGTACTCTTGTTATCTAATTTTTCCTATTGTAGGAATTATACATCCGTTAAGGAATGGATTGGTATGGTGGATCAAATGATTAGGTAGTTCATGTATATGAGTGTATAAAATTAATGAATCTAAAATTGAGGATAAATAAATGCAAATAAACCTAATTTAACAACTCAATAAGTACTTCAATGAAGCATGTGCACATAAAATTAAAATCAACTAAATAACTCAAATGATAATATTGAAGGGCACACAATCTATTGAGAGGGGAGTGAATCAATAGATCAAAATAATTTTGAAAACCTTTACAACTATTATATATATTTTCAACATGAAGAGAACTGAGCTATACAAGCTAGTAATTAAAACACAACACAAGATAACACAACACCAAATATACGTGGAAACCTAAGTTGGGAAAAACCACAGTGAGAAGCATGTTAGAGTTATCATGTATTAGATAATAATTAATTAATATTTAATTAATTATTATTCTAAATCTCATGCACTTAGGCTAAACTTAGGATTGCTTTATTAGTTAACTCAATGCTTTATTTATGTTAGATAGATAGCTAATATTAGATCATTTTGTCTCATCACACATGATTTTGACACTTGTCATGATCTAATCCCTTTATCATTAGGGTTGCTCTTATAAAGCATTCATTCTCTCTTGTATTATTCATTTTGTAGGTATTTTCTTTTTGAGGAATAGAAAATCTTTGTTTTGCAAAGCTCTTGTGTGGAAGATTTTTTGTTCGTTGTTTGATCTTGTGTCTCATGTTATTCATAAATCTAACATGGTATCAAAGCAAGGATTCAATGAACCCCTTCTCCATTCTGAGTTTTTTTTTCATTTAGGGTTACAAGATCGAATTTGGAATTTTCAATGTTTTTTTTGCAATTTTTGGAGGTGGGCAAATTTTAGAAGCACTTTGACGCAAAACGAACCTTGTCATCGCATCTGGAGCATCCAAAAACCTAAAGAACGACTGTTGTTTTGCAAAAATGGAGAAGTTGAAATTTGAGGCCATTTTTTGGAGGGCATAAAATTTGAGGCAAAAAATCAATACAACTGTACGGATCTGTATGTCGTACTGCACCATTAATTCACTGCTTAGGAAAAATTCGCAGGCTTTCTTGAAAAAAAAATTATCGTAGGTTTCTTAAATTTTTTTTGTAGTTTTCAAAAAAATAAAATCTTTCATGCAAAATTCTTTTTAGGTGGCAGGTTTTTTGGAATATTCTTCAAGAATATTCGATAAAACATTCTTCTGCCACTACGCCTAGCCCTCATGAGCTCTTCTCTACTAGCACCAGTCACATTGGTGACCATGAGTTGAAGCTAAGCCCCAAGTGCCAACAACTAGTTATGCATATGACCAAGGGTCAATTTTTTTTAGCCCCTGTTTGCCCTTGAGGGCCTAATTGTGCAACTTATACAAAATTGGGTATATCTTGGGCGTACAAACTCCATTTTTTGAAAACTTTATATCATCAAAAAGATTGGGTTGAGACCATTCTAGATTTGCAGGTAATTTTTCTTTTTTTTACCAAAAAATTTCTACATTCAATTGAAGTCGACCCTTATTTTTTGTGCTTCTGGGGCCATAACTTGGGCATATAGACATTTTTTGTGAATGAATAGGCATTGGAAATCTCTTTTAGTTCCCTACACAACCATGTAGTCCATTTTTCCATAATATTCACTAGGTATACATAGATATATCTAACGTGTTTTTTACTTTTTTAAGCTTTTTTGCTCTTAAAGTTGTATTAGGGTTTGGTTTTTCCTATTGTGGGGGGTATATTTCTCGCTTTTAGTGCCTATATACATCAAAGATCAAAAATCCTATACCATTATTTTTTTGAAAACATCAACCATCATGGTAGACACCTCTTCATTTGAACATCTTACGCCACACAACTATCATACCTAGAAAGCTCAAATGACCAAAATTCTCATGTTTAAGGGTTTATGGTCCACTTTGGATGAAGTCTACCCAACATTGACTCATCAATTTGAGATATTTTAGCGTAGGAACAAGACACATGAGGCTATGGGTTTGATTTCACTGCATGTTTTAGATAGTCTCTTGTTTCATCTGGAGTCTTGCAACACTCCTAGGGCCATGTGGATGATATTCAGTGACCTTTTAGTACCACCAATGAGTATAGCGCTCTCCAGATTGAGACAGAACTAACATCACTTGTACCTGATTCTTTCCCCTCCATTGAGGACTTCGTATAGAGGTTTAAGTCACTTAGATCTCTTTTGCAAGGTTGTGGGAAGAATAAAACTAACAAAGAATATATTTTCCTAATTCTATCTAAGCTTGAAGGGTCATTTCAGGTCTTCTCTTCTACTTTCTACTCTACTATGGATGCATTGGGTGATGCATTTACCATGCCTACTTGTGAGGTTTTCTATGAGCATTTGACTCGTGAATAGGAAAAGTTGGTTCAGTTTGAATCTCTTTTTGGTTCCAAAACCTAGGCATTGGTAGCACAAACATCCAAAGGGAAAGACAAGAAGAAATAGAAGCCCAAGACAAATTATTCATCAGGTAGTGAGTGTTCCTCTAAACATCTCAGAAGTCAAAACAAAAACCTCAAACCACTCCTCGGTATGGTAAAACTTCCAAGTATGGTGAGTCTTCCTCCAAGATGAAGAAGAAATCAGGTAAACCTTGCAATTTTTATGGTAAGGAGGGACATCATTTCAATCGATGCTGGAAGAGATTAGAGACTTTGGAGGAATCCATGCAACATCATAACATCTCCACCCCTAAATCTTCTTCCTTAGCTACATGCCTTACCTTCTGCAGCTCCATGGATACTTGATTTTGATGTGACACCTCACCTGACACATTCTCAAGATTTGGTCTCATCCCTTTCAGATTGTAGGACTACTCATATTGCAATTGGGGATTCTACACAACTTTCAATTTTGGCCTCAGGAACTATCACACTTGACAGTGATTTTCTTCAAGACCTTCTTTCAGTGTATCATATTTATCAATTTAGTACTGGTAGAATAGTCGTGTTCACCCCACATGATGTAGTTATTTGTGACCTTCATGATCCTGATATTATTGTGGCCACTAGGAATGTTGATTCTTCTTCTCATTTATACTGATTTGATGGTTTTGAGAGTTCTGTTGGTTCAGGTTCATCCTTCATAGCACATGCAGACATTGCGAGCATGTTGTGGCATGAAAATTTTATAGATATCTCCAACAGATGAGTACGTAGGCATTAATGTCTGAGCTCCCTAAGATTTCCTATATTAGCGGTGTTTGTTGAGGATGTGTTCTTGGAAAACATCACCGAGATTCTTTTCCTACGAGTAGAGTTACACATGCCAAGGGACCTTTGGAGTTTGTTCATAGTGACCTCATATAATTTCTGACTTCTTCATTTTTAGGGTCCAAATATGTGCTCACATTTATTTATGACTTCTCCAGGCGTACATGGGTGTAATTTTTTAATTACAAGAGTGATGCCTTTGATTCTTTCAGGATCTTTAAGGAATTTGTGGAGAAACAATCTGGTCTTTCTATTAGGTGAATACGCACAGATAATGGGGATAGTATGTTAATTAGAATTTTAATGAATTTTACACTAAGCATGGTTTGCAGCATCAACTTATAGTTGCATACACCACTCAATAGAATGGTGTTTTTGAGCGAAAGAACAAAAATTTATGAGAGATGGCCAACTATATGATTCAATCATGAGATATGCATTCTTTATTTTGGGCTAAGGCAATTAATTGTGCCAATTATATTTAGAATCGTATGCCTCATAAGGCATTGCGACATATGACTCTTAAGGAGGCTTGGTCCCATGTCAAGCCTGATGTATCTTCATTCAGAGTCTTTGATAGTGAGGCTTGGGCATTCATTCCTGAAGCTCACCAAAAATTCATAGAGGAAGAGCTAACCACTCATATTTTTTGGCTTTTGTGAGGATGTTAAGGTGTATAGGTTATTTGATCTTGATTCTAGAGAGGTATTATTTCGATGAGATGTCTAGTTTGATGAACACTTTCCTCTGATGGATTCTCCATCCCCAGCTTCTCCCTCATCTCCTACTAATCATGTCTCGAGGATGAGGATGATGCTCTAGCTATCCCACCACCTCCAGTATTCAAGCTTTACCCAAGTGGGCCCGCAATACTATTGATGCAACTAGACATTTAGCAGGTGATCCTTCAAACTCTCATCACACTCGTGCACAGACATTAGGTGCTAGTCTTTTGATTCATACCATTTCATATGATCCTTAGAAGTTTTCAGAGGCAGTTGGTATTCTTAAGTGGGATAGTGCTCTGGTAGATGAGTATTCTTCTTTGATGACTTGGGATTTAGTTCCTCTTCCTAAGGGAAGAAAGTTGGTTCAGTGCAAGTGGGTGTATCGTACCAAATATGTTGTAGATGGTTCTATTGATAAGTATAAGGCTCATCTTATTGCAAATGGTTTCTCTCAGGTTGAAGGTATTGATTATTCTAAGACCTTTTTCCTTTTTGCCAAGATGAATTCTATTCACCTTGTACTTTCCCTTGCAACTTCACAGGGATAGTCAGTATTTCATATGGATGTGAAGAGTGTCTTCCTTCATGGTCATCCTCATGAGGATATTTATATGGAGCGGCCACATGGTTTTACTAAGGACTCTTCGCTGGTTTACAGACTTTGTCATTCACTATATGATCTCAAAAAGGTCCCTCGAGCTTGGTATGAGAAGATGGACACTTTTATGCTTTCTTTTGGCTTCACATGATGTCATTATGATCCCACAGTTTACATTCAAAGATAGGAGAGTGATCTTTTGATCCTTTTGTTATATGTGGATGACTTGATCCTTACAGGTGATTCATCCTCCATGATCTAGAATGTTTAGTGAGCTTTGATGGAGTAGTTTGAGATGACATATCTCAGACTTCTACACTACTTTCTTGGTTTACATGTTATTCAAACTTCGGATGGGATTTCCATATTCCAGCAAAAGTATGCTCTTGACATGATTCAAAGATTTGTATGCTTTATTGCAAGCCTACCCCCACAACATTCTGATTAGATTTTGTATTGTCTTCCACTTGTACTACTCCTTCAGTAGATGCTACATTATATAGGCAGTTGGTTGGTAGTCTTTTGCACCTGACACATTCACATCTTGATCTTTCATTTGCAATTGGTCTTGTCTCTCGATTCTCACATGGTCCACATGAGTCATTGGCAAGATTATAAAAAAAATTAGATATATTCAGGGCACCTCACATTATGTTATTCACTATACATCAAGAGATTCTCGGCTTATTGGCTTCACTAACTCAGATTGGGTTGGTGATGTAAATGATAAGAAGTCCACTTCTAGCTTTGTTTTTTGCCTTGATTATGGCCCCATTACATGTTCTTGCAAAAAGAAATCTACTATTGCATTATTGTCCACAGAGGCTGAGTATCGTGCAATGATTTTGGCTATCCAGGAGGTTTTTTGGCTTCAACAATCATTGACTAAGTTTGGTTTTCCTCCTGATAATCCCACTATTCTTTGGTGTGACAATCAAAGTGCCATTCACATTTCTCACAATCTAGTGGAGCATCAGTGTACTAAGCACATAGAGATCCACATATAATTCATACAACAATTGATTCAGGATGATTTTCTCACCTTAGAGTACATGCCTATAGAGGAGCAGGTTGTAGACATCTTCATGAAACCTTAAGAATTACCTCATTACCTCCACTTGTGATCGATGCTTGGGATGAAGGAAGTTGTCCTTGAGGGGTCTCCATGAGGCCTCCTTCCTTCATGTTTTTTTACATGCTTTCATCTCTCTTTAGGAGAGGAGTTTTTCCCATGACGTTTTCTCCTTTTCTCCAATTATGAGAGATTTCTTTGATTGTACTGGGTACCTCATCAAGCCAAATTGTCGAGACCCATTTTGTTTTCTTTGCTTTTTATGCATTGGTTTTTAGAGTTTTTAAGCTACTCCCTAAGTTACACTTAAGGGGGGGTGTTAGAGTTATCAGGTATTAGATAATAATTAATTAATATTTAATTAATTATTATTCTAAATCTCATGCACTTAAGCTAAACTTAGGATTGTTTTATTAGTTAACTCAATGCTCTATTTATGTTAACTAGAGAGCTAATATTAGATCATTTTGTCTCATCACACAGGATGTTGACACTTGTTATGATCTAATCCCTTTATCATTAGGGTTGCTCTTATAAAGCAATCATTCTCTCTTGTATTATTCATTCTATAAGTATTTTCTTTTTGAGGAATAGTAAATCTTTGTTTTGCAGAGCTCTTGCATGGAAGGTGTTTTGTTTGTTGTTTTATCCTGTGTCTCATGTTATTCACAAATCTAAAAAGCACTCACAAGCAAGAATATAATAAGTGAATTTTATAATGTGATGTAGGCACCAACCTACTGGAGACACCAATCCCCAAATAAATTAGCAGGTACCAACCTACTGGAGACAACAATCCCCACCGAAAAGAGACACCAATCCCCTATTGGAACAAGACAACAAGTAGAACACCAATCCTACTAGAATACATAAATAATAGTGGATTTGAAATTTAAATCTGATCTGCACCAGAGACACAACAAACACTCTCACATAAAGAATGACCCTCTGATACTGTCGCTCCCTCTTTTCTTCACACTTCTGCCACATACCTTTTGTTCATTACCTTACATGCAACACACTTGTAGATCACACTTGTGCAATGCACTATTACAATGCATCTAAACGTTTGAAATATATACATGACATTACATTAACACTCTTCCATTTTGGACATCCGTGTAAACCCAGATGACATAGAGTGGATCTAATTCAAATTACATGAAATGCGTACTACAACAGTCCAAACACAAATTCTTGACACCAAAAGAACTTGACGCCTTGCACCACCATGGGAACCTTAAACAGGTCCTATCCTCACTCCACACACATGATTTTAATTCCACACACTACAAGTCATTATCACACATGCCTCAAACTTTGAATAGCTTGATAGACCTTTTGACACTTCAAACTCCTTGCACACTGAGCCATTCCACTAGAAACTCGGGAACTTGATAGAACTAGTGTAGACATACTTTCCTTCCAAACATTAGAGCTATATTGCATTTCTAAGAGAAATTCCAACCATATTTAGAAATCTCTCTTCCCAAAAGATAACCTTCTAGACTACCACAGTCATGTTAATTGCATACCTGACATGGTATAATAAATACATTAACTATATGAAGGCAGTCATGACACAACAAAACCTTACTTTATGATACTTGAATCGATTTGATAGTCTACACACTGATAAACAACATGCTTTTGAAACCTTAAGATAAATGATAATTCTAGTAATCCTACAATCTTCTTCATCTTTGAAAACCTTCACATCTAATAGCCTTGACACCCTTTGATAACTACAGTTAATAACAATGACATACTAACATTAGTTTGACATCAATGACAACCTGTGCTCAACAATCTCCTCCTTTGTCATTGATGGCAAACAAAAAAATGCTAGAGCCACCAAACACACCTGAAAGAATACATCTGAATTATTTCTTGGTTGTAGAATTTACTCCCTCTGTGAAAGATATGGAATTCTGAGATCACTTTCTACTTAATTTAGCATTTCCTCAATTCAACATTTTGAGCATACTTTCTCCCCCTTTGACATCAATGGAAAAGGATCAAAAAATACCTCCACAAATGTACCTATTCCTTACTCCATTGTGGTGATAATGTTACAAATATGGTATGTGGATTATTTTTTAAGCTCAAGCATAACCTACAATAAAAAATTGGCATAGTGATAACACAAATGTTCTAAATAATTATGGACGATTTATGGCTTGAAATGATGGTAGATTTATAGCTTTCACCTGATATCGATCGATTGTGGAGGATGATTAGGAAGATCAACGAATGAGGTTGATTGAGAGGACTTGATGAATGAGTTAACTATTTGCATGGATGAGTGAAGTGAGATTGAGTGTGAGTGACTTGATGATTTTTCAATCAACTCACTAAATTAGGAGATAGAAGGATATTAATAAAAAAAATCATTTAATTCATGTGCATGAGAAGAAGATATATTTAGGAAATAAAATATTGATTTTATTTAATTTTAGAAGAAATAAAGATAGAAAAAATAAATCAAATTAATTAATTAATTTAATTTTAGAGGAAATATTATCTAATTAAATAATGAAAATTATTTAATTATAGTGGATAAGAAGAATAAATGCATGAATTAATTAAATAATAAAATTATTTAATTAATGTGGTTGGAGAACATTGAGAAATTAATTAAATAACTAAAAATTATTTAATTAATATGGATAGAAGAAAAATAAGAAATAAATTGCATACCTAGATTGTCAATCTCCTAGTCACCATCTCCGATGATATATTGTAATGAGATCACATTAGTGGATCCTCATTCTTGCCTATATCTATATCCCCCTCTCGTCCCTCAACCTAGAGTAGCTACTACTCCTCTTACTCCCCATGCCCCCAAGATCCTCCATCATTTTATAAAATGGTGTGGTCATGCTCTTCTTGTAAGTTATTTATACATTAGTTATTCCTACATCATCACCCTATACCACCATTCTCACCTCATCTTCCTTATCATTGTTAGTGCATGTTATGGGAATTTTTCCCCAAAGTGAAAGAAATTAATTTTCTATGAAATTACACTCTAGAATTAAAATGGAGATAAAAAAAATGTTATTATGACCCTTTATTTAAAAGGGTGGTTAATAATGAATATTATTAATAGATTCCTTTTTTGAGAGAGGAATAATTGTATTTATTAAATATTTATGGAAGGGTGTGGTGGTTTGGAAATTGCCCCTTGAAAGGTTATATAAAGTATTTATGTGAGACTGGGAAAGGGGACATGGAGATCACTCAAATAAGAAGCTTTTGGTGGGCTATGGGTATTGGAGAAGGGGCACACAATATGTGTCCAACTTGAGGTATGATGTATACCCGAGATTTTCCTAGTCATGGTTGTTGTGCATGTTGACTAACTACTCATAGCATGTTGTGTTATGCATGTTGAGTAATTAATTTGGATCATGTTTTCTTGCATTTGTTGAGTGATAGCTCTAGATCATGTTGTGTTTTGATTAAAAATTATTTCCTCTTGGAGTATACCATAGTTATGAGAGCCAAAACCACTAAAATATTCTATGGGCTAGAGTGACCAATGAACATTCCAAGTGCTCTAATTCAAATAAGTATTGAACTCATTATTATTCATAGATATTCAAAATTTAGTATAAATACGATGGATTCATTCTAATCATAATTATCTAAATGATGTTATTTTTTCTATTGAGATCTTGTTTATATTGTTGAATGCCAATTTATATATTAATAATGTTGATCTTAACGTGCTTAATTCTTAAGCTAGTTATAATTGATAAATAAACATATTTTGTGCATTTGTATTTGAATTATAGAGATAATTATAGTCTTTAAACTTAGATAATAACATCAATAAATTTGTTTCCATATAAATTTAACTTTGATAATATTAATCTATTCAATTTTATACACTAGAGAAAAGTAGTGTAATAGTGCATGTGTGCTAAATACTAGTATATATATCTCTCCATGCTTGTAGAGTGACTTCTAAGGTCTCCTATAGATGAGAGGCTTTGGATTCATGGTCTATTAGATACCAAATTGACGAATAAATCTCACATAATTGAATGTATCCATCACTATTAGTTATCTCCCACATTACTATTGGGATCTTTTGATCCCCCTTAGTTGGCACCTATCCTTGGAATTCATTGCCAATCTCTTGTACATCCTGCATATGATATCTCTAGGTGATAATCTATCAAAAATATACCTCTAGCTCAATAGTGTCCGACCAATTCATCCTACTAGTGTCCCAACAATGGGCTCGAGGCATACTACATAATATATCCATAGGAAATCTCGATGGTTGTGGGATATGAATATGCTTATAGGCCGAACATTGTAGTATTTTTTGTAGTTTGTAGACTAGACCCACAAAAATTTATAAATGTATGTAAATCATTGTATAAATGAGCAAGCATGCACCTACCCAAGGAATATAGTATCCAATACTCCTATATATCACACACTAGATTAATCAAGTTGTAACTATTGGAGGATCTCATCCCATTAGACAAGATAAAAATTATAAAATTAATAATAACTTACACCATTGGGACACAAGTCCTACATAATATCTAATAAGTGGTACTTCACCATGTGCATGTCTTGCTTAACTTGTACAATAATGATGCAACTATCTACCTTTTTATTGGCTGGAATGATAGTCAAATTTCACCTTTCTACCTCATATATGTAACTAGAGGATCCTTTAAATATCCTCCAAGGTAATACTCATCTTAGTAGTGTTCAAGTGAAATGTGTTCTTATCTAAGTCTAGTTCTTAGAAAGGGAAGATAACATATGAACATCACAGCTAAATGTAGGAAATTGTCTCACATAACCAAACCCTACTATGTCAATCAAAGTAAATATCTATGATTGTGAGATCCGATAATAACAAACTTGGTAGTTAGTGGTTGTGAGATTGCTCCCTAATCTCCATATCATTCTACATGCATAAAAATAAATCAAGTGTATTAATACACATCATGATAAAAATCAATGATAATGAAGGATAAAAAACTAAAAATAGATTGCATGACTAGATCATTTCCACATAGATCAAGTTTTGTGCACATATCACACTTGTGGGTATCCGTCAATTCCACGAATCACTTATGTGGGAACTAGGTCAATCTTGCATGCATGAGGTCTCTTGTGTGTACAAGGGTCAAATTTATGGCTTGGTTATATATATAATTCCTACTTTAGAATTTTGAACTTTTTAAAATAAAAAAAAAATTGGTAAAATTGGAATACTTTTGGGACTTAAAGACATAGGGGAGCTCTTCAGTGGCCACCTACGACTTTACTCTCTCAACTCAATGTGTGATATGGCCCCAAAATTGCACCATGTTTACTCTTAGTTATTTTTCTTAAAGGTGACAATAAATATGAAATGTTTTTTTATCTTAACCCTTTCTATATGTAGTAAGAGAATACACTACTTTCATGCCCTATTATGCTAAATATTTTTACCTAATTGGTATAATGTGACATGATGCTATTTTTCATGATGATTTACATTATTGACACAACATGTGACATTTACTGATTTTTTATGGATATTTTCTAATTACTTTTTCAAATTAGGAGACTATACCATATTGTTATATGGGTTACATTTTTATGGTACATTTTTTTTTTTTTTTAAAGGTGCATTTTTATGGTACATTCACATAGGGGAAATTATTGTAATATTTATTATCATAAGCATGATTTACACATATTTATTACTATTTTAGATTCGTACACACCTTTTGAGAGCATTTTACAAGTACAAATCATAATGAACTATTGGTCCAAAAGCATGTTTATAGGATATGGATCTTGCCATATCATTGCTTATACATGTTCATGAGGGGAGAAAGTCTTTTGATTTCACTACTATATGATTATAGGTGATTGTATCACATGATCTATTTACCTAGGTTTCATGCTCATGAGCCCTTCCCATGGGGAGCTTGCATTATGCCCCCCTTTAGCATCTATGCTTACCTTATGACTCACATTTTTACATGCACGTGATCTTTTCTTACAATGATTACATGAACTATGAGTACCATTTTATATCTTATGACTTGCTCCCAACAACATTTGCATCTTATGTTAACATATTTGTAATTATTATACTTTTTCCCTATCACTTATTATTATGATAGTTAACACTTTATGTGCTTACGATATCTTTACCTAATATTCATGGCTAGTTACTTTGAATTTGTGGCATTAATTGAGAGCAACACTAAAGGCATCTTTCTTCCTTTCATTCTATAGTTTATCATGATCACATATTATTCTATGGATTACAAGACTTGAACATGGTATTTTTTTATATTCTTACATATTGTGTAACGTGTTTACATGATCAAATCATTTTCTGAATATTTTTCCTTTTCCTCCAACCTACTTGCATCTATTTTATGTAACTAATTAAAGGGGGAATATTAGGTCATTATTGTTCCGTTATAAATATGGTTATAAGTGACTATATTATGATCATTTAGTTTTGAGAAAAAATATTTTTCTCAAGCTACCGTGAGTGGTATCGTATTGTTGTCCTTAGGAAGTAACCTATAATTTCCTATTGGTGGTACCTTACCAATTGCTCCATGACAATATCCTACTTCTATTAAGGTGAAATATTATGTCAATTGCTCTTTTGTAGTACCCTATAGTTTCTCTCAAGCAATATCCTATTTTACTTTTGTATTAGATAGTTGGCTATTATGTTTATGCTTATTCTAAAAATGTTTGACAAATGTTGATATATTTCTCTTGTGCTTGCAAGTTTCAAATGGGGCACTAATTGTAAGGAAGTGCATCCTTATCTAGATCCTTTATATAAGTGCTTGTTATTTACTTTCATATTAACTACTTGTTTTTACTTTGACATGCATCTTCATAGTTCACATTTTAGTCAAAATTGGGGGGAAATGTAATGATGAAAATTGCATACCTTGAAATTTTTCCTTTCATTTTGAACTCAATTTGACCAAGTTATCTTTTATGTAAGACAAGTGTACAAGTGGTACATTTTTATGTCCAAAAGCTAGCACATGACCCAAGCCTTCATTCCATGTACAATCATTCCTAGGAATTGATTTTGATCCTCAATCTATCAATTGCTAACCTAGATTTAGCTATGCACTTTGCAAGATTAACTAAGGTCAATTCCACAATTTACAAAAATGATCCCAAAACATCTTAAAATTCAAATTCAAATTTTAGGTTTACTTTTTTACTCAATATAATCATTATGTGGCTTTGGATTTGTATTTAAAGGTGTGCCCTAATTCAAATAAACATTTAAAATCTAGCACATACTAACCATTGAAAAAATCTCTTGTACAAATCAAGGAACATCGAAATATTATTCTTTTGACATTGGCATTATATCAAAATTCCAAGGCATGTTGCTTCACTACATGGTGTCTTCAATCTTTGTTCAAAGTCATAAAATTGGCATCCTAGGGGCTTGACCAAAGGAGAATATTCCTAGCCTAACAAACTCCTCTATCCACACTATCATTTTTTTGCAAGTTACAAAACTCAAGGCAAGTAGGTTACAAACCTAAACAAAGTTTAGATTCGTGCAAAAGTGTCAAATTTACAAATGCATGATCAATTTCACAAATGTGCGAGATGATTTTGTACAAAATTTATTGATTAATATCTAGTCATTTGGCATGTCATAACTATCTAGTGTATGGGTGATTCAATTGAAAACGTTCGAGAAAGTCAAATCAACATCAAACAAAGAGCTAATTACCCTTATTTATTTAAATTCCAAACAATTATTTCAGTGTCATAATTAATCCAACTCTTATTCTTAAAATTATTTATTTTATCAATACTTAATTAATTAAGTTACCTTGACAATATTTATCTAAAAATATTGTTCATTTCTTTACCATCTTTTACTCTACCCCTATAAAAAAGATTGAAAAGGTGTGTGCTTTAACATAATAAGTATTTATAACCATCGAATATTTACTATCATATCAAACATTTATAGCCATCAAATGTTTAGTATCATAATAAACATTTATAGCCATCAAATACCTATTGTCATTATAAGTATTTATAGCTATCAAATATTTACTATCATAATAAGTATTTATAGCCATCAAATATTTACTTCCGAATTCTTTTTTCCAAAATGCCAAGTGAATATCAAAATAGGAGAGAGGGGCCCAAAGTAGGGCGAGAGCCTATACTGGGGACGTAAGTAGTTCCACGTGGGCCCCACACTAGACTGCCTTAATATGCAATTGTAAAACAGTTTTCACTCACAAAGTCAACAAGGGTACTTGAATCACTGTACCACCAAAATTGTATTATAATTGGTTTATATTTGTCCTCGACACAAATAATTAATCGTAGTCTTACATGTCAGAGAATATTCAAAGCACATCAGACACCACAAACATAAAAGCCATATTGATTGTTACTGGTTTGTAGCTTTTAAACTTGCACCCAAAATATAAAATTAGTATAACCCACGCTCCCCTATAATATCACCACTTGCATTAGATCACGACCAATATTTTAATACAAGTACGTCGAGAAGAACAACTACGAGCCAAGAATGTCCCATCACCAAATCCAATCGAACCCACCCCCTATCCCACTGTGTCATTAATACAACTCTGAAAGGAAAATAAATCATTCATAACTGTCCCATCAGTCAAATCCATTCGCACGACAACTGGTGCATTCTCCTCTTATGCCACTTGCAACCACCAAAACAATGGCAATAAGGCCACCAAAATCGCTTGAGCAGCAAACAAACATTGCATGACATAAATACATACAAACTATGCAATTGAGGCACCCAAACATATCTTCAAATTTGAAAAAGGAGGACTGAAATTAAAGACTCCATACCAAAAAACATTGAACATATAAAGAGATTTTCAAATTCAAAAATGCATTTCCATTTACCACATCTCACTTTCATATTTAGTGCTACATTTTATTGGAGGTAGAGGAACAAAGAGGAGAAGAAGAAGCAACACCAGCAGCATGCTATCAACATTCAGGTACTCTACACAAACCTGTTGTTTATGCCTATGAATGTCAATTTGTTCAATGCTATGCAAATGTTTTTCACAATACTATAAATACCTTTGCTTTTTCATATAAACTCTTTATGTCCCAATGACAATATGTTGTATACGATGTTAATGTTTCTCTCAAAAACTTGTAACTCAACATCTAGGGTTTCAACTTACACTATTTGTGAATGTCTAGTCAATTTTGTGAATTTTATGGGTTCTTTTTACATTCTCTATGCCTCCCAATATAGATTTGTTCTATTCACTGTAAAAGTTTTGTGACCCACAAACTTGTAACTCAATATATGGGGTTTCAACTTACACTATTTATGTATGTCAAGTCATTTGAGTTTGTTTGGTGGAGTTTTCTTATGCTCTATATGCTTGCCAATATAGATTAGTTCTATGCACCATAACTGTTTATCAAGCACTAGTATGTAACAATTATATCTGGGGTTTCAACTTTCTCTATTTATGAATGTCAAGTCATTTCAGTTCAATTCCTGGGTATTTGTTATGTTCTATATGCCTAGGTATATAAATTAGTTATATGCACTGTAAATATTTCTCACCCACTATCCTCTAATTCAATATCTAGGGTTTCAACTTACACTGTTTATGGATGTCAATGCATTTCAGTTCCTTACAATGTGATTGTTAAACCCTACATGATTGTTGCACAAGACCAGGTCATTTTTTTAATGGCAATGTGATTGTTGCAACCTATTCTTTCTAACTCATTATCTGGGGTTTTGACTTATACTGTTTATGAATGTTCAATTTCAATGTTTTCATATATCATCTATATGCCTGGGAATGCCAATATGTTCTATGTTGTCTAAATGTTTCTCACACAAACTTGTAACTCAATATCATAGGGTTTCAAACTATTGATGAATGACAATGAATTTCAGTTATCTACATTGTTAATTCTAATCGATTGTATGTCATAAGACCAACTCCTTTCATTTCAATCCAAAAGGTTCTAAATGAGTGCAATTCAAACAAATTAGTATGATCACATAAAACTTCAACAGTTACCAAATTTACCATTAAAAACTATCAGCTAACACAATAAAGAAAATAAAAGGTTCATGCATCACTTTGTCTTTAAGGGTGTTCAATGGTGGTTCTTATCATTGTTTGAAACATGTCTAAATAATGTTTGTAGGTGCAATATAAAGTTGATATGAGGTCCACGCCAATGAAGAAGAGAGCCACAACAAGGTGGCCTGCATGTAAAAGAGGGGTTACATTCCCCCTTGACGAAGAACAAAATGATGAAGTGGAGATAGTTGTGATAGTACTGCTCCATCAGGCAGGCGGACAACAACATCACGACATTGGGATTTCACAATGAATGAAATAGTTAATCAACAAACAAATGACATGGTGGACAACCAACGTCGGGAACATAACGACGGCCTAAGTCTTCCCTCAGCCCCTAGCCCACTGTCTTGGTGGGCAGATGTATCTATGAATATGGGTAATGACAATCTAAGTCTTCCATCAGCCCTTGCCCAACTGTCTTGGTTGGTAGAGGGAGCTATTGATGTGGGTAATGATGGTTTAAGTCTTCCCTCGGCCCCTACCCAACCATCTTGGTTGGAGGATGGAGCCAAAAAAATGGGTATTGTATTGCAGTGGGAAGAAGAGCAAGGAAGTTACTCATTACCATCTCCACCTGCCACATTTTCCATACCACAATTGCTAGATTACTATGCATATTTGAGCAAGGAAAGAGAGTAGAAGGAGGAAGAGAGATCTAAAAATCAACAAGATAGGAAGGAGAGACAATAGAAGGAGCAAGAGATAGTTCAAAGGATACAAGATAGGAAGGAAAGAGAGCAAAAGAGGGACTAAGACAGAGTTCAAAAGAAACAAGATAGGAAGGAAAGGCAGGAGAAGATGGAGCAACATAGGGCTCAAAAGAAAAAAGATAGGAAGGAAAGATAAATCAACTGGTCCCATAGGTCATTGCAACGAGAAAGACATATAAGCAGTCCTACAAACCCGTTAGCAGACAACCATGCCTTGTTTCGGGAAATATTGAACATATACACCCCTCTATTTGGAGTTGTTGATGTCAATTTGAGTCTCAGCCCAAATGTTGGAAATAGTTGTTCAATACCATTGCATGAAATTTGCACTCAATTTACAAATGCAAATGAAAATCATGTAACAACTCAAAATGTAGAAGCAGGAGACGAGAACACATCTCCAGATGTTTATCTTGGCACACTTTATTGATGTTGGGAGGGACCATCCCTACAACTATATGAATGATTAGCTACTTTTTTGTTGTGTATTTTGGACTGCAATATATAGTTCAATTGTTGGTTGTTTACTTTTGTTGTTCAGGACTGTAATAGCCTGATATTAACCACATAAATTTTCCCACCACATCACCCTACCACTTATGCATCTGGCAATTTTGTTTTTTTTAATATCGAGCACCCCACCACCTGTCACGCACTGTTTACTCCATCCTATCCAAAATGGTCCCATTTTTCCCTCCATCCCAAAGTGGAGCCCATCCACCTCCTTAATCAATGAACAAATCTATGTGCATTGGATTGAACAGACGCGTGGCCTCGACAACCTTGCCACCCTAAACGAACAGTTTAGAGCATTAATCGCTCGCTACCTCCTTTGTTACCTCCACTAACCAACTTACCTTATGCATCCCTTTGCATTTACTCGAACTGTCGGGCAAGTAAATCGGAGATCAAGGTTCATTCAATTCTCCAAATTCTCGCATATCTCACTCACTCTCATTCCTTTTGTTTGCAAACATTCTCGAGTGTTTGTTTGGTTACACAACCATACTGTTTCGGCTATGCATTGGAGAGGCTTCTTTTCACCAAAGCATTTTTAGTATTAAACCATGTTGCATACACTGATAATTTGTAAAGTGTACTGATACATAGTTTAATACTTAAATACTCTTTTGAAAAAGAATTATCTTCAATGCTATAACCTCTAATGCCACTACAAATTTCTGTCCTTTAATATGTAAATGTTGTTGCTAGCATTACATTATGTATTTGATATCAAATGGATCAGTTTATTGGTTTATTAAATGGATATGTTTATCAGCCTAATTAGCAATATGAAGTCCATGTTGGCAGTACAGTGCAATTTCTTGTTAATGTAAGTCTGCTTAATTATATTGAAACTTTGTTTATGGTGATTGCTTGATTGGGCTGAAATGTACAACACACCTAACATAACTATTCCATGTATACAACATTATGCATTAACAACCACCAATAATATCACTTAAATCTTCATATAGTCATGTACACAGCACTGGCAACATCATTTACATGATATAGAATGTATAAAGTGCAACAACCTCTTCTGTATAATATAATGGATTTGGTGATGGGACAGTCTTGGCTCTTTGTTGTTCTCGTGCCATTGGATGTATGAAAATATTGGCAGTGATGTAATACAAGTAGTGATATTATATGGGAGTGTTGGTTATACTAATTTTATATTTTGGCCGCATGTTTTAATGCTATCGGCCATTAACAAGCAATGTGGCTTGTATATTTGTGGTATTAGATGTGCTTTGAATATTCTATGACATGTAAGACTGTGAATAACTATTTGTGTATGGGACAAATATAAACCAATTATAATACAATTTTGGCGGTACAGTGATTCAAGTACACTTGTTGGATTATATGTTTGGGGTATCGCATGGGCTTTCAATTGTGATGTAATCTTGTTTGCTATCCCCTTATTATTTAGTTATTCATTGCACAATAATGCAACCTAAAATTTCCTTTTTATATTTCATTGTTACTACAAAATATGGAAAGGGTTTAACTAGTTCTCTTTTGGAGGGTTTTCTGCCATGCACTTCTATTCGTCTATTCTTCATTGTGCAGATACATATATATGTATGCACATTTGTATGTACATAGCTTACTACATGTACATACATAGTGGATGTCCATATGTATGTACATGCTCTAATATATGTAAATACATACCTACGTTCATATATATGTATGTGCACAATAACTTTGAACACTCGTCTAAGTTTAATTTCGAAGGTTTTATGCCATGCACTTGTATTGTTCTATTCTTGAGTGCACAATCATTCATTGTACAAATATTTATTTCACAAATATTTAGTGCACATATGTATGTGGACACATATGTACATATTGAATATACATGTATGTGCATACTTTTGTACATATATACATATACATATGTATACTTATGTACTTATATGCATAAACATATATGTACAAATATGCATAAACATAAAAGTACATATATGCATATACATATTACAAGCATAGGTGGCATGGTCACGTGGTGGGCAATTGAATGAAGTTAGATTTTGGTTAACCATGAGAGGAAAGAAACATAAGAAATTAAACCCATTAAAGTCAAAGTGATGCTAGAACAAAAGCATATTTTCCTTGAAAAAGTGTGTTTAAGAACACAAAATTTGGAAGTGTTCATAAACACCCTAGATGCCAAACACTTCATTGATCACATTCTGGATGCACCAAGAAAGCCACGAAATTCCTTCAAACTATGGAAAACCACAAAATTTGATCAAAATCATCGAGACAAAAAAAAACAAACTTCAACTTAGGGAAGACAACACACCCAATACAAATCAAATAAATAGTACGACAAAAAAAAATTACTGATAGGAGATAGTGGTAGAGCCTTAGTGAGGTTAGAAACCTCACATGTATAGTAGGGATTTTCCTAATGATGTGTCTTGTTGCACTCACGAATATCTTGCTTGTTGCAAGAACAAATGAAAGGAGGGGTCAATCAAACACATGTATGCAGTACTTAGCTTAATACACAAAGAATATTACAAAAGTGTATACCTTTCAATTGCAACTCACCATCAATGAAGCTTAGAAGGAACAATGGGCTCAGTTGCAGCATGTATTTCTTTGCACGCTGATCAAGCAGAGTGAACAAGACACAAAATGGAAAAGTGTCAGTTGAATATACCATAATCTCTATGATATGTAGACATACATATATGCATACATATATATACATATATACAGACATATGTACATACATATACATATACATATATATACATACATATGTGTACATATATATACATACATACATATATATATGTATATATATACATACATATACATATACATATATATACATACATACATACATACATACATATATATATATATGTATGTATGTATATATGTATGTATGTATGTATGTATACATACATACATGCATACATACATGCATATCTATGTATATATATATATATCACCGCCAATATTATGCTTTTCTAGCAATTCTATATACATGTAAGCAATTGTATAGAGTCGTGGCTATTGTTGCATTCAATAATGAATTAGGGAGACTTGATTTTATGAACGCTCCTCCACTGCAACCTATGTTGCATTGGTCCACAATTCCATTTGAATTGTAAAGTGTTGCGTAGGGATCCATTGGAAGCCTTCACAAAACCAAGTCCCCTAAGTGATTCAAATACATATAGAGGTAGACAATGTGAAAGGGATGTGCATTAAAGACAAGTGTACATAAGAATAACAATAACTGTTTGATGAACACACAATTATACAAGAGTTTAAAGAAGAAAATGAAGAGCAATTGCTACGCATTAAGAATTGAGCATTTACCTCGCATACAACAGATTGCAATTCCCTGCCATAAAGAATATAAATGGAAAACCCAATGTAAACAGTATCATGTAGAAACATGTGGACCTCCAAACATAGGGTGTATAGGACCCCCTTAATATGCAATTGTAAAATAGTTTTCACCCACAAAGTCAACAAGGGTACTCGAATTATTGTACCACCAAAATTGTATTATAATCAGTTTATATTTGTCTCAAACACAAATAGTTATTCACAGTCTTACATGTCATAGAATATTCAAAGCACATCTGATACCAAAAACATATTGATTGTTAAAGGCTCGTAGCATTAAAACATGCATACATATATTTATACATATATGCATATATATATATATATATATGTATATGTATACATATATTACATACATATATGTACACATATATATACACATATTGCTTATTAATGGCCAGTAGCATTAAAACATGTAGCCAAAATATAAAATTTGTATAACCCACACTCCCCTTAAATATCACCACTTGCATTACATAACTGCCAATATTTTCATAGATACAATGTGACAAGAAAAACTAAGAGCCAAGACTGTCCCACCACCAAATACAATCGAACCCACCCCCTATCCCAATTTGCATAGCATAGAACAAATTGGCATTCAAAGGCATAAAGAATTAATAAAAAAGTGAAGTTGTTCTTTTGTGATGGAGAGTGTAACGTTGCTGCTGCTACTTATGCTCTTGTGTCCACCCCACATTAAAAGTAGGGTGCATATCCCTTGGTTACGCATCGTTCCTTCCATTCGTTAGACTCTCCATCTAAAAGAACAACTTCACTTTTTTGTTTAGGGAGTTGAATGTCTGCAGTTCCATGTAGATATGAATATGGAAGTGAGACGTGGTAAATGAAAATTGGAAAAGATTGAGAAATGCATTTTTGAATTTGTAAATCTCTTTATATGTTCAATGATGGTTTGGTATGGAGTCTTTAATTTGTGTCCTCCTTTTTCAAATTTGAAAACTCGTTTTGATGCCTTCAATTGCAGAGATTGTATGTATTCATGGCATGCAATCCTTGTTTTCTTCTCGAGCAATTATGGTGGCCTTAACCCATTGTTTTTTGGTGGTTGCATGTGGCAAAAGAGGAGAAGGCAACAATGTTTGTGTTGTAATCTAACTAGTGGGACACATGTGAACGATTGATTTTTCATGATTGATTTTTCATGAGTGTTGTGTTGCTGGGAAAGTGGGACATATACATATATGTACACATATGTATATACATACATACATAATATGTATAATTTGCCACTGCCTTTAATATTTTGTTGTTATGCACAAACTTTAACTTTGCAATTTGCCTTTAATATTTTTTTGTTATACCCAAATATGATAATGGGTTAAGTTGTTTTAATTTCCATGTTTGGTAATAGCAATGAAATAAAAAAAGCATTTCGCAAACAGAACTATTGTGCATGGAAGAACAAAATAATACAATTGCATAGTAGAATATCTTAGAAATGAAAACCAGTGATACCATATTCATATTTCGTAGTAACAATCACATATATATACATACACAATTACATATAAGAAGATATATATAATTGCATGGCAGAATATCTATATATATATATATATATATATATAATTGCATGGCAGAATATCTTCGAAATGAAAAAAAGTTAACTCATTTTCATATTTGGGAATAATAAAAAAATATCAAAGGCAAATTGTAGAGTGAAAGTTTGTGCATTGTCAAACACATGAATACAAGTGCATGTTAAAAAACCCTATAATTGTGAAGTAGTCAAACCCTTTCCATGTTTGGTAGTAATAATGAAATTAAGAAAAGCATTTCGCAGACAAAAGTATTGTGCATGTAAGAACATAATAATATAATTGCATGCAAGAATATCTTCGAAATGAAAACTAGTGATACCATTTTCATATTTCGTAGTAACAATGACATATATATACATAAACAATTATATATATATATATACACACACACTTGTTCATTATACATAAATATATGTATTCATGTATATATATGTATATGTATATGAATTTGTGTATATATATATATATATGAACATATATATAATTACATATATATATGTATGTATGTATGTATGTGTGTATGTATGTATACGTGTATGTATATATATAATTACATATATATATATATATATAGAGAGAGAGAGAGAGAATAACATATATAAGAACATATATATATAATTGCATGGCAAAAAATCTTCAAAATGAAAACAAGCAAACCCATTTTCATATTTGAGAATAACAAAAAAAATATCAAAGGCAAATTGCAAAGTTAAAGTTTTTGCATTGTCGAACACACAAATACAAGTGCATAGCAGAAAACCCTATAATTGTGAACCAGTCAAACACTTTCCATGTTTGGTAGTAACAATGAAATTAAAAAAAGCATGGCAGAATATGTTCGAAATGACAACCAATGCTACCATTTTCATATTTCGAAATGACATGAGATTATTTTAAGCAAATTGTAGAGTTAAAGTCTGTGCAATGAGGAACACACGAATGCAAGTGCATGGCAGAAACCCTCGAAATGATAAAAATTATAACCCTATGAATAATAATAATAGTGTAACCATTTCCGTATTTTGGAATAACAAAGAAATGTAAAAAAAGAAATTGCAGAGTTAAAGTTTGTGGAATGACGAACACACGAATACAAACCAGTCAAGCCCTTTCCATATTTCGTCGAACAAGTCTAATAGTAATGAAAAAACATTTAAACCAGTCAAACCCATTTCATATTTTGTATAAAGAAGCAAATATAACCTGCACAATGCAGAGTAAACGTCATGCAATGAATAATAGAATATAGACAAAAAGAAAACCAGTGAAACCCTCCCCACATTTCATCTTATGAATATTGTTGAAAGAAAAAATTTCGCAAAGAAATTATTTGAAAAAACTAAGTGCATGGCAGAATACCGTTGTATTCATAGACACTGTTATAGGCTGAGTGAGGTTAGAAACCTCACCTGAAAGAGAAAGGGAGCTCTCGAGAGTGCAGAGTTGAACGAAGAAGTGTGAAGAGCCGAACAATGAAGCATGGAAAGCCGAACCAATATCAGTGGGAAACCAAACAAACACTCGAGAATGTTTGCAAACAAAAGGAATGAGATTGAGCAGGATATGCAAGAATGTGAAGCATTGAATGAACCTTGATCTCCGATTTATGCGCCCGCAATTTGAGTAAATGTGAAGGGACGTGTAAGGAAAGTTGGTCAATAGAGGTAACGAAGGAGGCGACGAGCGATTAATGCTCTAAACTCTTCGTTTAGGGTGGCAAGGTTGTTGTGGACACGTGGTCATCTGATCCACTGTACGTAGATGTGTTCGCCCATTAAGGAGGCGGATGGGCTCCACGTTCGAGTAGAGGGAAAAATCGGCCCGTTTTGGACATGTCGGAGTAAATGGTGCTTGACAGGTGGCAGGGTGCTGGATATATTTTTTTTAAATAGTAGGCCCGATGCACAAGTGGCATGGTGACATGGCAGGAAATTTTTTAAATTTTTTTGGTCCACGTGGACCTCCAAAGTTGACCCGCCCTACTTTGGGCCCCTCTCCCCTAATGTTTGAAATTTTAGCTATAAATTTCTTATGCATCATACTACATCGCATACAAGACAACCTAAAAAATAAAATGGAATTTTGATTTTCCATGATGTCATTAGCCAAGAACTTCAAAAAAAATCTATGGATGCTTTATTAAAATATCATTGCTCAATTTTGTATGCCATCATTGTTCTCCTTGATCAGTGATGTAGAGCATGGAGGGAGACTCCAAACTAACACAATCTCAATGAACTTTGCAAAGCCCAAACCCTAGCACTTCAAACAAATGACTTTTCTCACAATCTTCCACTATGCTTTGATGAGAGCAGCAAACAAGGTAATTTTGACATAATTTGCAGAAGACAACTCAAACCCACAATCTAAAAACTGATTTGTATACCCATTAAGCCCTTCTATAACATATCTTAAATGCAGGTGGGGTTACTTTGGAACATATCCCTCAAAAACTTGCTGCTATGCTATCCCAAAGGCCTAATTAGGTTTGCATGCATAGGGGTTTATAGAATCTGTATACTCCATGGGTCTAAACTCCAAGCCAACACCTCAAACACATCAAATATGACCTGCACATTCTCACCAAACCTTTACAAATAACTTTACAAGATTTTTTTAACCAACCATAACCTCTATGCACCAAAATTGCTCAAAAACATGCTTTTTCTAGCCTAGGGCATCATTATTCTTGCACAAAACCTTAGTTTTGACTCTTGCAACATGGGAAACACAAAGAGCATGTTTATACAGGCCTATACACCAAGTTTTGTGAATTTTCATCAGATATAATTAAAGTTATGCATTTTTCTATGCCACTAGTTAAGCCAGCTAGGGTTTCAAACGATTTACAAAAAAAATGCCATATCTTCCTTAATTATCATTGAAATGGAATGAAACAAAAAGCCACAAAAAGTAGATTCATCACACTTTCATCTCCCATTGGTTTCCCACCTTTATTTGTCCGTACAAGCACGTGCCATTGAGAGGAGTAGTCAGGAACATTGAAAAAATGCATAAATTTAAGTGTTTTATTGCTTCAAACTTCCTCCAATTCATTCAACAACCCAAAACAACGATGGAACCAAGCGTTTTTAACCTTTCCCAACTTGTTTCAGCAGTTACAAACCAACTTCTTTTAATTCCAACCGAATTTGACCCTTCATCTTCCTCTTGTTGCATTTTTGCATTTTACAATATGACAATTTTTGCAAGAATTGACAACTTTTACAATATTTGCAATATGACTTCAAAATGAACTCCTAGGACTTAAACTAGAATCAAACCAATTCAAATGGTCTAAAAGACCTTATTACATAAACCATACACAAACTAAAACAAAATTTACAAAATGGCCTCATGGAGGCATGAACTCAACTAGGTGCTCTTGCACCATACTCCCCATGGAAAAAGAACTCAAGTCCCTTGAGTGAGGACCTACAAATACATGAGAACCTGCACTACAACTTGCAACCACAATCACTTGTGAAAAGAACAAAGCAAAAGGTAAAGCTGCAACTTCCACATTTGTCCCTTGATTGCATTTGTCAACTTCAACATGTAGTTGCTTCATCTTGAACTTGGGTCTATCTCTCCTTACAATCTCAACAAGAAATTTGTGTATTCCTTCTTCATCTGAAAACATTGTCGAACCTGCTGCAAATATACCTCCTCCATTCTTCTCCTTCACTTTAGGAGCATGCTTGAACTTGCCCATCTTCCTTTGCAACTCATCCTTACACTCTTCAGTTTTGTTTTCCCCCTCTTCCACATGATGCTTTGGCCCTACAATTGTTTTTTTCTCAGGTTTAGGAACCTCTGAATTAACTGAAATAGAATGTCCATCATCCTTTTCTTCAAGGTTTGAAATAGCTACAACCTCCATATGCTTTTCTTCTTCTACTTTGATGAACTTTTCCCTATCAACTATCATCACATCAGCTTGCTTGGCTTGTTCTTTATCTTCCTCCATCAACAAAGGTTCTATTATCTCCACTTGCCTTCTCCTCTTCAAAATAATCTTCTTGATAGGCCACATAACCTTCTTCTTGATTGTTAAATGCCAACTTTGCATCTCAATCTTCAATATTTCCTCTATCTTTTCTCAAATTTCCATCATTAGTTCCAAAGCCTATCTCAACTCTTCTATCTCTTGATCCACATCTATTTGTTTCTCCTTTTTTTTTCTCCATCTCTTTTTCCTCTCTTTTCATCACTTGTTTCTTTTTTTGTAAACCCTCACTCTACAGGTATCTCTTTCACACATCCATTCTTCACACACACAACTATCCTCTACCCAATAAGATTCTAGAAGATGCACTCTTCAAGACCTCTTCTACCCACTTCCTCTCAGTGGAAGAAATTTGCACACCTTCTACCAGCTTCATCACTATTGGAGGATACAACAATCCTTCTCTCACAACTTCCTCTCAGGGTCTTCTAGCTCTGATACCAATTGATGCAGAGCATGGAGGGAGAATCCAAACTAACACAATCTCAATGAACTTTGCAAAGCCCAAACCCTAGCACTTCAAACAAATGACTTTTCTCACAATCTTCCACTATGCTTTGATGAGAGCAACAAATAAAGTAATTTTGACATAATTTGTAACAGACAACTCAAACCCACGATCTAAAAACTGATTTGGATACCCATTAATCCCTTCTATAACATATCTTAAATACAAGTGGGGTTACTTTGGAACATATCCCTCAAAAACTTGCTGCTACACTGTCCCAAATGTCTAATTAGGCTTGCATGCATAGGGGTTTATAGAATCTATATACTCCAGGGGTCTAAACTCCAAGACAACACCTCAAACACATCAGATATGACCTTCACATGCTCACCAAACCTTTACAAATCACTTTCCAAGAGTTTTTTAACCGACCATAACCTCTATGCACCAAAATTGCTCAAAAACATGCTTTTTCCAACCTAGGGCATAATTATTCTTGCACAAAACCTTATTTCTGACTCCTGCAACATGGGAAACACAAAGAGCATGTTTATACAGGCCTATATGCCAAGTTTTGTGAATTTTCACCAGAGATAATTAAAGTTATGCATTTTTCTATGCCACTGGTTAACCTAGCTAGGGTTCAAACGGTTTACAAAGAAAATGTCATATCTTCCTTAATTCTCAATGAAATGGAATGAAACAAAAAGCCACGGAAAGTAGATTCATCACACATTCATCTCCCATTGGTTTCAGACCTTTATTTTTCCATACAAGCATGTGCCATTGAGAGGAACAGTCGGTAACATTGAAAAAATGCAAAAAATTAAGTGTTTTATTACTCCAAACTTCCTCCAATTTATTCAAAAACCCAAAACAACGATGGAACCAGGTCTTTTTAACCTTTCCCAACTTGTTTCAGCAGTTACAAACCAACTTCTTTTAATTCCAACCAACTTTGACCCTTCATCTTCCTCTTGTTGCATTTTTGCATTTTACAATGACAATTTTTGCAAGAATTGACAACTTCTACAATATTTGCAATGACTCCAAAATGAACTCCTAGGACTTAAACTAGACTCAAACCAATTCAAAATGGTCTAAAAGACCTTATTACATGAACCATACACAAACTAAAACAAAATTTACAAAATGGCCTCATGGAGGCATGAACTCAACTAGGTGCTCCTGCACCAATCAGACAACTCCAACTTAGGGATCTGGATAAATTTCAAGTCTTATTTAGGATATGCGTCTTGATCTCGTGATTTCTCTACTCGCTTCTCTAGGTCACAACACTCCACACCAGCTTAGGGTTTGCACTATTAGTTATCCTTTCACAAGCTAATCAGTGCCTTTACACCTAAAATTTTAACATAACAAAATCTAAGGTTTTGGTTAGTAGTACTAAGACTACTATTAAGTTTTTTTCACATTAAAACTATCGTACATTTCCTTTATTATTTATCAATTGCATCAATATGAGTTTTGATCATTGACTTTGCCAGATGCTAGATTGCTCTTAAATTTTCTATTTATACATTGCATCCATTTGTTTGTTCATTTGGAAGTGAGATGACTATTAATTGTGTTTTCTAACTCATTGACTTTGCCAAATGCTAGATTGCTCTTAAATTGTCTATTTATACATTGCATCCATTTGTTTGTTCATTTGGAAGTGAGATGACTATTAATTGTGTTTTCTAACTCTAAATTTACATTCAAAAAGTTAAGAAAGAAAGTACTAAAGTTGATGTTTTCTTGTATTGAGGTGGTATTATCATAAGTAGTTTTACATTATTATTTGCAAGAAGAATTGATAATATTTGTTTACTATGGTTACCTACATATATCCAAACCCTCAAAACATACCATTGTTTAATCCTTTGATTACTTTTTATGCTCACTCTCAGCATTGCACTGTCAAGTGTGTGATTACAGTTGCCTCTTCTTCCATTCTTAGGCTTGATTTGCTTTCTAAGGTAAGTTTTCTTTCCATTGAGTGTATTTTATTTTTTCAATATTTCTTGCACAATTAAGGCTTCTCCCAGTGTTATTCAACCTGTAAGCATTTCTCTAGATTTTTCATTTAAGTATAGACTCTAGAGAACGTTAATGCTTGAGGACTTGGTATCTTTCATACCCACATATTCAATTTTTTTCCAAGGCATGTAATGCGTTAACATAATCCTACATTTATTCGTCAATACCATCACAATTTTTGAAAGAAATTTATTCCAACATCATCACAGTTCTTCGCCCAGTTTTTATATTGTCATCGTGATTCTGGATTGCAGCATACTAAACTCCTAATTAATCGTCCCGTCCTACCTTTTGCGAAGAGCATACATTTCCCACCATCTTTTTACATGGGAGAAACTTTTGAACTTGTGTAAATATTATTTCTACACCAAAAAAATTAGACAAAGAAGTATGATTGTAATTGGTCATGCTAAGAAATTTATTCCAACATCATCACAGTTCTTCGCCCAGTTTTTATATTGTCATCGTGATTCTGGATTGCAGCATACTAAACTCCTAATTAATCGTCCCGTCCTACCTTTTGTGAAGAGCATACATTTCCCACCATCTTTTTACATGGGAGAAACTTTTGAACTTGTGTAAATATTATTTCTACACCAAAAAAAATAGACAAATAAGTACGATTGTAATTGGTCACGCTAGTTATGGCCTACCACATCTGCATTAAATGCTCCTTGGAAAAGAGGCATATAAAAAATGGCATGTATCTCAAAAACATCTTAAAATGTGTTGACCCCTTGAGTACTCGAAAGATCTTTCCATCGTCTCCATTTACTATTTCATCTTTAATAGCTTCGTGGAGCAACAGTTGGAAAGAATCTAAATTCTCCCTAATTTTCTCCAGTTTGAGATGTTTGATATTTGCAAAGAAGGTAATCCGAAGGATTTCTTGTGTCTCAAGACCGTATGTCTAGTGTATGATCTTGTTTGATGGAATACAAGCATGAAACAGTCTTGAGACCATTGGTCTAGATTGTGTCTAGATTTTAAGATCTCGTGACAACATAGTAAATGAGTAAATATTATAGTTATTTTTCATTTATTATTCAATAAAATGAAATTCAAGCATGTAGTACAGAAAGCGAAGTGTGAAAACATTGCATGTAAACAAAAACATTATCGAAATGAGTGAACGATGCATATTAGTATTAATATCTGCAAACAGAAGCCTTGCAATGATTCTACTTTTCAAATGTTAAGATTCTTAAATGTTCTATTGTTGTTACCTTATTAAGTCTCCTCTATCCACGAAGACATAACAAAAGCAATTGAAAAGTGAAACTAATAAAATGCAACATAAAAAGTGCTATTACTTGTGTCTCCCACATTCTAGTATCATAATCAATCAAAAACATGCAACTACTTTTGCCGACCACAATTTAGCATCATTGGTACTCAAATTCATATAAGTGAAATATGCAACTATCAAAATATCGAACTCTGGTACCTCCAAGCATGTATACACAAATATGTATGTAATTATGTCTCAGCACCGAGACACTCTCAAATTCATTATCATTGCCAACTCATTTATTCTAGTTATCCTGATTAGGGAATGATTGGGAGCACACTCATAAGCGGCAAAAGATAATTTATATGAAAGATAAAGCTGTAAAACCACTTGTCTGGTTAATGACAGGGAAGACATCAAACACCGAAAATTCTATGAAATTGCATGTAGGCATGTAATCATCTTAGAAAAAGAACAAAAAGCCAAGATATAATGCTTAATCATCTCATGCTATCTACTTCAACATTAAAAACCTATAAAATATTAGACTAATAACACTTATATTACATTAAAACTTTACAGTGTCACAGTAAAGGACCTCTACGATGCAAATGGACATCAGCCAAGAATATTGATTTCTGCTACAGCTTACCTTAAGACTTCCTGACACTTCTCTTAAGTGGTAGACTATTACGACAAATGTTACAATCTAATTACAGCTACAATTTCAATCGTACTGTAGCTTCCAAATAACTGTTAACATTACATAGTTAAGGTTTGTGAATCTAAGAGACAATCTTCTTGAAACAGATGATAACATAGCAAATTCTCTTTTCTCAATTATGGAGAAAATGATAAATTATGTACTTTTCAAGAACACCTCTCCATTCAGGCATCTCAGAGGAACTGAAGAGGCCCAAGAGTACCTAAACAGACATGAACTGAAACTTTTGCTACTATTTAAATTGGTTACTGTACGCTAATGTACACCAGCATGTTGACAAATTCAAAGCACAAGCACTATCAGTTTCTCCCAGAAAACCAAATAGTGTCCTTGCCTCTCAACGTTGATCTAAATTGGGGCCTCTTTTTCTGAAAGTTAGCATTTTCATAATAAACATTTTCTGCCTAGCAGGTATGGAGTTGAAATGATTTGATAATCAAGTACCTTCTACTACAGAAGATGTATAGAAGCCAACCAAAAATCTTGATTGCCACAGTGCAGACTCGTACATCCCTGATAAGCTCAAAAGTGAGATCACAACCTCTGTGTAACCAGGCAATTCCTCGATAACTCTGCCATACAAATAAGGGTAATAATACTATGATATTTCCAAAATAAGAAATTGCACGGACTTTCCTAACAGTACACTTACTACATCTGATATTGCAAGTGAGCTTCAGTGTTGTTTTGATATCACAAATATTAACACCCTCCAAGGGGAAATGCCATATGCCAAAAGGAATATTAATAACAATATTGCAAATATTTTGCCTTAAGAGCCTAAGACTGCATGTTCACAAAAATGTTATGTTTTGAATGTACAATCTGGTACATGTATGCATGTGCATTTGGCTTGCTTTTCCGTAAACTCCTGCCAAAGATCACAGCTGCTTTGTTAGGTTCATCTTTGTAATGACTTGTTATGGTAAGCAGATTCAACAGATGACATTAAGCAGACTGAATCTGTCAGAATCATTAATTACAAAAAGGTTGCCTAAACACACCTGAACCTGTTTCTGAAGGGCTTTCACATATTCAACAGCCTCATCCAACATGTCAGCAATATTTGTAGTTTGCTGTATTGAGTCAATAGCAATAGAAAATTCTCTATTAGACCATAAAATCTTAGATATAAAAGAAAGCAGAATTCTGCATCTGGCTAAAAACTTCAATAGAAATTTTAACTTCTTGCCTTATCACTGTTTGGCACAAGTTCCTGCAATTTCCTCATTCGTTCACTGATTCGTGTTCTTCGAACCTAACAGTAAGCAAACAAAAACATTAAATGGTTGATGACCGATTCATGTTCTTCACACCTAATAGTAAGTCGTAGCACACAAAATAATTAAATGATCAAACCTTCATTCACAACCAACCAAACATGAAAATAAAATCTTTGATACTGACTCTCTCAGCAATGCTTCGTGGGTGTGTTGCGAATCCCCGCTTTGCACGAACTTTGCAGGGAACAGAATCTTGCAGGAGCTCTTCCATTGCAAGTTCTGCAGATATGGATCTTGACAAATTGTATGGCCGATTGACTAATGCAGATGTGCCCTGACTTCCTGTCTCTACCTTCTTATGTACAGATAAAAGAAAAGAAAATAGTTATCAAGCAAGCATATTCACTAAAACTTAACCAAACACAACCTTCCATGAAAATGAAACCAGAACTTCTTATACCTGGGCATCTGTGTTATGCAGATCTTGCATCGTTACTTTCCCATCCAATTCTTTTGAACGCTTTCTTGCAGCATAGTTTGTACCATTTTGCATGCCAGAATGTTTTCCAGAAGGCATTGTTGCATCATCCCATGACCCAACTGAAAAACTTGAAATGTATCCTTGCCGTACATTCCCACTGCCTAAGTTACCATCATCAGAACTGTTCCCTACTTGATTTTCTGCAGAAGACCCGACCATAGCAGATACACCCATATCTGTGGAAAGTTGGGATAACAGCCCAGGAGGGGAACTATTCTGCCGCAAAAAACTTGTTTGGTTTTGAACTCTGTTTGGGGGAAGGATATCTCCACAAGAGCTTCCTAAACCCATGGTAGTCCTATTTTTTTCTTCTGGATAACCTGCAAAACAAGGATAATATGACAACATTAAATAACCATCTTTTATTTTCTCTGGTCTTGGGGAAAGCATTTAAGGAACTCATCATGATACACACCACTTTCAAAGGCACCTTGAGCCTCAGTAACTAATCCAGATAGTAGCCCAGCTGGGGAGCTACTATGTCGGATAAGGGTCCTCTTGGACATTGAGGAGGATGCATTAGTTACCCTTCCAAGGGGATTGCAGGAAACTAAGTTTGTTTCGTACAAGCCAATCTGCTGTCCACCTGGGTGAGAAGCTTGAATTTGTTTTGCAAATGACATTTGAGAAGTGCCAAAACTGTCATGGGATACATCAGGTCCGTTCTCAAGGATTGCAACAAGATGGTGGTGCTTGCCCAAATCTTCTCTAGTGGCATGTCCTGCACTTCTATTAAGGGAAGGAAGCTGAGGCACATTCCTTCTCATATAATCATTGCGTTCTCCATAATGCTTTGCTGGCTTGTTCTCCCCAAGATGAGAGGATGATAAACTTGATTGATGTTGCTGCATTGTTTTAATATTAGATTGCAATGGAAGGGACGAATCATTAGAGAAATATTGTGATATGATCTTATTATTCTCTTCTTCTTCTAGACTTGAGAAAAATGAGCTTGGTGCAGAATGATAACGCATCAATCCCAATGAACCCTGGAAATTGTTTGACAAGTCTGTTCCCATTGATGCTGTAACATCAACATGGGCTACATTGCAAATTGAAGGCTTATAATCAACATCCATAAAATCCAGATTATCTGTCTGCTGCTGAATTGGAGGCGTCTTCTCTGAGTCCATAGAGTAATGGGAGAACTGCATTTGGATTCCTTTTGAATCAGATTGACCAAGACATCTTGGTGGTGTGCCTAAGCCTACATTAAAGCTTTGTGCTTGGTCATTAAACATTTTTGTGTACAAAACCTACAGTTGACACAAAGCATGTATTGTCACTAGTTAGATTTAAATTTCAAGCAAATAGGAGGTCTGATGTATTCCAAGAAATTACTGTACAATTAAAAAATCAAAACTTAAAAGGCATGTTTTCTATTTCAATAAAGTAAGCTTTAGCACAAATACAGCATATCATAAACTGTGGCACAACCCATTCATCTGATACTAAAATTGGCATCCACCAGGTAAGTCCAAATCATCTTGCTGAAGTTGGACTAGAAGTCCTACAACATGCATTTGTTAATTCTACAAACCACAGACTAAAAGCCCCATACGATTTTATCCTGGGTTGGTAAAGTCTACAAATTGCATTCTCCTTGCATTCAACATTATACTGATCTGGCCACATAGCTATTAAAAAGTCAACAAATATAACACAAGCTGATGTAGGCTTGGATCTTTTTAGCAGCTAGAAAACAATAGCAGTTTTGCATTTCACTTGATGTGCCTAAAATTGTACTTCATATCATATCATGCATGTTATCTGGAAGTCTAGATTGTACTTTAAGCTTCTTGTCATAACATTTTAAAACTTATTCCACAATTACTAATTTTCCTTTCATAATGTTGTTCTGAATGAATCCCTGTCAGATTATATCACAGATGGTGAGCAGTTACAATGATTGTCTCAAATAGATGGTGGGAAAATGTCAGCAATTACCAAGAAGTTACATGATGCTCAATCTAGGAATCACCCTGCTCTGTCCATTTACAGTGGAAGGCTGGAAAAATATAATCATCAAAGAACATCAGTACATATAGTTGCTTCAAACGTAAAGGCTGCACCTTCCCAAGCCACTGAAATTTTCTTCTCTCTACTAGATCTAGAAAATCTCTAGGAAAGTAAGTGAAATACAGCACAATTGGTAGGAAGCAAACAACAAATATCAACAGCAAGCAGAAAACAATTAATTCATTCCAAAGCAACACATACATGGAATTCCTGTTATTTGATATTGTACCTCAATCTTGAAGTATTTTTTAAAACAAGTACTGCACGATTTTGATCTCCTTCCGTACAATATTTGTTTTTTTCTAAATCACAGTACTGAGTTCGAAGTTGCCCCTTGCTTGAAATGCATCTCTTTTATTTTTACCTACACCATTGCAAAATGAATTTTAACATAGAAGAGAAAATCTGCTTCAAGATCAGAAAGATTTCACAACTACTCATCAGATCACATGATTCCAAAACTTCTCCAGTTAAGCGTGGAATAATTTTACAAATGCTTCAGATTTCATATCAAATTCTGAAAACTTCCTATCATTTTCAATTATATATTAAAGATAACCTTCTTTACAAGTACTGACTAATAATTATGTGAATTGAGATAAATCATAAATCTGTGTTTCATTTGAAGTTAGCATCATGGGCTTCAAAAATGAAATTCTATAAAATGAATTTTTTTTATAAACGCTCACTAAAGACTCTGTAGAACCTATGGGACCACAAAATTACATATGCAATTCGAGTCATAATGTTTGCAGATTAACTTTCTTTCTACCACAGAGAACCATAACATTCTATACTACCAAAGAACAGGAAATTAAAGGATTTAGAACTTGTGGAGAAAATTAATGAGTCTTGACAGAGCAAAAAATATGGTTACAATGTTACATGCAAGTGAATAATCAGAGACTCTCCTGTAATCTATAGCAATTCTTCTTTACAGAACAAAACATGGATAATCCGAATTTTACCCCACAGAAATTTTACATTTTTTTCTTAAAAGCTAGGAAGCATCAATCAGAGACTCTCCTGTAATCTATAGCAATTCTTCTTAACAGAACAAAACATGGATAATCCGAATTTTACCCCACAGAAATTTTACATTTTTTTCTTAAAAGCTAGGAAGCATCAATCTTATGTGAAATCAACATTTCCTCTACTGTAGGTTGCTATTCAACGTTTCCTCTAAGGAATTTCCTATTTTAATTAAAATCCACGCAAGACCCTGTAGGATTTATGGAACAGCAAAATTATATGTACAATCTTAGACGTAATGTTTGTAGATTAACTATTTTTAAACTCAAGTTATCTATAATCATAACCTTAAGCACTAGAACATTCTTAACTGACTAACAAAAAAGGAAAATGAAAGGCTTCCAAACTTACTGGAGAAAAATTAGGGAATGTTTACAAAGAAGAAAAAGTGGCTCCATGCATGAGAACATCAGAGATCCCCATGTAGTGTAATGCAGTTCTTCACAAAACACACATAAATACAAGACAAAATGCAAAATTTACCCCCATTTTTTAAAAAACTATGGTGCATCATAAACACTTCATTGAAAAAATCAAACTAAAAATTAACAAAATGCATTTTAAAAACATAATTGAGAATTCTTGAAACCTTTTTCTATTGGTTGGACAAGATTAGACTTTCCCTTTGTGCTCATTATCAAATCACTCCATCTTTCTTTAAAATCACTCACAATGATTTCACTGTACACCATTACTGACTTTCCCTACAAGTTGTGCAAGAAAATCCAGGCCCAGAACTCTCACAATACTAAATAAAATGTACACAAACACCGCATCCACATCAGATGAGAAACATTCCACATCCCCTTTTTACACTTGCAAGGTATATTTAGTGTGCCAACCTGATACCCAATAAAAAAAAGTTGCATCTGCCAGACTGGGACGGCCTCTCATTTGTCTCGACTCTCTGCATAGTCAGTCAAGGGAAGAAAGAAAGAATCCCACAGCCAACAAAAATTATGCTTGTCCAATAGTTCTAACAGTGACCAAAGTTCAAAATAGCTACATAGAAACTAACACAATTAACCCATGAAGTTATTGTCAGCAATAAGTACAGGAATCTAAGCAAAGAGCCAACCAAAAGAAAGTGAAGATGATATGTGCTATGTGTAAAAAGAAGAAGAAAATAAGTACGGGAAAAGAAAAATAAGTGAAGAGAAACAGTGCCATGAAGACAGGATTTTGTGAAAAATATCAGAGGTTTGGTGTAATTTTGATCTATTTTCTCTGTATTTTTTGTTTTTCCTGCAGCTATGCTTATAGAGACTGCAAACTACACAACACAATGTGCATGAGAAAATAGTGTTTCTTTTCTTATTTTTTGTCTTTCTAGGTGTTATTTTAGTTTTTAGTTTCTTACCATTCAATGCCAGGGTATTACATACATCAAAGAAACAAAAAGAAACCTGTACTTGTTTTGATTTTTCAGCAGTCTTTTGGAAAAAGAAGTTTCTTTGTTTTTTAATTATTTTCAGTGGTCTAGATTACATCTATGTTTTTACAAGTGAATGCTAGGAGAATTTGGTGAATTGGAAAAGATCTGTACATATTTTTGAGCTTCCTGATGTTTTCTTTGAGAAAAGAGGTTTTTTAATTTATTTTTATTCAGCATTGCCTGTGATTTTAATGGTGGATACTGGAAAAATTAGGGAATTTGCTGGTTTAGGGAACAACAAAAGGAAATCTGGTGAAATCAATGGAAGCAGAAGTGCAATTTGTGAAAATCTGGCAGATGGTTAAGAGGATGGAAAAGATGGAAATAGCAGTATAATTTGTGAAGCACAAAGAGACTTTAAACTTGTGTAAATGTTCAAAACACTGGTTAAAACAATAGAAATGATGAAGTATCAGTGTAATTTGTGAAGACTTAACAGAAATCAGGTTAAAATGCTGGAGAGGAAACAAGCTGCGGTGTCATTATTTGCTGAATAATGGTTGAAATGATGGAAAAGATGGAAGTAACGGTGTAATTTGTGAATATATTAAAAACTCTGGTTAAGTTTCTATGAAATGGAAAAGTTGCACAAAACAGTGGAAAAGGTAGTTGAATAGGTTAATTTGTCAAATCTGTGATAATGTGTTTATATGATGGTTAAAACAATGGAACAGGTTGAACTGTAATTGGTGAAAAATAATTGATATTATTGTTAAAACTATTAAAGATTATATTACCAAGTTTTAGCTCTGCTAGGGTTTCGTATGCATATGATCTGTCTTATGTCACCCTATTAACATATTGCTCCTCTCTGCTGGATTTTCTAGGCAATATTAGCATTAAACACTCACATTCAATCCTGCCTTTTGGGCATATTTGCTTTAAGTATGGCCCTTAACCATCCTAATATAATTATTTTTACTAAGGCATTGAGAACAGGACCAAAGAAAGCACATAAATTTGTCCCAGAGGTCTACAGTGAGGTAATGAATCTGAAATTCCCTCAGTTTGTAGAGGTGACCTTAGCTTCTGATGCTGTAGATTCTATTTGTATCAAATAATAGTTAAATTGCTTACTCTATTGATTGTATGATGTATCCCCTCTGATCAATCCCTCACCACTTGGGTTAAGTATGAATGGAGCTGTATGACATAAACCTCAAAGATGTCTACAACATGACCAAGGGATTTTTTTGTTTTCTTTTTCTCAAGTGCAGTGCATGCAAACACTTTTGGCCAAGTCCTGTTGTTAGTTTATGCAGGCAGCAGAACATCCTTATGGTCCTTTCGCAATGGTCTCTAGACTTTGTAGTTTCAAAAAGGCATCTCTGTGAGTGTTGGTCTAAGTTAAGCTGCAAGGTCTACCATCCCATTTTGGGCTTTTCTAAGCAAAATTTTGAAACCTATAGTTTGCAACTCAGAGAGTTTTCCCCTAACTTTTGAGAACTTGCAAGTTTTTCTGCAGGTCAAGTTTTTTAGCCATGAAGAGAATTTCTTCTGTAGAAGATTCTTCTTCATCATCATCTGATGAACAGCTTTCATCCTTTGAATAGAGGCTCTTCTTGTACTTTTGAAACTTCTCTTTTCCTCTATACTTCTTGTTGTTGAACTTCGGCTTCCTTTCATTGTTGCTGTCCTCATTCTTTGCATATGGACAATTAGCTGCAAAATGTTCTACCTTACCACAATTGAAGCACTTGAAAGGCAACTTGCCTTTGTATTTTCCTGAACCCTTCTTCAACTTCCTCATGAAGTGAGCTTCTTCAGTGTCTGAATCTTCATCTGAACTATCACTAGTTGCAAGCTCCTTGTCTTTTCCCTTTTTATAAACTTTAAAGGCTGCCTCCTTTTTGGATGATTGATCAGGAATTGTCCTCATCTCATAGGCTATAAGAATACCATGTAACTCATCTACTGTCAACTTGTCAAGATCCTTCATCTCCTCAATAGCTGAAACCTTTGCATCAAAACGCAAAGGAAGAGATCTTTTGAACAACTATGGATTCCTCTATCTTCTCTCCTAAGCCTTTGATTGTGTTGACAATTTCATCTACACGTAGAAGATATGCAGCGACATTCTCTTCTTCCTGCATCCTAATACTCTCAAATGTCTCCTATGTGTCTAAAGCTTTTCCTTCTTGACTTTATCATCTCCTTTATAAGTTTTCTGAAGTTTATCCCAAATTTCATGAACTGTATCACAATGCATAACCTTAACAAATTCAGATTCTACCAAACCATAGAGGATGGCATTTATCGCTTTGGCATTGTTTTCAAAAGCTCTTTTACCATCTGCATCCGTTGGAGTCGTTGGAATTGTATATCCTTTTACCACACTTCGCCATATATCAAATCCAAGAGACATCAAATATGCATGCATTCGTATACTCCAGAAGGCGTAGTTTGAACCATCAAATAAAGGAGCTATGTTTGTAGAAAGACCTTCATGAGAACCCATGTGTGCTTACAGGATCTACCTTCAAGCGATTAAGCTCCCTTTTTGAAGGAACCCTGCTCTGATACCAATTGAAGAGCACACAAAAAATACTGAGAGGGGGCGGGGGGTGAATTAGTATTTTAAGACTTTAAAACTTAAAACCATATGAATCATAAATTAAAACAGTAAGAGCAAACATTGAACAAGATGAACACTGATTTCACATGGAAAACCCTTACAAGTAAAAAACCACAGCGAAATATGCTTTTATTAACTTCAAATGGGTACCAACCCAAGAGACTACAATCTCCATATTACAAGAGTGAGCACCAACTCCCTTGAAGCACCAACTTCAGTGTGAGCACCAACTTACTGAGAATTATCACAACACTGCAACTCTGAATTCAACGCATTGCTTTTCACTGAGTAGTTATGTTCAGAAAATTTCAAGGACACCTAAATCAGATTGTATTACAAATGCGTATATCAACACCTCAAAATCAGAACCACAACAATACTTCCCATGTGCACCTTGACTTCACCTCATGCTAAAGTAACTTGAGCAATTACAACAAAAAAACTGTCCTCAACCTATTCAAATTATTTTTAAGTTCACTGACTCCAATTGCTGTTTTTGGTAGCTATAGCAAGAAAAGTATAATATAGAGCAGGAAGAACATGCTTCAAAACATCCTCTTATGAATTGACTGGAAATGGTCCACTTCACTCACAACACACTGTCACCCAAAAATGTCGATTTCAATACACTTTTCATTTATAAGAGTCCATGCAAAAAGGGCCAAATAGATTCATGTGGCACAAATACAAACAGCTCTACACCACTTGTCATTGAAAGAGATAGCAATACCCCTTTTTTTAAAAACTCACAACTTTCACACACATCTGTTGTCCAAGACCATAGAAAATGCATCAAAGCAATCTAAGCACTGTCATCGATCAAAGCACTCCCATGACTTTGCTTGAAGCAACCAAAAGAAATGTAGAGACTACAATAGCATCAAGTCGACTAGACGGGGCGGTGGGCCTAGCTCGATTGGCTAAAGCATCCTGTTGTAGGCAAGAGGTCACGAGGTCTAGTCTCCCCACCATCCCCGTGGTACCGGAGGGCGTGTCGCACCAACGCCACCGGTCACGTGAAAAAAGTTTACTAGGCACACTGCAGTTTATAAGGGGGCAGATACCCAACTGATTCTTGTAGTCTAAAAAAAAGTCGACCAAACATAAACTTGCGCGATAAAAACTTTATTCAGCCCACACCAAAAATTAATGAAGGCAATTAATTTCCAAAGTGAACACGTCCACAACAAAGACTCCAAGTGAATGCTAGTTGTTACTCTAGCCTACGACTTCAACTCTCCCATGCGAATTGACAAAAGAATAAATGGCACGGCTTTGTCATCATACCCACACTATTAGAATGGTAGTGATACATTTTTTAAATTAATCACTTCCCTATTACACAACCTGCGCTAAAGGAATAGAGGATAGCAATAGTATTTTAAATGACCACGGTATCCTTTCGCCGACATAGCAAATGTGAATGATATTTCCCTTAAAACAGTCACTCAGAAATAAAAGATTCCACAAACGTGAAAAGACCACCGCTACTGAAGGAGCAATCAGCCAATGAAGGAGCCGTCAGCTAAAAAAGGACTGTCAGACACATGCAAATTAATTTCGAAGGAATGAGGGAGCCGCCATAAAATGATGAAGCTTCATGAATTAGAAAAGAATACGCCGTGGACCAAAATAGACAAGTCAAGGGGTGATTGAAATAGTCAAGCTGCCATCAAAAATAACATAGGCATTTCCAAGAGATTGTTCTGAGAGCACTAAAGCACTGTAAAAGTAATCAATGATAAGGTGGTCGACCATTTCATTTCATTTCATTTGAGTTGACATAGAGGTGTCCACACAAAGACTCCAACAGATTCGAATCTATTCCAAGGTGCATTACTCAGCACATGAAGTCATCAACCAGCTGATAAGGAGTCACAAAGAAGCTGATATACTACTGCAATTAAAGTTAACACATACTCAGCAGATATAATACCATATCCAGCAATATATTTTCATGTCTTCATGTGGATCAATTCAATGTTCACAACAATTTCACCAAACACGGTAAGCTAAAGCTAAACCTTTGACATCAATGACAAAATATTCAACACAAACAAACTATACGTTGTAGGTTGTGGGTGCGGTTAGATGGTATGGGCAACAGACTACAATCAGGTTGGTTAAAATTTGATAAAACCCATGAATCAATAATACAAGGAATAAATTTAATTAGAAAGATAAATATAGCACTTTAATGAACAACTTCGAAGTAGCTTGTTTCATGATGACCTTTAAATAACTAGATTTATGATCCCATCAAGTTTCTGTTTGTGCAAAGCAGTTTTTGATGTTTCTAATAAAGCACAACCATATGCAGATGAACATAGTGCTTGCTGTGAAGAAAGCAACACAATGTTAGAGTTTCCATTGAGTGTTCAGTGTGCAAGTGATTAGGGCTGAAGATGATATATTGAACTTGCCAACAAAATTTGGGTAAGGCCAAGTTCAATATATAATGAATTGGAGGAAGGAAGGAAATAGCTGTTACCATTTTTCTAATTCTTGTCGCATTCAATGTCTATCTTTTTCACTCCTTGGACAGCATTTCATTCTCCCTGCAAGGAAAATAGGACAATGTTTTAGAATTATTCAATTGTGTATGTATACTGTCAATATTTCCTGTACATTGTTTTTAACTTTCTAGTATATTGTATTGTCTTAGACACTTGCACATGTATTTTGTAAAGAGCATGATGCCATGCACAGGATATGCTGAGATGCAACTGCCATCTCGTAACAGATTGTCATTTACGATGAATGGTTTTCAAGACTCTTGTAAACACAATATATCAGAAATCATTAGCTAATGATTATTGAGTGTATATTCCATGTGTGCCTGTAGGTTCCACATGTTTGTAACAAGGACACTATAGTGCATGAATCAGAACACATGGAATTGAAATCATTTTCTAATTCCCATCAGCTTTGAGGCTAGAAATTTATTTTTCAACTTTTTGTTCAACTTTGAAGTTAAGATGTTCCAAGAGGACTGACAGTGATTGTATATCTTTTACACATGCAAGGGTCATTGACTCATATATGCCTAATCCATGCTGATTTTCTCCTCACAGCTCAGATGCAAGATAATCGGGCATAAATCCTTGTGACTTGCATATTGTCCGTGCACAGGTTAATTTCATTGGAAGCTGTTTTTGTATTGTCGGTCCTTTTTTCTATTGTTCGCATATAGATTTTGCAACATACAAGATGGGCACACAATTCTATCAGATACAATCACTATACAAATAAGCCAGTCTTCTCACTTATCTTTGGCCAATATGTGGATCACTGAGTTTTATCCAAATTATTTCTTTCAATTTGCTTAGTGTATGTTTTGAATGTTCCATTTGATTTGTTTACTAGGCCACCCTATGTGTTGTACAGTCATTTCTCAATTACATACAAAAATCAACCACCTACCATTAACTTTCATCTATAAATGCAACTTGTAGTTGTCATGTATCAATCAATTCAGAGCTGAGCGGGATGATAATCAATTTATTGAAGGACAATTTGTATGCATCAATACAGCTTTCCCAATATATGCTAATATCAAGCCTTTTGTTTTCACTGGGTTGTTGTTAATTCAGTTGTTATAAATGCACACAAGTGTTGGTGTATGACTTATGAAGCTTAGTTCGTAGAAACAAGAAATAGTAAACATAACAAAAATGGAAACATGACAGTCAATTCAGTTGTTATAAATGCACACAAGTGTTGATGTATGACTTATGAAGCTTAGTTAGTAGAAACAAGAAATAGGAAACATAACAAAAATGGAAACACGACAGAAAACAAGCGTTAGGTGAGGTTGTGCATAAGAAATGAATCAGAAACAGTTTTCATACATGCAAATAGTTCACATTTTTTTTACTGTACCGTTCTCTTTCAACATTGTGGAAGAAGGGATGTTTTCCAACCACGGTAAAGCATTGGTCTGAAACTTCCTCCATTTTTCATGAGATGTAAATTTTTTAATAAGGTGTCCACAAACAAATTAGCGAGAAGATTTAATGTTTGTGTGATTTGAAGTGTGTTTTTAATAATTCTGAGATGACTGCGATAAATCAAAGACCATTTCAAGATGACCTCTATGAATAGGAAATCATCTTGAGACGACTTGTAATCTACATTGTTGGAATTTTCACTCTTTAGCCTCTTTTGGAGAAGGTAATGCTTTACAAGCCACCGTTGTCTCACAATTGTCACTGAGTGTAGGACTAAAACAAATGCTACAATCTAATCATATATTAAGTATTTTAAGTATTGAAATTCATTCTTAAGATGACTTTCATAAATTGTTATTGTACTAAATTACTAATGACATTTTTCCTCATGTATAGAAGGCATTGGTTTTCACATAATAAAAAAATGAATATGGATCATTTTAATGAGATACTGTGGGGCAACTCCTCATTGACAATGAGGACTTCTTAACATGATTACTATTTTGTGGTTGTGTTATAGCTTGAAGACGACTTTCTATTATTCTTTAGTAATTTTAGTATTTTTTATAAATATATGACAGAGTTCTAGTTATGTTAATGTGTCATACAATGGTGAATAAAACATTACCTTTTCCAAAAAAAAAGAAAAATTGCTAGCGAGAAAGAGGCTAAAGAGTGAGAAGCCTAAAGTGACAAATTAGATTCACTATTCTATAAAACGGACACTCCCAAAAACACTAAATCACCAACTATAATCTTAAAAATTGCTGGCTGATGAGGCCTATAATTGGTATCAATTATGCATATCTCTAGTGAGTCCCATCAGATTTTGTTAGCTTGAATGCCCATTGTTTAGCCTCAAATTCCACCTTTTGACTATATTTATCAAAGCTACTTTAGTCACATATTCTAGTGTTAATGGTTGAACTAAATGGGTTTTAAAGAAGGATTGGATAAGATCAATGAGTGCTTGATAATGGTTTACTTGGGGAAAGGCTAACCATTACTGCAGGACAAATTCTATTCATCCCTATTAGCTTGCTGCAAAACCTATGTTGAGAAAAAACTGCTCTAATGTAGAATTATTGCTACAGAACAGGCACTACTGCATGTGAGACATCAATGCATATCGTTCACTACAGAAGGAATATTGCTGTAAAGTTGTCATTGTGTAAGCACTGCTACCATACTGTTGCTGTAGGGATTCTGCCAAATGAAGCATGTTACCAGTTAATGGATGTGAACAAGTGGTAGCATGCATCAGTTGAAAAACAAATTTGTTTGAATTGATAGACATCCTATACAAGAAATTCTTGTAAATAGTAACATACTACAGTGATATAGTTATACCACTAACATTGTAGAGGATAATGAGCTTCCTTGCATATCTAACTCAATGCAAATTTTGTTACTTCCTAAATGTATGCAGAGAGAAAAGTTGTTTCTCTGGCAATGTGATGCCAATAGTAAAATAAATACAAACAGGGATCTAATGCTCATTTTCACATGCTATTAGCCACCGTGCAGTATCGAATACTACAAAAGCAACCTTTGAAGAGCAATGATACTTCTGCTAATCTTGGAGGGAGCTTGAACAGCAATATTACTGAACTATCTAGGATTCTACACACCTTAACACAGCAAAAAGGTAATCAAAATGCTTCTGCTAATCTCAGGGCTGACTTAAATAGCGAATTTATTCAATTATCTAGGGCCCCTCCCACTTAATTATTTATGTGCAGCTTTGTAATTACAAGTGGGACTACTTTGGTCAATATTACCAAGGGTATTGATCAATTCATGTTTTGTTCCTTCTCTCTTCAGCTGGTGCAATTTTGCTAGTACTATTGTCAACTATTCACTTGTATAATGGCTGCCACTAATGATCTTCCTCTGCAACCCAGTATTCAACAGATATGGAGAATAGACAAACTCAATTTTGGCTAGCACAGAGTGACACAGACGTCTGAAGTTATTGCTGAACGGAACAGAGCAGAAGCAGGAACAAAGAAGAGAAATTGGATAAAGCTCTATCTACCTTAACGAGCCTTACATGACAAGAGCTAGTTCACATCAAAATCTCTTGAAACCAGTGTTATAGAATTGGGTGAACAAGCTTTGGAAAAGTCTGCTACATTGCAAGTAATGCAAAGCATGCCCCCAATCATTATGCCAACTAGATCATCATCATGATTGTTAATAAATTATACACCTCTATTCTATATCAAAAGCAAATGGGAAGGAGGATATAAATAAGGAAGGAAACTGTATTACTAACTTAGTGGCATTGTAGCTAAAGCAAATCCCTACTGCTGCACTACAACATGCAGGATAACTCCTAACTTCTCACTCATTGCTATTGCCAACTGTGCTTGTACGATATATAGTATATACTGCCTGGGTTTTAAAGAAGATTTAAAAAGACTTTAGGGTTTTCAAACTGGTACAACGTTGCAATTGGGTTGTGGGCACCACACAATGGCAGGGAACGGACAGGAAGAGGAGATGTTTCCATTGTGCAGCAGCAGGCAGCCGATGCCATTGCCTTTTTTAAAAACAACCAATGGCACATTTGCAATAGCTATTCACCATTTCAGATGGACTGGGGACCTTCAAAACCCAAAATGTAGCCAACCAGTTGTGTTTCTTGCAATGTAGTTTATGAAGTGAATGTCTTTCCTGTGCCTGCACCTCCTGTCAAGAATAAGTACAATGCAGTTTTCTGGTCAAACTGTTTCTTTAGTGTATTTTTTTGCCTGCTCTTTGTTCAACATTCTCCTTGTTTTGTAATATTCATTCTATCAATTATGCACTGATACTTTGTTGTACCCCAAATTAAAATTTTTGCTACACTTATACATTTTGAAGAAATGAGTAAAAGTCTTGTTAAATCTGTCAAAAAAGGTCAAAATTTGGGTTTGCATGTCTTGCATGTGGGGTAAAAACTCAAAATTTCCAAAATCTGACAATCTGGGTCTGCTCAAAGCAACCAAGTCTACAAAACCCAGATCTCAGTTTTTCATCCCTACTTTTTAGGAAAACTGTTATTTTTAGAAATAGTAACTTTTTCTGAGTTTTTCTGGGTTTCTTTCGAAACGGATACTAGCAAAATTTTCTAAAAATAGAAAGTTTGTCCGCCAGGGTCCAAACTGATTTTGATTGGCTCAAAATACTTCCGTATCAAACTGGTGCAGTCAGAATCCCAAAAAGATCAGTTTTGCCCTAATGGGTCTATTTTGCTTTTTCAGAAGCATTTCAAGAGCTCCGAAGTCATCAATGGAGGTCAGTCAGCTGCCAGGCGTCAGATTCAACATCCGAGCACTGAACGGAAAATGAGTTGAAGAGCATGCACGGAGAACGAGGAAGAAGGTGAAAACTGTGGAAATTTAGCTGTCTTCTTGACATGGGCGCCCCAAGAGGAGATAGGCGCCCATCTTTCTAGGGCACTAGATGATGAAATTAGGGTTCGAGCTCTCAATCAAAGTTATTCAGAATCCTCCCAGCTCCGTAGTGAATCCGGCAGTGCGGTCATCAAATCATTCAATCACCCGGAATTCGAGATCAAACAGGGAAGTTTCAAACAGAAGACAATGAAAATCATGAAAATGTTTGAAAAGTTTCTAAGTTTGGGAACTTTCAGCGCCCCTGGTGAAGAAGGGCGCCCAAGCTTTTGGAGGTCTAAACAGATGAATTTGCTAGTAAAGCTTCCAGCATGATTTCTCCTGAATTGACCGAGCTTTCCAACGAGATCAACAGCATGTCAATTTGAGTTGTCAGTCACCAGATGCAATAGGCAGAACAGAGGATCTAACAAGAGCCAAAAAAAAATTGAAAAGCAGAGAAGAAAACTCCAAAATGGCTACTCTGGTGAAGTTGGGTGCCCCAGCTTGCCAAGGGCGCCCAAGCTTTTGAAGCCTCATATTCAACTTTTTGAAAAAGTGACCTCCAAGAGACCCCACTCAGAATCTCCTCTGCTCCGTAACGAACCCAACGATCAGTCAATCAGACGCTCGGAGATCAGATCTAGCGAGATCATCCGTAGAAGAGGAATTGATGAAGAAACATAAAAGTTTCTAAGTCTGGTCAAGGTGGGCGCCCCTGGAGAGAAAGGGCGCCCAAGGTTTTGAGGTCTAAGATGATAGAATTTGCTGATAGAGTCACCAAGATCACCTTGTCAGATTCAGCCAAGCTACCCAGCAAAGCAGACGGTCAGTCAATCAGATCAATGTAGCTCCCGAAATCGAGATTTCATCAAAAGATCAAAGGGAAATGAAGAATTTGAAAATCATATAAAAATGGCTAACACTGTGAAAGTTCAGAGCCCATGGGGGAAATAGGCTCCCATGAATTTGAAGGTCAAAACAAAGTTTTTAGTCAGAAGTGCCTTTTGGGCAATCTCCTCAGAATCAAACAAGCTTTGCGATGAATTATTCAGCTCATCCATCGGATCAACCTGGAAGCCGGAGATCGAAGATCAAACAGGGTTCAAAATTGAGGAAAAGTTGAAAACTTAAGGAAAATGGTTAAGTCTGGTGAACATGGGTGCCCCAGGTAGCCAAGGGCGCCCAAGCTTTTGGAGGTCAAGATGAAGTCTTTAGCCAAAGTTGTCTCCAGATGATCTCTTCAGAAACAATCAGGCTTCGTGATAGATCATTCTGCCGGATCACAGTGTTCACCGAGCTCCCAAAAATCAAGATTGAACAGAGGGTGAAACTCAAGCAAAAAAAAAAAAATTGAAAATAGTGAAGAAAATGGCCGAGTATGGAGAAGAAAAGCGCCCCAAGAGGAGATTGGCGCCCAAGAAGCCATGCCTTAGCCAAATTTTCAAAATGTCAAAATTTCATAGAGAAGGAAAATGTCTAAATTCAATGCACAAGTTGAGGCTAGGGTTTGAAGGATTGAAAGCAAAAGAAAGCAGATTTTCTCATTCTCAAACTTATTTAAGGCATTCTTGTCCTTCATTCTTCACAATTTCTTGTAGGTGGCGAAGAGGAGCAGCAAACAAAGTTTTTCTTTTTAAGATTTGAGAGCCATAGCTTGCTGATTTTTCAAAAGTTCATCAATTTTCAGATCAGCAACGTAAGACCTTGCTTTTTCATCCAAAACATCGAATTTTTGAAGGTCAAGGGTTTCAATTTTCAGCCATCTGGGTTTCTTCATCTCATTCTTCTGAAGAATTTTTGAGGAAATTTATCAAGTTGCAGCAGCTGCTTTTTCCTTGCATGTCAGTGAAATCTTCATAGTTTGCAAATTTTGATCATCTGGGTCCTCTTGAAACAGTCTTATGAAGAAAACCCAGATCTTAGTCTTTTTAAGAAAATTTCAGATTCTAGGATTTGCTGCTTTTTCGAACAGCCTTCAATATTTTTCACATCTGATCAACTGGGTTCGTTCCAAATGTGCTTCTGAACAAAACCCAAGTGCCAGCTTTTTTCGAGAAAATTTGAAGAAATTAGGGTTTGTTGCTTTTTTAGTCTAAATTCAAAATTTTCAAAAATGGACGATCTGGGTTGTCTTGCAACGAAATTTTGAGCAAAACCCATATCTCAAAAAAAAAAAATTCGTTTGAGGCCGAAAAAATCAGCATTCTAAAAATAGAAAGTTGCTCAAAACTTGTCTAAACATAGGCGAGTTTACAGTCGTTCTTCAAGGTTATCAAAATGGAGTACACTCCCCTCGAGTTTAAGACCAAATCAGCACTATATCAAAACTTCATCATCTCAGCTGAAGAACACGAGGAGGTGTGATATGAGAAAAAGGAAAGAGTTGTGCAATACTCTTCTGTTAGAATCAAGAGAAGTGTCAGAAGCATAAAGTTGCAGAGCCGCCAAGTTATCAATTAGTGAGTCATCTTTTCGGGCAGCGATGTTTTTTTCAAGAATAAAACTCATAAAGCAACTGAAGAAGCGAATGATTCTCTAAGAAGGCGAAGAGATTTTGGAGAATCGGAATATTGCCTTAGATAGTATCAATGCACCTAACCAGGACACAATTTCCTACTTTTTAGCGGATGTGATTGACATTTAAAGCGGCTTTCATCTAGAAACTTTCATCTAGAAGCTTTCTTTCCACTTTCTTTCTATTCTTGGAACAATTCTTATCCATTATTTGAAGAAGAGAAAGAAGATAAATTGTAATAGTTGGCGTTTCCTGCTTTCTTAGGTGTTAGATGTTATCTTCTTTCTAGATTTAGAAATAAAGCTTGTTTGTTGAGCAAGCCCTAGATTGTGAAAGCAAGGAGATTTTAGGGTTCCCTACTCCTCTACTTGCCTATAAATAAAAGTCTTTGTTCAATAGTTTACTTTAACCATGCTAGTGATAACAAAATGCTGAGCCTAAATGTTTTCTATTGTTATTCAGTGTTATTCAATTGTGTTTATGATAGCGAATTGTTGAGTCTCTTTTAGCCAACAAGTAGTTGTTGTAATCGCTGTCCCTTTTGTGTAAGAACAAGTTTGCAAGCCTCTTTAGCTGCAAGTTCTTGTTCCGTGCATGTTTTTAGTGTAATCTTCGTTCCAAAAGTTTGAGAAATAAAATCATAAGCCTCCTTTGCCTTGGTATAACGTCTCAGATTTCCGTTTATTGTGTTATGCTTTTGCGATCTTAATTTCAGCCTACATTGAAATGTGTAGATGTATGTTGAGAAAGAGTTCTCTTAAGCCTTGTCAAAGAATCAACCTTGTTCATTTCTAAATTCTCTTGCTCTGTGTATTACTTAAGAAGTTAGAAACGTCTTTAGCTTAAGTTAGTCGTAGTTGAAGTTCTTAATCAGAAAATCTCAGTTGCGGCGTTTGTGTTTTATAAACCTTGTGCTCTAGCTGAAACAAAAAGATAGGCAAATTAGTTTTAATTTACTTTCTTTCATACCATCAGCAAGAGGGAGCTTCCCCTCCTAATTTGAAGAGCAGTTTATCTGTGCATAGCTGTCCATTTCAAATCCGCATTCAAGAGGTGCGAATTTAAACGCCAACATACTTTCCTAGTCCAAATGCCTTATTGATGTATTTAATTGGAATTGGGTATTGTAGTGATTGTAAATTTGTTTCTGAATCATATATTCTTGATTAGTTTCATGATATTTAGGTTGTGGATCCACTTTGGATCATATTGTCATTGTCAATTTCTAGCTCTTTAACATTTTCATCTTCACCCCATATTGGGTGGAGATCAAAACTAAAGTTAGCCTCATTTTGTTTGATTACTATTTCATGATATGTATAAGAACCATGCAATGGTGAGAAGCTATCATTCAAAGTATTTTCATTTGTCCCAAATGGAATATATAGCAGCAGCCTTTCTCGACAATATTTTATCTCTTAACTGATTGTTCTATCTTATAAATCATATAACATATGTCTCTGCATTTTTTTGCCATATTTTTTATATTCTGAAACAAATTCAGCAAGGTTAACAAGCTGAATAGTTTCTGGCGTGCAATATAGTACTCTGTTAGAGATCAGCAAATTATGTCTTCTAAGTCATCAGGTTCTTGGTTCAACAGTATTTAAGGCTTGGCAATGAATGTGCGATCATCAGCTGAACAAGTGTTTATGAATATGCACTTTCTTGAACTGCTTTGAAATGGGAATGACAAAACTGTGTATAGTTTTTTGACAAAAAATTGTCGTGAATTAAGTAGAGTTTATTTTCAATTTACTATATCATTTGATTAGTACCAATATTTTGTGCTTGATGTTCTTTTCCAGTTCTTTTAAAGGCATTACTCATTGACTTGTCAAATTTTGTCATACCAGAGCTACATTACATTGTTGCGGAGTATGCATTGAAGGTAAATTGTGCATCTGTATTTGCTCTCCACGATTGTTGCATGTTCCTTGCAAAGTTGCTATCTCATATTGTGAGAGTGTTCTTTGCAAAAATATTGATGGTTGCTTTAGCATACTTTCAATTCCTTCTATATAATTCACTTTTGTTCAGTTGGAGTTCCTCCAAAAACATTTCAAAGGTAACTGAATGGTCATAGTATTTGCAATTGCATTCATGAACGGAGAAAATTCAATTTACATTTGCAATTTCAACATCATTGTCTTCATTACATGGTTCCAATATCTTAGTTCTCTTCATTGGAGGAAATGCTACAATGCAATTTTCATGCATTCCAATGTCTTTAAGCATGGTGATGTTTGTGGACTTTGGCTATATTTTGTACAAGCATGTCAGAGTCACAAGTTGTGTGAGTATCTAAAAAATTTCAATCCCTAAGTTTTTATTCTTTCCATATATCAGTGCACTTTTCATCCATTGCAAGAAACAGACGTGCTTGTTCTTCAATTTTGGAACTCTACCGGAAAATAATTGGCAATCTCTCCAAACATAAATTTGTCATTAAAAACCATTTGTTTCAATACATTGATTCTGCATCTATTGTAGTGTGTACATGTGATAGGATCTTTCCTTACTACAAAATTTTGTCACGTGTCTATATGTTTGCATAATTTTCTCTTTTTTCTCATAGTATTTTTTATAGTGTTGCTATACATTAAGCAATGGTTCCAAACAGTGGTCATTACTTTTTAAAGCAACTATAGCAAATATAGTTTTCTTTAGTTGATGAAAATAATGGAATGAATTCTAAATCCATTTGAAATCTACATGTCTAGTATCATATCATAGTGTGTTTTTTGGGAGAGCTTGTACTTAACATCCTTTGCTAGCAATCTTTCTTCCTTTTAGCTGTCGTTTTTGAATTCTTATCTGCTTGGTTGAAACCACTTGATCTAATGAATACTAATTGCTTTAGAGGATAAGGTTGTTGTATGATATGTAAAGCTTCAATCAAAATGTAGTGATTCCCAATGTGCAATATTTTGGTATATAATATTTTGGTCATATCCTCATTGCAAGGATTAGCCAAACGAAAAGTGTGGGAAGTCCGTTTCTTCTCAGTACCCATCTTTAAATATTCCAGGTGGTTTTCACCCTTCTATTAGTGACACTTGTATTAATTTGTCTTGCATATCATCTACACGATTCAACTTTGTAAAGCCATGTATTAAAGTATCACTAGGCATTCCCTCTTCAATGTCTATGCCTGTTTTGACTTCATCATATGCAGTTTCATCTTCTTCACTATCTTCATCATTGATATGTAAGAAATTTGAATCATTGTCAATACTTATCTGTATATTTTGCATTTTGTATGAAATTCTTTTTCATGAGTGTTTTTACTTTTTTAAGTCTATCATAATAATTTTGGAAAGGACCCTTCCTCTTTGATATGCATTATTCTACGATTATCATCTTTATCAAAGCCACAAAATTTGTGGCTAGTTCATTTATAGGGTGTGTTGATGCTTTCTGTTTTATGCAATATTTGTCAGTATATTGATAACTACTCTATAACTACTCTAGTCAATCCCATATGAGGTTTTCTATAACCCAATAGCCTAGTCTGCGGAAATGCAATTCTCCACAGCACAAATCTTTCTTCAAGGTCAATGAGCATTGCAATGGCTCATTTAACCTAATGTATTTGGCTGTTGTAAATTGGGTATATTGTCCTTAATGATTGCAATTGGCACATTTTTTTTTTTCAAAACTTTGCTTTTTCATTTCCAGTCAATGTTATGTTTGTGTCCTTGTCTAAGCTAAATTTTTCATGTTGTGCTTGAAATGCAACTCTTTGAAAATATACAAATGCATCTGTTGGCATTTCAAATTTGGTTCAAACAATTTTGTATTGGGGCAGGATTTGAGCATTCTAAATAATATTTTGTAGTCATTTTCATGGTATGCAATTTTTTAAGGGTCCAAAAGATATTCTAGATTGTTTTCTCAAGGTTATTATTGTTTACCTAGAATTGATAATGTTAGTTTCATTGTCAACAACTATAGTTAAAGGTTCATAGTGAATGTGTGCGGTATTTATTTCAAAGCAGATAATATTGTATGTTCTGGGAGGTTTGACAATAGAAATATAATTTAATAATGTCTTTGCCACTTGATGCCCACACGTGTATCCATACTTGTAGGGCATGAAAGATTCAAGGAAAATATTCCCAACTTCAAGTCCATTTTCTGCATATGCCATACTTATGCGAGCAATATATGTTTTCCAATTTTAAATCTTATCTATGCTAATTATTACATCATCTTCTAAGTACATGTGCAAGCAAGCCAATGCTTTTTCAATTTCACCTAGGATTGCTTTACAAAAGGACTGCATTGTGTACCAACTTAGGGATTCAAATTCAAACTCAACTTTTGTTAGATAGGAGATGGCACTGAGCAAAATAGTTTTACAAAGGCCATGAAATTGCATTTCATAGGAGATGTCCCAATGATACTCAAGATTGTTGTAAGTAGTTGACAATTTTTTGTGTGGACATCAACTAGCATGATTGCTCCATTTTTCGCAAAACAGAAAAAAAAGTTTGTAGTTGACAACTTATTGGATTAGCATCATGAAACAGAACCAAGAATGGAGGAAGAGGAGACTTTTTATTGAAATGTAAACTTCTGCTTCCTGTCACAGACTCATCACATATTCACTTTGAAAGTGAATAAATGCCAAATGTCACCCGTACAAGCTGTTTTCTTTTTATTTATTGTTGGTGTTGTAGATAGGTAAATTCTTCACATACATCATTATATAGTTCTCTGTCACATACTTTATACAAACATATAATCATATGTTTATAGTATATTCTTCCCTTGTTTAATTTTTAACATTCACCACACACACCCTAAACGCAGTTAAAAGCCACTTGGTTTTAAATGCCATACATCGTTCTCACAAAGCATAGTCTCTTTTCTTTTTAACAAAGGTAAAAAATGGAGGCGCCATCAAACTAGGGGTGTATGAACAATCTCAAGGATATGAAGAATATAAAATTCAGCAGCTTTTTAAATACTCGGCATATCATCTTCATTTATCCCACTCAAGATATCTTCAATTGATTGGGTGTACAACTTTTGGCAGAAATGAACTGCTCAAAAAGAATCAAACAGCTCTTTAGGTAAAGAGGGAGCTGTTGGTGGGAATTTTGATTTCTCAATTCTTGTTTCCAACTTGGCAGTACAAATGTGTAAGGAACAAAGAAAATCCAACTAACTCTCATTCAGCCCATCCAAACAATAAGCTACCTAAGTACACATTCCCGAAAAATAATAACATTGCTATGACAGATTTTATTGTGCATTCCTTAGATTATAGGACATCTATACATGCCTGTTATAAAAGTAACCAAATCAGTAAGTCATTCCATCCTGATTATCTTCATGTTGGGAGACAAATATCTTTAAAAATTCCTAGTAGGAAAAGCCTACACATACTTTCTAAATATATAAAAGAAGACGTGGATTATTAGAGAAGTAAAATGTCTTCACCAGCAACTTAAGAGCTATATGAGAGTGCAAAGGGACACTGGCAAACAAGGCACCAACAAGACATATAACAGCAGGCAAGAGAAAATTGCAGTTGAGAAAGATGAACAAATCATAGCCACTGTACATAATGCTAAACGAAAGAAATATATCTTGACGTTCCTATCAATTCCAAAGTGCTCTTCTATCAAAAAATGTCTGGAATTTCCACTCTTTCTCCAAAGTCAGATTCCAGGAATGTATTACCTCAAGTGCACGAAGAATCTTCACCCCTACTGATCTGTTCAGAAAGGATTGCAATTCTAATTTGGCCATGTTCAGCCCAACAGATCTCGTTAACATTCAATCCATCACCACCCCAGTTTCATAGAAATCTATGTCTTTCAAACCTATTCCATCTGCTATTCCTACTACTGCCCCCCCTTGCAGCACTCCCAGATCAGAGAAAAACTCTCAATAAATACCTCTTAACTCCTTTCTGATAATCTCCTGGGCATCATAAATAGCACCCTCTTTGGACTGGCCCAAAGAATTGGGGAAAATGAAGAAGCTATAGCCATCCGCCTGCAACTGATAGAATGCCTCAAATCACTAAGCATCAACTGCAAATACCTTCTTAAGAGGAAAGAGGTAATTGGTGAAAGTCGGCAGAGGAATAAGACAAAAGACACCTAGCTGAAACAATGCAGCAAAAGGCTCAGTAAGGAGCCACAAAAGAGCATTAAATGGATTTTTTCAACAACCATTACCGTGGAAGCCTGCACTTTGATGGAGGTAGTATCCTTAATGCCCGAGGTGTTCCAATTAATGAGACAACTCAATGTAACCAACTACATCGATCTACAGAAGAAGCTTGCATTATTTCCATGCAAATAACATCATCAGCCATAAAGGGGTGGAAGAGAAGCACACTGACAAAACTCTTAATGACAATCTACATTAACTATCTGCAGATTATAAGTCTTATCTCCTTAATTATGTCTCTAAATACTTTTCTTACTATGTTATCATCTCTATAGTTGTTTTTCTTCAAAGCTCATACTAATGTTCTGCTTATTTATTGAAGTTGTTTGTACTTAACTGCTTCTGTCCCTCGGCCACTTTTTGGTTTCAAAGAGCAGCAGGATTTTTGTAATGAGTTCTCCCATCAATATTCATCATCTTTTATTAAAAAATATAGTATCTTGGTGTCAAGTTCATATTGTACAATCTCAATGCATCTTTGTAACTTTGAGGTAAACAGATCTAGAAATAGTCTATGGCTTCATCTCTCAGTTCAACACTTACGTAACATAAGTGTAACAGGGCTTGGATTGCATCAAAGAGGCAGCCTTCAAAACCATAATGAAATGATTTTAACAGGAATGCAAGTTCCTGTGCTAAAGTTTCATCAATACTATTATATTAGACTCATGTCTTTGAATTGTATTCCTCTGCATCTATTAACTCATGCATTGTTTTCATGTTTTATGTCTGGTTTTTATTGTTTTACTGCCTTTCTCTTTTCATGTGTTTTTATTTTTCGGTTGCAAAAAATTGGTCAAAATAAGCAAATCAGAAAGTGGATTCTACTTACTTCAGCTTTGCTGCATTAACCTTCATTGTCTGGCCTTCCTATTATAACCTGTGGCATCAGTGGAGTCCAGTATTATAACAAAAACTATACATATCTACAATATATATATAATATATCACATTGCAATGAGAGAAGGATTTAGGCAGCGTACATGAAAAGCAGAATACAATTGGTATACATGTTGCAAGACCGTGCAAGCCAATAGAAATGTACGGTACCTCACAGGCAGACCCACACACAATAACAAATATAGATCAAAAAGGAGCATATGAATATTGTGATATAGAGGATAAATTTATTTATAACTCTTCTGGGTCTTGCACAAATATTTTGGCTCCAAATTTCAATATCATTTGTTGATTCATGATTGTAAATTTGTAAAGGCTATATTACTGAGGATAAAGACAGGGAAAATAAATTATCCACATGCAACATTTAGTTTCTTGCTTAATGTTTATTCACTTGGGTCCCAATCATATAAGTTATTTAGGTTCTGTTCTTAATTAAATTGTGCCAAATGACGTTGTGTGACATTAGCATAAACTATAATGCTGGTGATTATGTTAAACTAGGGCTTCGAATGACATTTCCAATCACAATGTAGTCATGGAGTGTTACTCATAATTTCGTATGACAAGCAACTGACCAGCAGTGGGGAGTTGAATCATGAAATGGAACCTACCGAGTGAAGAACTGATTTTATCTTACCAAAGTTCATCCAGAGCCTAAGGAATTGTAGATATGTACTGCAACTTGTAATCACAGAGATCTGTAAAAAAAGATCAAGTTTAACCAGCCATAATCATACTTACAATAATATTGTGTGTGGTTTACGAATCTATTTGGACCGAAACAAATGAACATGAATGTTGTGTGAATTGCAATATAAATGGGTGCGATGACTTTGATAACATCAAATTTGGGCATCAGTGAAGACTTTCTTATTTATTCAATAGTAATAAGCAATGGAATTACAGATGAATGGCACATCTGGAAACCTGTTCCTTCTTCTGCTTATTTTAACATTGTACATTTAGTCCAAACAGACTTAAACCCCAAATAGAAATTTTGGTGTGGGCTTAACATATGTACACTTTTATTGAGGATAGATTCTTTTAGCATATGGCCAGGAATGATACAGGCCCTGTTTGTAATACTCCATCCAGGCCTTACAGCTTTTCGAATGTAGAAAAGGCCAGGGAATGTCCACTGTTGAAGTAGATCCTTTCCAGCATGTGCATAGATGCAAACAATTGAAGGAAGAGTCTTAAAAAGATGAAAGAAAATGATAGTTACTATTGTCCTTGGTTGATTTGATGAATCAGCACAATGTCACTTTATGACTACTATAAAAGCAAAATAGCCCATTACTTTAAGTTCTTGAATGTGGATATAGCTAGCTGAATGTACTTGATAAACAAATGTTACTTTGAATTGTCATAGGATAAAATGGTGGCTGTCAAATGGAAAGAAGTTAGAAAAACCCTAATGGATTTATTCAAAATTATGGCCAGCTTTAGAGAGCTCTAGGAGAAGGTAACAGCAATTATGTTCTGGGATGAAAATCTGGTTTCGTGATCATTTGCAGAGATTATTGATGCAGAAAACAAAACCTTAGATGCTGCTATGAGTGATTTTTCAATTACATATCTATCGTAGTGGATTAATTAATGAATTGCAAACGACAAAAGGGGTCTATTGTTGTGAATTGATTAATGAATTACAAAAGACAAATGGGAAGAGTTCAAGTGAATATTGTCTCAAAACAGTTATTCCCTTCTAGTAAAGAAGCCATTTTAGTTTCCTCCATTACAATACAGCAATTAGAAGAGCTAAAATGGATCTTGTCTCCAAAACAATGGACTCCTAGGAAGGGAACAGAACAGGGAGATTGTGAACCTCATAGATATTTAGGAATGCTAAATATTTAACAAAGATGTCCAATAGCTTTACATCCATAACAAATATATATATATAACGTCGATGCAAAAAAGTAAACAATGGACTCCTCCTAGTAAAGAAGCCATTTTAGTTTCCTCCATTACAATACAGCAATTAGAAGAGCTAAAATGAATCTTGTCTCCAAAACAATTGACTCCTAGGAAGTGAACAGAACAGGGAGATTGTGAATCTCATAGATATTTAGGAATGCTAAATATTTAACAAAGATGTCCAATAGCTTTACATCCATAACAAATATATATATATAAAAAAGTCGATGCAAAAAAGTTATACACAATTGTATACCAGAAACTTTACAATTCATATATATACAATCATGCTAGGGTTACAAAATAGCTGTAACTAATACAAGGCTTGAGAAGCAAACTGCAAAACCAGATTTATGCTATAAATGGCAATACTGCTGGCAATTCTTAAAGTTCCAGAGAATTAAAATTTATTGCTCTAACTACACAGTCTGGGGATTAATTGCACTTGCATCAGGTTAGTATCAATTCAGATGCTACTAGTAACTAAACGTTAAAACAGCATAAGCCTAAAAATGTTTCTACGCTACCCAAAATTACCTTCAAAACATCAGTGGCTGAAACGAAACACGATAATCTCGATCGATCAGTCAAGCCGCAACAAATCTATAACAAAAATTAATCTATTCTTGGCATGAACACGCAGTGTATCTTGTCACGGGCATCACAGTGGGCTTTTAAAGTTGAAAATAGTGGGGTGGACAAATAAGTAATATTATGACACTTCAAATGTTTATCTGACAGCATCGTAAAAGATAAAAATAAAATATATTAAAATAGCGCAAATATCCTGTCAAATATATTGTACGGACGGTGTCAATACAGTCCGAGATCTGAGGATTGAATCTATACCGTACATGTATGGTATGTCCCACTGCATTTACGTACACGAGTGCCATGTGCCACAGAAGTTGCATTTGGGCTCGCTTGTTTTAATTTCTTAATAATTTATAATTTCATCGACAAACCAGTATTAATATTATTATTTGTCAACGGATGTCAATATAAGGAGATATTTTAGGAATATACAAAATTATTTTGTTTTGTTAGGAATCAATCACACACAGCATTTGAGTCTATTTATTGATCCATGTTTCATAACCAGGTTTGAAAAATCTATATTATTTTTTATGATATAGTTGTGGAACCACTCCCATTAATATTTTTTGGAGAATTAATTGTTTTTTTTTTTTTTTTTTAAGGCTTGTTTTTGCTTTTATCTTTTACAATTTATAAGGGAGTAGTGAGTTCCTCGTTCTCCCCCCATTTCGTAATAAGAGTTTTTTTTATAGGATAGGGTAAACCATAGTGATAGCTGATAGTCTTATCTATAGTAAGAGAGGGAGGGGGACTTTATGTTTAGGATAAGAAGAATAATAAGTTTTTAATGTCTACAAAGTCAAAAACAAGAGACGCATTACGTCAAGTTCCTACCAATAGCTATTGATAGATAGAGTAGTTGTTGCATGATTTGATTTCAAATAATCATGTGTCTATTATAATTTATGTTGTCCTATGTGTGGGCACGGATTGAGATTAAAGGTATGAATACACCATAGGTAAATTAGATCCGTTTCTTTGAATTTTGGTTTACAACAAACATTACAAACAAAGTATTGTTTCATATTATTTAAAACATTTATTGAGTTCTAGAAGCTATGTGACAAGATTTTTCTAGATTTTGTTTAAGATGAGATTGTATATATCTTATCAATGAAGTTAATATTGATTGAATTTGTTGGGTGACATATCTCACCATGGATTTGTACATATTTTTAGATTTATATGTCTTTTCAATATCATGATATATACAACATTATTCAATATTATTCAAGACATTAATCTTATTGATAATTCAACCATAAAAAAACAATGTATTATAAATCCAATGGAAACATTTTGCCACCTATCATGTCTATAAACTAATTTAGATATTTTTCACCATAAGTAGAAATACCTTTCAAATTAATTTATTTTGCCACCTATCCTATCTATATAACACTATTCCTTGTCACTCTATGCATTAATAAGGTTGACAATTTAACCAAAAAATTTAATGCATTACAATTTCTTTTCAAAAATTGAATATAATTTATTTTCATTGTAAGTAAAAATACTTTTCAATTTTTATTTTTTTGCAATCTATCATATCTCTAACAGTATTATTTGTCACTCAAAACATTAATAGGGTTGACAACTTAGCCAAAAAAATTAATGCATTACAATTTTTAGTTTGCCCATGGCAAATACCAATGCATTCATTGTACATTCAATTTTTTTGAGTGATAGTGACAATCCAACCAATAAACATCTAGAATTAAAAACTTTACCAACAATTTTAAATAGTTCATTTTTAATTGTCTATTTCTAAAATTGTTAAAATATTATTTATCTTTCTTTTTATTGGTTCATGTTGTCAATAGTCATTGCAAAAATTAAGATATTACTTTTTTTTCTTTTTCTAAATTATGTGCAATGCAATGCATTTAATTCATGAATCAAATTTCAAACCTATTAATGACTTGAATGACATGAACACTATTACATACATCATCATATAATTGCATTGTTGACTTACAAGTATTATTTTACATATTTTATTTAATAATTGGTACGATTTTCAAAACTTATTAAATAAATGTGAGTACACTCAATGCATATTTTATATTTGTTTATCAAGTGTGTATTAAATATCACAATAAAATTTATCTATCTATAATAAATATCAAAAAAAAAATTATATATCTACAATTAATATTTAAATAAAACCTATTTTAAAAAATATACATGTAATAATATAATTTAGCAAGGCAAAAATTACATAAATATCACATTATCAAAAGGATAAGAATAAATATATATATATATATGGAATTATTATAATAATATATTTGTATAATTGCATTTTTTTTATTTTTAGAATATTAATTAACTATAATAATAACATTATACAATAATAACAAACAATTATATTACATCCCTACTTACTTCTATTAACTAAATGTTTAAAACAACAAAACACACCCATATGAATTTTATTTTTTATTTATGCAACATTAATCAACTATAATAATAACATTATACAACAACAAACAATCACATTACACCTCTAGCTGCTTCTATTAACTAAATGTTTAAAACAACAAAACACACCCATATGAATTTTATTTTTTATTTATGCAACATTAATCAACTATAATAATAACATTATACAACAACAAACAATCACATTACACCCATAGCTGCTTCTATTAACTAAATGTTTAAAACAACAAAACACACCCATATGAATTTTATTTTTTATTTATGCAACATTAATCAACTATAATAATAACATTATACAATAACAAACAATCACATTACACCCCTAGTTGCTTCTATTAACTAAATGTTTAAAACAACAAGTACACCCCACATGATTTTTTATTTTTATTTTTCAATATTAATCAACTATTATAATGACATTATAAAACAACAAGCAATCACACTAAACCCCTAACTATTTCTATTAACTAAATGTTTAAAACAACCAAGCACACCCCACAATGGGCAGAACTTGATGCAAATGCGTCTCTTGTTTTAATTAAACAACAATTTCTTTTTGCAATGGTTGCTTCTAAAATCAACCAATAAAAAATACACAATAATGTCAAAATGTATGACATATACAATAGTGCTCATGTCATTCAAGCAATTAATATAGTTGACATTTGATTCAATGATTTAGGTAAATATAGATATTATTTTTAAAAAAAATTGTTGACTCTTCTCATTATGAACCAATAAAAAAAGATAAATGAAATTTTTACAATTATTTAAAATATAAAATTAAATACAAACTATAGAATTTTTGCTCAAATTTTTAATTCTATGTGATGATTGGCTAAACTAATGAAAGAAATTAAATGCAATTGATGCATAAATATTCCAGCCTTTGCAAGAACTAATAATTTAAGGAATAACTAATCTATTTATTTAATCTTTCCATATTGCAAATCTTCTACTATTTATTTTGATGATAAACTCATTTATGTTCTCAATCTTCTACTCTTTGAGTAGATTATGTAAAGAGAATCATAGTTAAAATCTCCACATATTTGGTTCAAATGTCACTATAAGTTTCACACTCTAAAGTATAGTTTTTCTCTAATTCATTTGCTCCAAATGTCGAGAAGACACATACCATCTCCTTTCATTTTTATTGTTGAACTCTTCCATCTTTCTTTTACACAATGAAGATTATGCCAGTTAGTGTTCAATTATACTATGAGCACATTCACTCTCAAGTGATATTTGTCCCTATAAGGTTAAACGCTTTTGACCAAAGCTATTAACCAATGAGGTCGCATATGGGGGCCTCATCCCCAACATGAACACTCAATAATATCACCTCAATAGGGATTTGAACCTTGGTGGCAAGAATCACAATACCACGACTTAACCATCACACTATGCCATTACCGACTTATGATATTAATATTCTAAAAATAGCAAAATGAGTTATTTTTTCATACCTTATTGGGTTATGTTGATTGAAAAGTCTATTTTATGTCTTCTCTTCAATATATTTTTCATTTAATTTTTATTTGTTATTTTAAAGACCAATTATATAACTTTATTTTTTCTCAACTAAAAATATTATTTAGCTATTATAATTTTTCACTATATCTAAATGTTTGAAATGACATTGAAAGTTCTATTATCTGTATCTACGTAAGCCAAAGAAGTTAATTATTCATCTACCTAGATTGGACATCCACTCCTTTCTAAAGATAAAAATATGATAAATGGAAGCAAATGGAGGGCCCATCTAAAGATGCTCATTTTTTGTCATGATTTATCAATGCTAAAATTTAGATATGGATTAAGATAAGAATTGGTCGAATACCACATACGAGTTATTTGAGAATCTAGTACTAGATAAGATCTCCTAAATTGTACAATTTAAAAGTAAGCTATAAGGATGTGATATTGAAAATTAAATCAAGTCAAAAGACGACTAAGTCTTCAATAATATTAACACTTTTCAATAAGTATGATAATTTTGATGGAGAAATAAAGTGGCATGATCCATGTTGAGAAAAAATTAACACCATTTGATTACATGATGAATTTTAATTGTATGTCCAACATGGTATAATTGATTTTTAAAAAGAAATAAATAAAGCAACATTCAATGCATGCGGATCATTTGGCTTTTCTTCAGTTATGTTTGTTGAAAGTAATTATAAGGCACGAATACTAATGCATTCATCCAATTTATTAGTTGTCAACAAATAAACCAATGAGATGATAGAATTAAAATAGTTTGACAAAAAATTTAATATATATTTTTCTCATTTTTTTAAAATATTTTAAACTAATTTATCTATCATTCTATTGGATAATAATTGTGAATAGTAATATTAGTGTGATGTAAGCTATGGAATCTTTTAACTATTTAATTTTGACTATCAAAAAGTTAATAGTGCAAATGTATTTTCATGTCACTTTCCAATTCTATTTATTGTCCTATTTGATAAATGCCATTATTTTTTATATAAAAGATTGTGGGCCAATGAATATAAACAATTTAATCATATTTGAGACAATTTTAATTTATTGAAAAGGTGAAATACATAAAATATGAAAAATTGTGATTAAAATAATTAATAATAATATAAGTAAAATTTATATCTACTAATTTAAAATATTTTAGTGGGTCGCTGGGGTCTTGGGAATTGGGAGTTCTATTAGGTGTCTAGAACGGGTTTTGTCGATCAACGGTTGCCCTTACACGTGCGAGGTGGCAAATCAAGAATCGACCAACGATTTTGTAAGCTTCGTGGAATGGGGGAAGGTCCTAGAATATTTATTTTTCATGATCACCCGCCAGCTTTCACAGCTTGAGTTGGCTTTCAAAGGATGGTATGTTCATGGGAAGGACATTATGGTGGAGCTTGCAAGCAAGCTCATTTATTTGCACACATTGCTGGATCTTTTCATCGTTGTTCGATTAGAAAATGAGCAAGTTTATTTTGTTGGTTTCAAGCAAGGATCTGGAAATGCGGGGTCTGGAAATGTCGATCACTTTGAAGGGTTCTAAGAGGCAGATTTCCTTTGAAGGGAAGATTACCATGCTTCGCCTTCAACACCTCATTAGACACCCAAATTATCTGGTCTTCACGGCCATCTCCTGCATTGCAGAGAAGAGGTTTATGGAGAATGTCGAGGGTTACAGGCTGGATTCAGACATTTCATCTAGGGTGTTGGCGGGTATATTGGATGTTGGGGTATCTAAGGGTGATGCCAAGATAATCATGTGGAGGTTGTTCAGGAAAGATATGTTGGTTGGCTTGGATAGAGCTCTAGCTGTTGCACGCCTAGGGAAAGGAATTTCGCGCCTTCATGATCTGCATTTTCTTGAAGATCCTGATGCACTGGTTAATTATTATTCATTCCTGTTGGATGTTATCGGGCTTGAGTTAATGGAGCACAGACTGTTGGCGCACGCTGGTGTTGATTGGGAGTTTCGTTTGGTCTCTTCGGCGAACTCGGCATGGAAACGTGAATTCTATGTGTTTGCACAGCAAAATGTCTAGTAACTGGCTTTGGGGTTTTGTGTCTGTTGGTCTCTGTTTATGTCTGGTTTAGGGTTTATTTGTTCTATCTCTTCCTAGTTGTCTATATAGCGGCTGGTTTAGGTCTTAAATTTTTGGTCAATGTGCCTGATATTTTCATGGCAAACTGGTTTGTGGGCTCTTTGGTGATGTTTTCTGGGCACCATGTTTTGGGTCTGTAAGCCCGATTTTGGTGGTCTTGGAAGTGGGTTTCAATCTGTGACTTCCTGCTCATGCAAACATATGTAATTTTTTGTTAAATCAATATAATCTATAAGCTCTCTTATCAATCAAAAAAAAATTAAAATATTTTAAAAATTAACAATAAAAAATAATGAATAATTATATTTTTTGATCAATTTTATATTTATTTGTTTCATAGTTTCCTCAAAAAACACTATATATGTAAATTCTAACATCTTTTATCAATTTAAAGTTAAATGCATTCATGTTCAACTGCAATTATGAATTACATCATATTTCTAGTTTTAATTATCATTCGACATTACCTCTCTTTCATTAACATTTGCAACATAATTCTAAGTTTTGTTGAATTAGGCTCTTTTATTTTTACTTTTAAACATCATTTAGAAGAACTTTTTTAAAACAATTCAACAAATTTCATTTTATTAGTATTGTTAGAAAATTAATTATAGACATGATAGGTGGCAAAATATTTCTATTGGATTTAGAATACATTTTTATGGTTGAATTTCAATCGTATTAATTTCTTGAATATTATTGAATAATGTTGTATATATCATTATATTGAAAAGACATACAAATCTATAGTGAGATATGTCACCCAACAAATTTAATCAATATTAACTTCATTGATAAGATATATACAATCTTATCTTAAACAAAATATAGAAAAATCTTGTTGCATAGCTTCTAGAAGAACTCAATAATTGTTTTAAATAATATGAAACAATGTTTTGTATATAATGTTTGGTGTAAACCAAAATTTTAAGAAATGGATCTAATTTACCTGTGGTGTATTCATACCTTTAATCTCAATATATGCCCACAAATAGGACAATATACATTATAATAGACACGTGATTATTTGAAATCATTTATCATGCAACAACTACTATATCTAGCAATGTGTCTCTTGTTTCAAAGAGCTTATATTTGAATGAATTCTTTCATTTGAGCAAGAGCTAGAGGCATTGATTCATTTAGGGGTACAATTGTGAGGGTTTTAAGGACATCCACAATATCTTTTAATTAAAAAGAGATCATAGGTGTGTTTTTACTTATTCCATTTGTATATCACAAAGACAAGTTGCTTCCCATTTCAACAATGTTTATATTTTGTATATCTTTTTTCATATTGTATGTGTTATAATTCTTATTTACTTGTTACTATATAAAACTACATGCTAGTCATTATTACTAGCATAATTAATGACATGTAACTTTAAAATTACTAAGGTGCAATAGAGAAATAAGAATATCACACACATTTTGTGTGCATTGATTCTTCCATCATCTAATTATAGCTTTGCTATCTCCAAGCTCGTGTCTAGGTGAAATGATGTTCATGGATTTTGTGGTTTTAACATAATATATATTCAAGTGAAGTTGGCTATAAATTGATTTTCTTAACATCAACATGGTGATTGTAAAACTATTGTGCTACTCAGGTCTTCTTTTTATGTGTGGATTAAAATATTATTCACAAGATTTTTAGTTTTAACCTCTTTCTATTCAAGCCAATAAAAACATTTATGCTAAATTGAGGATTATAAACTAATGTTTATATGCATTAATTATTATTTATGGATAGAAGTTGTTTTCAAAGGATTTGTAGGTTTTGCATTTTCTTTATTCAATAGATATGGAAAGCAAGTTGGGTTTCTTAATGCAAACTTGATTATTGTCTAGCAATAGACCCCCAAAAAAATTTGAATGTGGATGGAAATGTTACTTGTATGATTTACAATTTTATCCTATTTATATTCAAGATATGTTATAAACAAATGAAAATTATTTATTTCCAACTTAATGATTATAATAATGTTTTTTACACATCTAGCTCTATATGTGGATATGAACAATATCCCTTAGAATTTTAGTTTTAAACTTTTTCTTAAAAATTTTAAGTATTTTTCTTATTAATGATTGAGAAGATATTTGCACACATAGTCATAAAGCTAATTTTTATGCCTCTAGGATGTTTTGGCCATTTATAATTGGTACTCAAATTGATAGGATATTAATGCTTATGATTCTAATCTATGTGGTAGAGGAGCTCTACCTTTTTATATAATTTACATGTTCTCATTGTTATTTTTTGCTAATGATTGTGATGATATTAATTTAATTAGCCAAAAGGATGATTCATATGTTTGTATAAGGATGATTCATATGTTTGTATAAGGGTTTGTAATTTAGACCTTTATAATTTATTCTTGAACTTACAAGACTCTAGGCCTTGGGACACCAATATTAAATTTTATTTTATGTAGATATGAAAGGATGTATTAAGATTGTCATTTTTAATAATAGGTCTATAGGGAACAAGAGTTACAAAAATAAAGCTAAAGAAGAAACAAGTCAAAGGATTTGTAAAGAAAAGGAAAGGAAGAAGAGGGCCAAGAAATGTTTTTAGTTAGGGAGTTGTTGGATGTTTATGTGATTTAACATCTATAATTAAGTTAGGCAATTGGCATTTATAAATCTTTGGTAACTGGGATTTGTTGCAAGATTTTGTTCCAAACTAAGTAATGTTGTTTTCCAGTGAGATTGGGAAGGTCTATGGTAAAATAATGAATACTTCTCCCTCTTCTCTATTCTATATATATGTGTGGTTGCACATAATTTTATTCATACATTTGCAATTTAATAAATAGTGATTTTAGAATGTAGCATCTTTCAAATTTTGTACCACATGACTCATTACAAAATGAGTTTTTTTGCATGGATATATGTTCTACCATTTCACTTGATGAACATTTTGGAAGCTATTTAGAGAGTTAACCTCTCTTACGAACAATTGAAACATTTTTAAGAGCTTATATTTGAATAAGTTTTCTCGTATGAGCAAAAGCTAGAGGTCTTAATTTTTGTGTGTATTAGTTTTAAGGACACCCATGCTATATTCTATTGAAAGAGAGATCACGTGTATGTTTTTACTTGTTCTACTTGTATATCATGAAGACAAGTTTCTTCCCATTTCAACAATATTTATATTATGTGATATCACAATGCATGCATGTGGATGGTTAAAATTATATGTAAGTAATCTTGTAGAATACATCGCATATATCTTTATATATGTGTTTATTGATGATATCCCTATGATTTGTAATTTTTACTTTTTTCTCAAACTTGTAAATTTTAAGTATTTTTCTTATTAATGATAGATAAAATATTTGCCCAATTAGTCATTAAGTTGATTTATATGCCTCTAGAATGGTTTGACCATTTACAGTTGGTTCGCAAAATGATACAATATTAATTCTTTTTATTTCAATCTACATGGTAGAGCAGTTTTACCTTTTTTCATATAACTTGTAAGCTCTCGTTATTTTTGTTAATGATTGTGATGATAATCATCTAATTATCCAAAAGAATGATACATATGTTTGCATATGGGTTTGTATTTTAGACCTTTATAATTTACCTTCGAACTTACATGGCACTAGGCCTTGGCATGTCGGTATTAAATTTTATTTTATGTAGATATATAAATATATATATATTGATCTTGTATTTTTTAACAAAAATAGGTCTATAGGGTATGAGAAATACAAAATTAAAGCTAAAGTAGAAAGAGATTGAAAGATTTTTAGAGAATAGGAATGGAAGAAGAGGGCCAAGAAATGTTTGTGGTTATAGAGTTGTTAGATTATTATGTGCTTTAGCATCTATATTTGAGTTAGGTGGGTCAACATTTATGAATTTTTTGTTGGGAATCAAGTTGTCTCAACCTTGACAATTCCTAAGTTATTTATTTATTCTTATTTTGCATTTTCCAATGGATATTATCATTTATATTATTAAATATTTATGCTCCATAAAAAGGAGCATGAGATTTTGAGTTGACACTTTTGCCACATGTTGGTGTCTTGAAAATAAGTTATTAGTTGTGAAAAGATTACCATTTAGTAGTCTAACATGGAAAGCCTATTTTTAAGAATGTTATGATGGATTCTATGACAATATTAAGGGTTAAAAGTAGGGGATATCATTTTGGATGTGAGAATAAGTTATGACACACATAAGAGAATCTTTACATAAGCTATTGATAGTCTATGATGCATGTAAGAGTATCTCCTATTTTCTAGGGATTCTAATGACAACTTGTAAGAGGGTGTAATATCATGTAAGAGACCATGTTTAGCATGTAAGGGTAATATGGATTTTTACCATGGTTTTTCATAACCTTTGTTTAACCCATGGTAATATTTTATAGTAGCATTTTGAGCCCCCATGAGTCTATATATTGAGGGGTTAAGATGGATACATCATGAGATGTTTTATAGGTACTGTAATGTTGTTGGATTAGAGTTAAGATTGAGGAAGTTCTATGTATTGTAATCTCTTTGAATAATAATATAGATTTTCCCTCTTTTCTTGGTGGAGTTTTTTACTTGAAAGGGTTTTCTCCACATAAATCCTTATGTTATGTGTATGGATTTTGAGTTGTGTGATTTGTTTGCAGTTTAAATCACTTCTACATTAATTTCTATACGTTTATATTTAATATTTTCAAATTATATCATATTTCCATATTGTGGTGCTTGCCTTCATTTCTAACATTTGGTATTAGATCCCTACCATCTTTGTCTATTGGGTGGAAGTGTGAAGGTTTTATGTGCCAAGCAGTGGGAGTTTTGTTTTGTAGATTTGTGTTTGTAGGAATCATGGTTGCATCTGCATCTCGATTGGACATTAATAAGTTTAATGGATCTAACTAAGAGTTGTGGAAGTTGAAATTAGAGGACCTCCTTGAAGAAATAGATCAATGGGTGGTTGCAACAAAAGAAAAGAAACCTTATGCAATCATTCAAGATAATTGAGAGAAGATGGACAAAAAGGCATGAGGTACTATCCAGTTATGTCTTGCAGATTTCATCCTCGATGAATGTGTCTGAAGAAAAGACTACATTTTCTTTGTGGAAATGGTTGGGTGAGATTTATCAAGCCAGGATCCTTGTGAACAAATTGTAATTGAAAAGAAAAATGCTTTCTCTTAAAATGAAGGAAGGTGAATCCATTACAGAGCATTTAATTTTATTTTGAGTCAATTAGCATCTATAGATTTTAAACTTGAGGAAGATGACAAATGAATTATGCTTCTTTGTTCTTTACCTGATTCATGGGAAAATGTCATTCTTGTTATCACTGCTAACCTCGAAGATTCCAAGATGGATGCAATTGTTGCAACTCTTTTGTAATAAGAAATGAGGAAGAAGGCCATGGATAGCTCAATGGATGCTCTCAATGTCAGGGATAGGCCTAAAGAAAGAGGGCCAAAGGGATATCAAGGGTCTAAGGACAAGCCTGAAGGTCGTTCTACAACTCTTGGAAAGAAAATTAGAGTAAAGTGTTGGAACTGTGGAAAAAGAGGACTTGTGAAGGAGTACAAAAATAAAAAGAAACAATAGGATTCCACCATAAAAAATTCCTCTAATGCAAGTGATGAAGTTTTACTTTCTCCTTGTAATGTCATTTCTAATGAACATTGGTTGGTTGACTCAGGATACTCTTATCACATGGCTCCTCATAAAGAGTAGTTTTCCACATATGAGAAATATGATGGAGGTAATGTCTACCTTGGGGACAACACTACATATATGATTATTGGATGAGGAAAGGTTTTGTTGTGTTCTAGTGATGGGGGGATTAAAACCCTCCTTGGTGTGTTACATATTCTTGGATTAGCTATAAATTTGATTTTGGTCTCAAAGTTGAATGATTTGAGAATGCATGTAACAATTAATAAGCATGGTTGCAGATTGGTGAGAGGAATCTTAGTGGTAGCAAGGGGATCTCATATGGGAACTTTATTTAATCTTGATGCCACTACTATTTGGAAGTCCGCCTATGTGGCTAAAAATTATGATAAATACATGTATGTTATGGCATCGTAGATTCTATCACATAAGTAAAAAAAATTGAAAAAATATTATAAATAAAAAGTTGTTGGACAATTTATCTTATTCTGATGAGCACTTTTATTTATGTGAGCATTGTGTGTTTGGAAAACAGAACAAAGCATCTTTTCCTTTAGGAAGTAGTAAAGTAAAAGAGAAATTAGAAATTGTTCATATGAATGTGTTTGGACTTGTGGATAATGATTCTATTGGAAAATATCATTATTTTGTTACCTTCATTGATAGTGTATCCACATTTGCATGGATTTACTTTATGAAAAAAAATATGAAGTTTTCACTAAGTTTAAGGAATTTAAAGTCTTAGTAGAAAACCAATAAGGATTGAAAATAAAAGTATTAAGATCAAATAATGGATTGGAATATTTTGCTAAGGAATTTGATGAGTTTTGTAAGCATGTAGGTATCATAAGACAAAATACAACTCCTTATACATCACAATAGAATGGTGTTGCGGAAAGGATGAATTAGACTATTATAGAAAGAGCTAGAAATATGTTAAGCGATTAATAGTTGGATAAAAAAACTCAGGCAGAAGCTATTTGTAGTGCTTGTTACTTGATTAACAGATCTCCTTGCAAGACTCTTGATTCGACACCTTATGAAGTGTGGAAAAGTAAGAAACCTTATGTTTCACATTTAAGGGTTTTTGGTTGTGAGGATTTTATTCATGTGCCTAAGGAAAAGTGTTATAAGTTGGATCCAAAAGCTGAGAAATGCATCTTCATTGGATATGGTGAGAATGTAAAAGGATATAAGTTACGATATTATCTACCCAAAAAAATTGTCTATTCTAGAGATGTTATTTTTCAAGGAACTTAGAGCTATTTATGATCCTGTAAAATGGGAAGAAAGAGAAAGGAAAAAGGTAGTGCATTTTAATTTGCATCAAGAAGATGCACATCAGGAAGAACATAATGATGGATTTGAGGATGGAGAAGAAGAAAAGAGTTTTGAAGAGGAAGAATCTATTGTGATAGAATAATTTGAAAATACTAAAGAACTTGAAGAGGAATCTCTTACTCCACCCTTGAGAAGATCCACAAGACAATAAAATCTATTTGGTAGACATAGCTCACCAAATTTCCATTGTGTATTTGTTTTATTGAGTACTAATGATGAGCCTAGATCCTATAGGGAAGTTATTCTTGTAGATGATAGTGAGTCTTGGCAGCTAGCCATGTAGGAGGAGATGGCAGCTTTAGACTCTTGTGATACCTGGTATCTTGTTCATTTTCCCAAAGGAAGGGAATCCATTGGTTGTAAGTGGTTCTATAAAAATAAATTTGGAGCAAATGGTTCATTAGAGAAGTACAAAGTTAGAATGGTAGCTAAGGACTACTCCCAATGAGAGGGAGTTGATTTGTGAAATTTTCTCTCCTGATGCTAAATTATCTTCTATTAGATTTCTTTTATCCATAGTTGTTGCTTATGATTTTGAAATTAAGCAAATAGATGTTAAGACTGTTTTTTTGCATGGATATTTGGAAGAGGAAATTTATATGCAACAACCAAAAGGATTTGAGGTAAAAGGGAAAGAACACTTGGTTTGCAGGTTGAAACGATCTCTCTATGGTTTAAAACAATCACCCTAGATATGATATCAAAGATTTGACTCTTTTATGTTGAAATTGGGCTTTGATAGAAGTGAAGAGGATCATTGTGTTTACATTAGATGTATCGATGATCAGTTACTAATTGTTGCCTTATATGTGGAAAATATGTTGTTTTTTAGTAACACAAAAGCTATGATTGGTGAGTTGAAAGCTCAACTTTTAGGTGCATTTGAGATGAAGGATTTGAGGGCAGCGAGATACATATTGGGAGTGGAAATTAGAAGACATCCATGTAACATAATGCTTTGGTTGTTACAAAGTACATGTGAGCACTATTTTGTATATATTTAGTATGAAGGATTGCAAACTAGTTAGAATTCCTTTACTAGTTGGCAATAATCTTATTTTAGATATGTTTCATAAATTTGAAGATGATTTTGAGAATATATCTAACATGATATATGTTGGTGTTTTAGGAATTTTGATGTATGCAATGGTTTGCCTTAGATCACATATTTCCCAAGCAGTGGGAGTTTTGAGTAGGTTTATGTCTAGCCCTAGTAGAGAGCATTGGAATTCTGCAAAAAGGGTGTTAAGATATTTATGTGCTACTTCATATTTTTTTGGTTTATCCTATTACTAACAATGTGGATAAGTCATTGGACATACAAGGTTTTGTTGATGCAAATTGGGAAGGTGACTTGGATAGTTGAAGGTCCATTATTGGATATATGTTTACTTTATTTGGAGGAGCTATAAGCTGGATGAGTAAGAGACAACCTATGTTTGCTTTATCCACTACTGAATCAGAGTATATGGATGTTACCCATGTTTCTAAGGAGGTGGTATGGTACAAAATTCGTTTATAGGTATTGGTTTTGATTGCGGGACAGTTCATATTGGTTGTGATAGCTAGGGTGTAATCCATTTAGCCAAGAATCTTATGTATCATGATCAAACTAAGCATGTGGATGTTCAATACCATTTTTTTTGAGAAATGAAAGCTAATGGAAAAATTGAGTTGAAAAAAATTGACACTAAGGTGAATGTTGTAGATTATCTTACCAAACTTGTGAGCACAAATAATTTCATTTGGTGCAGGGAGGCCACGGGACTTATTTCTTGTACCTAGTTGATTTCATGATGGTGTGATTCCCCTAGCTCTTGCAAGATATTCAACAAGTGGGAGAATGTCGAGAATTAAGGTGTCTCAACCTTGGAAATTCCTAAGTTATTTATCTATTCTTATTGTACATTTTCCCATGGATATTATCATTTATATTATTAAATATTTGTGCTCCATCAAAAGGGGCGTGAGATTTTGAGTTGACACTTTTCCCACATGTTGCTACCTTGAAAAATAAGTTATTAGTTGTCAAAATATGCCCATTTAGTGGTCTAACATGGAAATCCTATATCTTTTGTTGCCTTTTGTTTCCTTTTGTTTCCTTCATCTTTTTGGCTTAGTGTTGTTGTTACTTAGCAGATGGTTTGATGTAGCTTGGCCACTTTGGTGCCTGATTGTTTCAGGTGTTTTTTGCTAGTTTCTTTGGGTTCTAGGTCCCAATCAAAACCTGGTTGTAAAGGGTTTAAGGTCCCTTCAAAACCTATTGGTTGCAGCTAGTATTGATTAGAATATCTTTGTTCAGTTGTTGTTGATGGGTTGCGGTTGGGTTGTTGATTATTTCTCTAATAGCTTCATTTCCTTGTAAAGGGTTTTAGGTCCCTTCAAAACCTTCTTGTACTGGGCTTCAGGTCCCATCAGAACATATTTTCCCCTAATCAAAAACATGGAAATCCTATTTTTAAGGATGTTATAATGGATTTTATGACAACTGTAAGGGCTAAAAGTAGGGGATATCATTTTAGGCACGAGAATAAGTTATGGCACATGCAAGAGAATCTTTGCATAAGCTAATTATGGTCTATGACGCATGTAAGAGCATCTCCTATTTTATAGAGATTCTTATGACAACTTGTAAGAGGGTGTAATGTCATGTAAGAGACCATGTTTAGTATGTAAGGGTCGTATGGATTTTTACCATGGTTTTTTAGAACCTTGTTTTGACCCATGGTAATATTTTATGGTGGTATTTTGATCTCCCATGAGTCTATATATTGAGGGGTTGATATGGAGACATCATGAGATGTTTTATAGGTACACAAATATTGTTGAATTGGAGTCAAGATTGAGGAAGTTTTATGTATTGTAATCTCTTTGAAGAATAATACAGATTTTCCCTCTTTTCTTGCTGGATTTTTTTACTCGAAAGGGTTTTCTCTACATAAATCCTTGTGTTACATGTATGGATCTTGAGTTGTGTGATTTATTTGTAATTTAAATCATTTCTCCATTAATTTCTACAAGTTTATATTTTGTATTTGCAAGTTATATCAAATTTCCATATTGTAGTGGTTGTCTTCATTTCTAACATCTTTTGTAGCTAAATTTATTGCAAGCTTTTGTACTAAGCTAAGTGATGTTATTTCCAATGAGATTGGGAAGGCCTATGGAAATGAATACGTCTCCTTCTTCTCTATTATTCATATATCTTGCACCTACTTTTGTTCATCCATTTACAATTCAATGCATAATAATGTGCTATAATGTACAATCTTTCAAATTTGTTACTATGACTCATCACAAAATAAGCTTTCATTGCATACATATGTGTTTTGTCATTTCATATGATGAACATGATGGTAATTTTTTAGAGATTTAGCCTATCTTACAAAAAATTAAATCATTTTAAAGAGCTTATATTTGTTGGGAAAATGTGTCTCAACCTTGCAATTACACAAGTTACTATTGATACATAAGGTACCGTTCATAGGATGATGACGGTAGGGGGTCCCCTCGCGAGGGGTTCGAGGGGATCATCCCCCTAGTTGGGGGTCCAAGGGGCAACGTGCCCCAATAGGGGCTCGGGGGAAACGCCCCCAAAAGCCAAATTTTATGTACACTTTATTATTGTAAATCTGGAACATTCATCATTATGTCTTATATCTAACAATCGATATTTTTTTTTGCTTGACTTTCCCTAGAAGGCAACCCTATTTTTTATGAGGGTATTGTATTACAGATCTTGTGTATTGTGATGTATTTTGAGAGTTTGATAATGGTTTTGTTACCTCTAGATATTTGGTTTGCGATACTCCTACAAAAAGCTTGCTTTGCAAGTATATTGTAATCTTTGTGATTTCTGAATAATATATTAGGTGGCTTTTGGAGTGTGGGGTTTTTCTCCCAAAAGGGTTTTCCCCACGTAAATCACTGTGTTGTGGTATGTATGATATTTATGTTTATTTTTGTTTAAGTTTTTGTAACTGTTAAAGATCTATAAAAGTTTTGCATTATTCTCCTCTCAAGATTAGTGTAGGAAGTTGTTCAGCTACCTTAGCTTTCTTACAATATTTGAATGATTATTTCTCATCTAAGCAAAAGACAAAGGCCTTAATTTATTTTAAGTGTGCAATTTTGGAGGTTTTAATGACACTCACATTATATTGTATTCAAAGAGAGATAATGGGTATGTTTTTACTTGTTCTATATGTATATCACGAAAGAGATTTGCTTCCTATTTCAATATTGTTTATATTATGTGATATCACAATGCATGCATATGGATGGTTAAACTATCTATAATCAATCTTGTAGAATATAACACATACTTATTGATTTTGTATGTATAAGATAATCATTATACACCAACACAAATATATTGAATTATGATATGAAAGTAACAAATGTATATTTTTTATAATAATTATATTATGCTTTGTATTGATTTTAGATAGCAATGTAGTATGATTTCTTTTTTATCAATATTGGCAATCGTTAGGGTGTTGTAGGTGAAGTTTATAGTTTGTGTGATTGAATAGAGCTCACAGTTACTTTTGTCTTATCTTTGATTTTTTTTACATCATTTTCTTTTATGTTTCCTTGTTAATATTTCCAATTTCTTATTCTTCACCTAACTTACATTTGTAAAATTTAAACATGGAATTGCATAGAATGCCTAAGGAGATTTTAATAAGTTATATTGAAGTGATTCATAATTTTTTTTCATTTTATGTCAAGTTAACCTAGATTTATTGACTTTGATCCAAACACTTGTGAGATAATTTATTTTTAATAGATCTATTTATTGGATGGTCTTGTTGGATAATGATTGTATATCTTTTTTAACTATAAATGTCACTTTTATCTAATCATTTTGTTACAATTCATTTTCAATCATTACTATGATTATTATCTATCTAGAATTTTGAGTCTTGACTACTCTATGGTTCATGTATCATGATTACATGTACATGTAACATATCTTTCTTGAAGTTTCAAATCTCTTTCTTGAGTGAGATCTCCAAATAGTTATTTTCTAAGCAAGAAAGGGTGAGCAAGAGTAAATAGTTTATTAGTGATAGAAGAGGGTAAAGCAATATTTTTGGTTGTGGATTTGTTTGATGCTTATGTATTTTAGCTTCTATAATTGAGTTAAGCAAGTTGGTATTTGTGAACCTTTAGCAGTTAGGATTTATTGTAAGCTTTTACACCAAGTTGAGTGATATTGTCTCTAATGAGATTGGGAAAGCCTATGGTAAAACAATGTATACTTTTCCCTCTTCTTTATTATTTCTATATGGTTGCACATAATTTTATTCATGAATTTACAATTCAACAAATAGTAATATTAGAATGTAGCATATTTCAAATTTGATAGTATTATTCATCATAAAATGTTATTATGGAACCTCCCTTTGGATGGAATAGAAAACCCACGTAGGTGGAGAAGGGCCTATCTTTATTATTATGTTTTCTTGACGTTGGTGTCAAATGCTATTGTCATTTTATGCAATTTATCCTTGGGAAATGTTTATAAAATAAACATAAAGAATATTTAGATTTGGGCCTAAAATTAATCTCTTGTATTACAAAATATTCAATTTTGGCTTTGGTTTATGTGTGGTCTTGTGTATTTTGTCTCCCAAGTTTGGGGTTGAGTGTTGGTGAGAACCAACCACGGGTTGGTCTCGTTTTGGTTCTCCCCTTGGTTTAAGAACCAACAAGGTGTGTTGGGAATATTTTCCCTTGTTCCTTATGTCCTTGGATTCATTTCAGATTCTCTTGTTGGCCTCCTAGCCCTTGGGAGTTATCTCCTTTGTGGGCTAGTGTGTTTGAAGATTGGATGTTAGTTTTCACTTTGGTCTTTCAATTATTTTCATCATTTTTTAGTTTATTATGTGTTGTGACTCTTTCCTTGTGTTTCTTGAGTGTTTGATTATAATTTAGGTCTATAAATGGGCTTTGGTTGGCTCTTTGGCTATGACAACATCACAAGAACAAAACACCAATGTAGGGAAAAGGACTATAACACATACTTGAGAGTCCAACACTAGGTCAAGACTCCAATGCCAAACCAACATGCTAGCATAGATTTAGAACACTAGTGAACTCGCGCTAGTGTCTTATATGGGTGATAGTGTCCTCTAGCACATTTTTGTCCCTTGTTTCATCAAATGATGAGGTCTTTAGACCATTTCTTAGGGAAACTTTGTATGCAAAAGTTGTTTACCTTGGCTTGGTGAGTCTTCCCATGTTATCTCTTCTTAAAAAATGGTTGTATTTAAATATTTATGGCATATTTTTCATTTAGAAGTGTGTCATTACTTTAAAATGACCCATCATCATTCCAATTGGTGGAGGGCTTGTACCTCCAAGTAAGGAAACCTCTTGTGATTTTATTCCCTCATGTTTAGGTGTTTTTAAGGCTATTTTTGAATGGATTGGAGGTGAATTTTACCCTCATCGTACTCCTCATTCTTAAAACCAATGGTTTCATCATCTAGTCATTTCACCATTTGTGTGGGTTTTCTTGGGTATTTTAAGAATTATAAGTGTATTATGGTGGGGGATCAAGGTTGATGATTCCATCATCCTACCCTTGTGTTATGTTCATGAGAGAGCACAATTGTGGGTTAGTACCCAATCATTGTTGGATGTTGTTTCCAGATCTCATAGGTTCATCATGGTGGTTTCATCTTGTGATTGGTAATTATTTAGTTGGTGTCACCTTTCTTATAGCAATGGTAACGATGTTTTTGTTGTTAGTGTCATTGTGTCATTATTTTTGACACAACAATTGTGTGCACATTGGTGTGTGGTGTGACATGTTATCATATCGTGGTTGTTGGTGTTGTTTAAAAAAACTTTTTTGATTGGCTTATGTCCTAAGTGTGTGGCTTGGGGCATTACAACATGCATATAAATATGGTTGTTCCTATATTGTAAGTGGATCAAGAGAGAAACCCATAATTTAATTTTTGGTAACTTAAAAATGGATTCTAGGTATTTGGGTTTTAGAAGCTACTCACTCTCCATGGATTCAAGTCCCAATCACAATGAAGTCCAACACATTATTTATTAAAATAACCTCCAAATTGTTGTTCAATCAATCATTTCCCATTACAATTATTCTAATGGATTTTCTACTAATAAATTAAAAACTAATTTACCTTTACATATTTTAAGTAATAGAGCTTAAGTGTAACCATGCCACCAAATATGAACTTATGTTCATTTCAATCTTCAATTCCAATCAATATTGACATATAAACTTATTTTATTGATAGTTATTCTTGCAAATACCAACATCTCCAAGGACTTTAAATGTTTATCAAACTTCTTTGCATACAACCCTATCAATAGCACACATATAATTTTTTAGATTGCAGGAATTGAAATCGGGTAGCCACCCCTTATAAACTGCAGTGCGCTTGGTATACTTTTTTCACGTGACCGATGACACTAGTGTGATACACCCTCTGGTACCATGGGGATGGTGGGGAGACTAGACCTCGTGACCTCTTTCCTGCAATAGGATTCTTTAGCCAATCAAGCTAGGCCCATCACCCATAACACACATATAATTGAAGTTTCCTATAATTTTTATTTTCCATAGGTGAAACAACCATAAGAATATCTTTGTAACGTGTAATTGATTTTCTTCAATATTTCCATGAATTTCAAGGCAAAAAAAGGTGTTTAGCTTGATAACTTTGCTATGGGTATTCATTTTTAACTCTTTTTCAAAATAATAACAAAAATTATATTCATTAATAATCTTGAAAATGAAATTTTATATTAATGAAATGGTTTTTATTACATCATATTATTAGTCTAAAACTATGTGTTATTTCCTTATAGTATTTTTCTTCTTATCATAATTTATTTTTTATAGTTTGGAAACACTTACAAATAATTTAAACTATTGGTAGTAACTAGGCCACAATCAACTATATATTTCATGAAATATGTGTGGATGATTAAAATGTGAATCAATGTAAAATATAAAATACAATGAAAGTACCAAATTCACACTCAACAATCCCTCAAGAAAGCTCAAGGTCTATGCACAAAATGAAATAATAAATAATTATACCATAGCAAAGACCTTGATTTGCTTTGTTGTTTCTTTGATAGTAGCTTGAATGCTTGATATGTGGGTTACTCTTCAAAATAGCATAACTATGATAACACGATGATAGTATGATAATGTAATCGCAATGATCAAAGATAGATAGATAGGATAGCCAAGATGATAAAAGATAGTTATATCAATTTGCCAAGATAGTGATAGTGCTTGATTGCTTGTGATCTAGATAATAATGAGCTCTTGATAATATACTCCAAGGGATACGAATGAATGAAGGCTTTCTATTTATGATTCACTTGATATTTGATCAATGGTGGAGATTAATTAGAAAGATCAATGGATAAGAAAATTTGAGATAGGATCGGAGCTATAATTTGAATTAATGAGGTGGGATAGTTGAAAGAATTTAATGAATTTATTTATTTAATTCATAAGGATAGTTGGTGAAATAAATAAAGTACTAATTCTATTTATTTATTTTGGAGAGAAAGATAATTTAAATTTAAATAAATTATTTTAATTTATTTAATTAAGGAGTGTTAACTAATTATATAATTTTTGAAAATTATTTAATATAGTGGACCAAAGATATTTTCATTTTAATTAATGTTGGAAGGAAAATGATAATAATTAAATAATTATAAATTATTTAATTAATATAGATATGATAAAAAGATTAAGATAATTAAATAATTAAAAAATTATTTAATTATTATAAATAAAAAAAAGAGGATATTAGCTTAATCAAATAATTAAAAATATTTAATTAATATAGATAGAAGAATTGGTGAGGAAGTGATAAAATGGAAAGATGAAAATGTGTTAGTAATTTTTAGGTGTCTACATTTTTCCCCTCTTTGAGGCAATGCATTGTATGGTGTTGTTTCAAAGAAATAAGATTGATATGAAAAAATATGTTGATGGCATGCCCTAGTATACCCCAATGAATTGAGGAATGAAGGTAGGATACCCCCTTAAGAAATTGGCCACAAAAAATAATTTCTTGGTCGGGCTTATGACAAGAAAAATAGGCTAAGTCTATGAAGAAATAAAGATACCTAGTAGAAACATGAGCAAAAAAAGATATTGAATGGAAGATCATAGAAATGAGCTAAGGCTAGAGGGAAGAATTAGGGTTCAAGGGGCTACAAATAGGCATGGGAAGAGATAAAATTGACCCCATTTTCACTCTCACAACCTAATAAATCTAGAGCCTCCAAAATATTCAGAGTGAAGCAATCGATGACATGGAAGGTAGTTTGAGGAGCATTCATTAGGTGGATTGTGCACAGATTTTAGGCGGCAAGCCGACGTAGGACCAGTGGTAAGTGTCTAAGATCTAGATCCCTATGGGTAGCTCTAGGTGTATTTATAAGGGGTAGAACTAGTTTTTTGTCAAAAGAATGACGTAGGTTAGAAATGTGCAAATGATATAAAGTGTCACACATTTGATGTGTTATCGTGTATGTGATGGGAAATACAACACAAATGACATGTTATCACACATTTGCAAGGAAATGTTGTGGATTTGATAGAATCACACAATTGATATTTTTACAATATAAAAGATAGAAAATGAGTGAAACTAATAAAATTACACAACTGATAGGAAATGCCACGTATTTGATGTGCAAATGTGCAACTAGTTGGTAATGCGTCACAATTGATAAAGTTTTACAAATGAAGGAAAATATAGTGCATTTGATAAAAGTATAAAATAAGATAATTTTATTAAAGCTAATATTATGGATGTAATGGTTTCAAGAGGATTTGGATTGAGTGATGTTATGAGAGCGATGTCAGATGACCATGATGTTCAAGACTCAACTGACAAAGGAAAAGTAGGCATTCTTAGGAGTAATAGGCTTATGGTACATCACACACATGCCTAAGGTTAGGGCTAACCCCACCATGATGACTACACTAGTAGAGCAATGGCATAATGATCATAGTGCCTTCATCTTACTCACTGGGGAGATTACTATCACTTTGGAGGATGTATGGAGGATCCTATGAATTTTGATCTAAGGAGAGAGAGTGGTCTATGATATAGACTCAAGGGAGGGTGCCCTGAGTAGGATATTCTTGATAGAGGACCTTGGGATAGAGGATGGGGAGATAGACCTAAGAGAAACTATGGATAGGTTTGATAGGTTGCTCGTTCTACTACCAGGAGTGATTGGAAAATTATTGGTACCTAAATTTTTATTGAGGGGATTTTCAGTTGGTTGGGAGAGGTTTTGGAGAGACTACTCGAAGATAACACTATTTTTATATGGGACCATGTATACTCTCCCATCTTTATCATGACATGCACCAGGTGGTCTACAAATATGAGGCTAGCCTATCATGCGGGGTCACTTTGTTACACATATGGGCATGGGAGCATATTGAGGTGACTTGGCCAGTGACATACAGAGTGTGAGGGATTGGATTCCCTTATGTTTATATCTATCTAGGCATAGTGGAACATAGACAATTAGGAGACATATGATACTAGAGGCGAGCACTACATGATTTAGACACTATTACATGGAGGCCATGGAGAGATTGTGAGGCTTGAGAGGATGATGTAGAGCAACTTCCTTATTATAGATAGACTAGATACTTGATTAAGAGGATAATACATATCATTGAAAGGTACATTATTGAGCATGCATGATGATAGTCTGGATAGGGGAAAGTTCAACCTATTGGAGAGGTGATGTTTGTGAGGACATGGTGGGATATTAAAAATTGGGGGCGGGTGATATCCCTATAGATAGTGATTACTGACTTTGAGGGGTTGATATTGGTTACTTGGGACCTAAAAGTGGATGTGGTGGATGCAAGTATGACTATCAAGTATGATGTATGGTGGCAAGAGACAAGCCCAAACAATTGATAAGACCAAGAGTAAGTATCATTGTGCAATGGGTGAGAGAAGCAAAGGGGGTATGGAGGGTACAACAAAGGAGAACTGAGTAGATTATAGTCAGGTAGTGGGAGATAAGGGAGATGATATAGATAGAGGTGGTAGAGATGAGGGAGATAAAAGTGATGATGGAGATGGAGGTGGAGATGGAGGAGGAAGAGGAGGAGACAAAGGAGATGGCAATGATAGGTGAGGAGAGGAGGCTTCAGTTGAAGGATGGGGATAGTCGAAGGTAGTTGTAGGAGGAGGATATGGTGATAACCAAATACAATTGGATGTGAGTAGGATGAGGCCATTGGTGATAGGGACCAAGCATGAGTAGAGAGGGATATCATTTAGGTACAAATATCCCAATGGACCACTAAGAAGGATGGGTTATAGGTGTATCTATCTCATGTAATAGGAGAGAGGGATTGTTTGAGGATGGAGAGGGATGTTGAGGTGGTTTGGCGATAGAGAGAAAAGGTAGCATTACAAAGGATTAGGGAGACAACTCAGGGACCTTTGGGCTAGTCATGATAGAGATCACAAGGTCTCTATAGGGGTCCTTGTATTATAGATCATTATATGAGAGAGCAGTTACTCCAAAACAATAAGCACCTAGTTTTGTTTTTAAGATCCAATTCAAGAGGATCAAATCACATAAGTCAGTGAATGAACATACCATGGGGCCATCATTGATATAGCCACTAGTAGGGTTAATAGGACCATCACAAGCACCTGGATTTTCTAAGCCACCATCACTTGGTCATTTTGAGGGAGGGGGCTCATCTTAGTACTATGTATCAGGTTTTTGTAGATTGTATCATTTTTTCCTACAAGCTATGTATGTGTATTTATATGGCTTATGTAGCATATGTACATATATGAAATGACACTATATTATAACACATTATACAATTTGACACATTTTATGAGATGAGATTGCATTTTGGGGGGATATATATGTTATATATGTGATTGTGTTATATTATGATGTTTGGATGTTTATTGTTTGATATTCCTTATGTACGAGTTTATGATCATAACAATATGATATGATGATGATACACATATTATGGATATGATTTGATATTTATTTCAATGTGATATTATGACAATTATATGTTATACATGTGATTTTATTATGATGTTATGATGGCATGTATTTTATGATTCATATTTGTGTGTACAAGAAATGTGTGAATGTAATGATGATAATTAGACCATTCATCAAATATCAAAGGAAGCCTATAAATTGGACATAAGATGGATGAAAATGTGCAAGATGGATTGATATGAAATAAAAAGATACTTTGTGCCTTGGTTATGCTATTAAAAATTTAAAGAGCAATATTATTTTGATATAGCAAGTGGATATTATGCACCGAGGTATAAGGAACCAAGATGAATTTGGATCCCTTGCATGGGCTTTAATTTTGCAAATAAAAAGGGTTGTTCTTGCTCATACCAGACATATGGAAATCTTGTCAGAATATGTGAGGAAGTGAGACTTAGAGCATAATAATCCTAGTGCACAAAATGTATGGATAACCTAGTATGCAAAGGATGTTTTTTTATGCAAGAAGCTATCCCAATCACACACAAGGCAAGTATTCACCATGGTCGTATTACAAGAACTTCCCACCAAAATGTCATAAACAATGACCATGCCCCATCCCAAGCTTCTCTAGGCACACTAAAATATTGAAAGATCAAGGTAGCTTAAAGCAAGCATAAGAATGTGACAAAAAGATAAACTAACAAGAAAAAGACCAACTGATAACAAGTCAATAGTCATCATATCTCTTGCCAAAAAACAAGGTCAATTTTAGATAGGGGGCTATTGTAAGAGAGATATTTATGTTAAGGCATGAATTGAATGAATAATAGATAGATTATGATAGATTAGAAAAAAATCTATGTAGGCAGCAAAATTAGCTCAATGATAGTCTCTTGCTTAAGAATTTCATGAAAGTGCAATGTTTAAGGTATTGTGTAGTTTTTTTTTTTGAATGATAAATGTAGGTGATGTGTGTGTAAATTATACTCTCAATATAGTGACACAATTATAATCCAATGACTAGGTCAAGAATAAGGTACTCACAGTTGGGTATAGGATCATTTATCATGAGGTGAAAAAGTGGATATGATAGGTAGCTAGGTAGATAAGTGAAACAAGAGATACTAGAAATTCGCAAAGCCACAATAAGTGGATAAATGAAAATATATAAAGTATTATATGTACATATTATATTATAAAATTGTTAGGATACCCCGAAGGACTAGGCAAATAATTTTTTGAGATGAATGTTGATGATAGGCTCGTCTAAAGGTTCCCCTTTAGGAGTATCAAGTTGATAATCCATAGGATGCTATGATGACAAAAGGTCCTAACTAGTTAGACTCAATTTTCCATTTCTTATTTTAGTCTTTCTAATTATTTTGATTCTTTTAGGACAAGGTCGCCTACTTTAGACTTTCAAGTTTTGATCTTTTTATTGTAACTATGATAAAGATGATTTTTATAATGGGATTAAGTTGCAAGTTTCAGTCACAACCAACTTCTTTAACTATATTTTAAAGTATTTCATTATAGTTTTGTTTAATACATTTTTCATTGCATTACTAATTTGAGATCTAAAATTAGTGCTTACTATTCAATGATATTGTTAGTGTAATGAAAAAATATGCTTTAGGGATGAGATCAATGTAAGAAACAAAATTATTACTCCTAAACCATGAGTATAGAAAGAGTTGTCAAAATAAATTTTGTATTCAAGCAACCAACAAGAGATGGAATGGACTCATCCAAGAATTATAAGTTAAAATTTTGATTATCTCATATGGTTCTTGTACAAGGTGATTTTCAAATATTATCCTTTTGTAGATTTTTTATTTACATACTCAATGTCAAGCTCACTGGGCAACACAACCCATTTTGGTTTTCTATTTGTGAGAACTCATTTTGATAGAATATGCTTTAGAGGATCAAATTTAGTGAAAAGTTTCATTTTTTTTTAGAATATAGTGTCATAAATTTTTAGGAGAAAAATAATTAGGCATGAATTCTAAATTTGAGTGTAATTGAGATCATATGCTACCAAAATTTGACTCAAATAGTTAACAACTCTTTATATTCTTTGAGTACCATGCTGATCTAAAAGGGATCCTAATGTAAATTATGTCACTAATATGTAGAGTAGTAGAGGTTCTCCTATATTAGGTGGAACTAACACAAGTGAATTTGAGAAATATTATTTAAGGTGCTCAAAAACATATTTAAATTCTTTATTCCAATGATGTGCAATGTATTTCTTTAATACATGTATGAATAGATAAAATTTATCTATAAGCTATGAAATGAATCTTTTGATTGCTTGGATTTTTCCTTTTAGACTACACAGTTGTTTGAGACTTTGGGGAGGAGGAATTTTTTGTGATGGCTTTAATTTTGGTTGGACCACATTGAATACCTCTTCTAGACACAATAAATCCCAATATTTCCCTAAATTGACATCAAAGACATACTTTTTAGGATTTAGATGAACCTTGTATTCTCTTTGTCTCTCAAAAATTCTATGTAGACTAATGAGATGTTTTTCTCTAGCTTAAATCATTTTCTTGATATTCCATCCATATAATCCTTGATAAAATCATGAAGCATATCATGGATTATAATGGTCATGGCTCTTTGATAGGTTACATTAGCATTCTTCAATCCAAAGCACATTGATTAGTAATGAAAACCCCCAGGGTGTGGTAAATGTCATTTTGTGATGATCCTCAATGCAATTTAAATCTTATTATATCCTAAGAAACCATCCATGATAGATATTAGAGTATGTCATGTTATCGATTTAATAATCTTGTCTATACTGGGTAAAGGAAAATCATCATTTACACATGCCTTGTGATGCCTCAAAAATCCATGTATACTTCAATAAATTTTGTTTGTTTGGTTTAACATCAGCATGTACAAAAAGGTGGTCCAACACAAGAAATGTATATAGTCTTGACATTTTTATATGACCAAACAAAAATATCTTCAAATTCAAATAGAAGGATAATAGGAATTAACTATTCTAGAGGACTCGAAGAAATGATAAGCTTAACCATTTTGGAATTATCCTCCACTTGAATGTTCATATTAATCGCATCTTCAACTAGTAACCATCTTGTAAATATGTTGGTGCAAGGGTAATATTGAGTTCCTTGTGTATTAATGCCTCAAATAGGTTTTCACCAATAGAATTTGTTGGGTGAAAATTATGTAATCCCTTTAACAGATTACAAAACTTGCTTTCAGCCACAACTATGTGAGATACAATCTCTCCTCTCAGAAAGGGGAGGTGCCCTTCTTACTGCTTCTTGAAACTAAGTAAAACTAATTAAGTATTCACAATGTACACTACAATTAAGAGATGGGGGTGTGTCACTTTCATAATTCTCTCTTTTTTCAAAGAATATGTTTTACAATGCTTCACGGTTTTGAGTTCCTGATATAATATAACTTCAAACTAAAAATGAAGTAGTAATGCTGATATCCTTATCTTGTTAAATCAAAGACTAAGAACACCAACACAATAACGATAAATGATTAAAATAAGAAAACTCACGAAGGCACAAAGTCATTTCATAGCTTTCACCAATGAATCCTTTGAGATACGTAACCAGCGTTGTATTAGAAGAACAAAGTATTTTAGATACTCCATGATAGATCCACGAACAACATGAACAAATACAAGCACAAAGTCTTGTAGAGAGTTCAACAACAACATTCAATCAAATAACATAAATTCGAATAAAAGAGTGCAACACAAAGTTTACATGGATTTACTCAAAGACCTTAGATCTAACTCACTAATCGCTGCAAATCTCAATCAAATCCAAAAGATAATCGATCCAACACAAAGTATGGTATGTAACTTTCTTCTTTATTGATCAAAATAGATATACAAATATGAACACAAAGTTTCATGTATTTGCTTCTCAAAATGGGTAACACTTCGTTGCAAAAGATAAAAGATCACTATTACAAAAGAATTCCCTCATATTTATAAAAGAGAGGGAAGAGAAAATCTAGGAAAAGTAGATGAGCGAATTTAAGAAAGTTAGGTGAGTGAATTTAGGAAAATCTCACCTAATAAGTTGACTTATTCAAAAATGTTTTCCATATTTTTAGGAAAACATCTATGCTTTTACATGTAATTACATCTTGGAAAAAGACATGTAAGATGTCGAGAACTATTTACAAAACGTAAATGAAAGCATAAAATTATCTAACATTGGAGATGAAAATAAGTCTTCATGGTTCCTTGCATTGAGCACAAAAGTCTTCATATATCTTCTTTGTCTCTAGGATGAATGCCTCATCTAGACCAACAGTGTAATCCACAATGGTGTAAAATCCGGTGATTGATCTTCTGGAAAATGAGTGAATCTTCTTGCATCTGTCAAGATGCATCTTAATATTATCAAGAGAAAGCCATATGTCACAAATTGCATGCATGGAGGTCTTTGAAAATTTTGCATCCTCCACTTGCTTCATGAAGGATTCCTTGTAAATTTGTGAAAGTTCACTAGTCGGGAGGAAAATATGATCTTCATCAAGGAGCTTACCCGGTAACTCCTTAATTCCATTTTCTAGGATAACACGATGTCCTTCGAAATCTTCTTGTACTTGGTGGATATCTTTGATAAGAGACTTGATCACTTGGATGCGGTGCTTGAGGGATTCTCTTACCTCCACATATTTCTCTTTTTTGGGAATTACCCCAACTTCCTCCAACTTACTCAGCTTTGCCTCTTTCATTTGTGACCAAAACAAGAGGCATTTCTCCATTTATTTTTGCTCTTGGGAAAGTATGCTTTCTTCTTTATCGAGCTCTGATTTTAGCTTGGCTATCTGAATGGCCTTCTCATCTGCAACAACTATGACTTGTGAACCATGTTCTATCATTTCATTAATGAAATCATACAACACCTTACCCTTGGAGGAAAACTTCTCTACCTTTTCACTGCTAGTTCCTCAAGGCTTACCATAGCCAAAGGTTGTACATTTCCTAAAGAGCTTGCTAGTTTCCTCAAAACAATTGCATAACACTTGGCCTTCTCCTTGTACATATTTTAGGCCTGTTCCATCTTGTCAAGCCTTCATGCTAATGCATCTAGGACCACATGTGCATCCGCCTTTGCACTTTCATTTGTCACTTTGTTGAGGTGGACTCTCGTGACTGTGTAGTCCTCCATGTTAACATCACCTTCCTCTTGCGGGGGTAGACCAATCTCTACAAACTTATGACCAATTTTGTCAACATGAAGCCTTGAATGTACCTTTGCCTTTTTCTTCCCCTTGGCTTTTGGAGGAGCTATCTCTTCAAGATCAAGCTCTTTTGGGGAGATCATTTGTTTATTTCACTTTGATACTTGATAGACCAACCAAGGAGGAAGGGAGGAAGTATATGCTTCTTGACTCACTGTCAACTCTTGTGTTGCAACTACTTCTGTAGAAATGATTGGTATTGAAACAATCGGGGTAGTATCTAAAATACATGCTCCAATGGACTATATACCAAGTTGACTATGCAAAGACTCATTTATAAATCTGTTGAATTCAGCTTCAGATGAAATAGCTAAAGATGGAGATGACAAACTTGGGATGGATGAGGGAGAGCTTGACAAGATATCAACAATTTGTAGATTTGAAACTATAGGAGGAGTTGCAAGGATGGTTGATGTTGCAGGGGGATGAGAAATTTCCACCGCATGTATGGTAGATGTGGGAGGAGGTGAAGAAGGAAGAGGAGGTGGAGTGTTAGGATTGGGAGGTGTATGAGAAACATTTGAAGTAATAGACGATGACATTCAAGGAAGATCTTCAACAATGTTCTCATTAGGAGATAGTTGTTATTCATCGTCATGCCCAAGTTCCTCCTCATTACCTTCCTTTTCTCCTTCATCTTTTTCAGACTCCACTTCTCCTGCAGACTCTTCTTCTTCAGATTCTTTTCTTTCATTTCCTTCTTCTTCTTCGAAAGTTTGTTCCTTAGAAGCAAGCTCTTTTCCTTTTGCATGTGTAGGTTCAGATTTTGTTGCCTCTTGTTCTTCAATAGCTTGTGTAACTTTCTTACCAACGGTGAAGTTGATTCTAGGACCTCTTTGCGAAGAAGAGGGAATGGCCGCTTGTTTGTTCTTTGAGCGAAGTTTCGGTTGTTGATTGGTTTCTTCTCCTAGTGCTTCTCCTTCTAATTCGGTCTTGAAAGCTTTCATTTGGAAACCATGTTTATCCAACCATTCTACTATGTTGTGCAAGATGGGAGCAAGCCTTTCCCTGATAGAGATACTTTCCTTTTTAGACCATTAAATCAGAGATAAGTGCCTTTTAGCAATCTCGTCTTCTTCATAAGTAGAATTTAGGATGTCGCCAGGATCTTGGAAATCCTCTGGTAGATTAGCTACATCCAACTCTCTAATTTGCTCTATTGTTAGCCTACAAAAGTCCATTTTGTGAATGTCTTCTTCATCCTTGTAGTCTGCCCATATGTCTTCAAAATGGTAGACATGTCGGTGATCTTTCTTCAATTTCCTCTTCACATCCTGATAGTCAAAGTCAAATCTATATTTGTATGTTCTAATAGTTACAATTTTCATCTCTGCATAGAATGACTTTGCCTTTTGTACACTGTGAACAATATACCTCCCAATTGTTAGTGGAAACTTAAAACCCGGTGTAAGAGAGGGGGACCACCGCGTGCAAGACCCCAGGTCATGGAGGGTCAAGATGCGAGAGGCTGCCCTAACTTACCTCAGCTAAGTGCAACATGTAGGGTATGAGGATGAGAATGATGAGGACTTTATGGTCCTACATCACTTTGCAATCCCAAGTTTTAAGGTGGGGCTAGGCGAGTTGGTTTTTAGATTCAACTTGCGCCTCAGGGAGCTCTATGTCTGAGGATGTAAGCGCAGTCTTTGGACGACAGCACAGTGCGCTGGCGTCTCTAAAGTGCACTATTGTCTGTACGACCAGATAATAGTAGAGACAAGGTTGAACCCACCAAAATGACTAATAGCCTAACTACTCAACTAAAAGGCTAGAATGAAACAAGTAAATAAATGAAATATTCTCTGATGTTATAAAGTAGGAAAGCAAGTGTAAGGAAAATAAAAAGGATCTCACCAAGGAATTCGTTTGTCAGCTGATCTTCCTAGCAACACGCACACCTACAACACAACAAGAGGGAAAATTTTGGGTGGCTAAATAGGGGCATGCCTCAATCAGACCCCCGTTTAGGTGTTTCCACCTCCATGGACAACCAAGGAAATGAGATAGAGAAATAGTATAATAAAGACAATGCAAACACTACAAAGCAATACTATGCTGCTTAACCAAGTGATAGAGGAGAGGAAGGGGAAGCTTACCACCTCCACCAAGAGCACTCAAGGTTGCTTGGAGGAGAAATGAGAGGAACTCAAGCCTCTGTTGCAATGGCGTGGTCCCAAACGTGCTCTACCGAAGTGACGGAGTGAAGCTTTTACTGCAATGGTGTGCTTGAATGCTTGAAGTGAGTGAGTATGGAAACTTGAAGTGTGCAACAACTCAGAAGAAGTTGTGAAGAGTCTGATTGAATGTTGAAGGGGTGAATTTGAAGAGGGAGTGAAGAAAAATGACCATATTCGGGTCAGTTTGCCGAAGGGGGCATTACAACTTCACTATCAATGAGAAGTGTAAGGCCTCTGCAGGTTCAACCACAGGAATCTGCCAGGGACGTAAGCACGCCGCGCGGGCGTCCTTGATAGAAACACCCCCACCGACGCTAAAAAAAGGTGCCAAGTGGACTGCCAACAGTGGGCTTAAGTGGAATTAAGCCTCTGAACTTGGTTTTCTAAGGTGGATAAGGGAAAAAAGGGGATTTGAACAGGGGATGGAAATTCACTCTTATACACCTGGTTTGTGAATTCTCATGCGTTCCTTGTGGACTAAGATCAACTGTCTACACAACTCCATGAGTATCCACTTATTTGAGGGATAACTGGGCAACATGTAAGGACACCCAGTATAGCAACCCACTCTCATATAGGTGAAGGTTGGAAATTGCAAAAAGATACACCCAACTTTACTAACCACTTTATATGCCTCATCCGATACTCTCTTCTTTTCAATATTTGGATCAAAACTGAACAACAGGGGTGCAAAGAAGGCATATGTGACTCTCCTAAAATGATGAATATTTTCTTTCAGTTTCAACTAATCAAAATACTCATACACAGGTACAAAATGTATGTTTCCCTTTGTAGATAGCCCCAAAAGTTGCCTCATTACTGCAGCAGCATACACCAAATAAGAAGTCATGTAGAACTTCAAAGTGGTTGGCACATTTATCAATTGCTCATGAATTTCATCACTAATTTGAGTCCCCCAATCAATATGAGCTTTCTTTCTCCTAATGATCTGAATGGATTCATACATCCACTACTGAAAATGAGATGACTCAGGAAATCCTTTAACCCTGCTCAAGAGAGTAATCATATCCCTAACATCCCCTTTAAAGTCACTTCGAGGAATCCCCTTTGGCCATCTTGAGATAGTGGTCCTAGGTGTTTTCAACCATTGGTTGTTAATCAAATTTTTAGCCTTAGTTGGATCTTGATCATAAACCTCCTACGCCTATTGCATTGAGATCTTTGTATATTGTTCCATGTGAGGAACCTGGAAAATAATATCAAAGAATTCAGGATCTAGTCTCATCGTGACTTGTCCCGAGGAGTCTATTACACTTCTGCTATCTCTGATGTAGTGAGATGCAACCTAGAGAACAAAATCCATATTATGAGCAAAAGTCGAGAATGTGGACACCAAGTGCAAATTACTATGGACAATGGCTCTCAAGTTGTCTTCCAAGGGCTTTTGCTTAGTTCTTTTTACATAATCTTCAAGGTTCTGATGACCAACTTTGGTGTCTTTGATTTCATCCACCTTCGAGACCACCATGATAGGTGGAAAGACACCTTGGTATTTTTATTTCATTTTTCCCCCTTTCTTAGAAGATGACGAAGGCTTCTTTGCTGTCATCTAGAAACACCAGGATCAAAGGATATCACCTTCGGGGTCACCTAACGAGATCTTGAGAGAAACTGCAAGAATAGTGAATCAATAAATGTTAGGAGATAAATGCAGTGTTGGGAAGCATTAGGCAAGAAGGAAACTCGAAGCAAGTGCGAACGAGTAATTTTGCATGGAAAACGGAGTATTGGTGAAGAAAGGAGGTTCAGAGCGCAAGCAGAGTGATTTCAAAGCATTAGGGGAAAAAACTACTTTTTGTGTAGGAGTGTTGAAAATCAACACTCCTACATCTTGAGGTGATAGTTTTGCATGTAGGGGTGTTGAAAATCAAAGCTCCTACATGTATTCTACACTTTGGGATGGTGAGTGTTGAGGCGCTAAAAATCAACGCCTTTGCATTTGAGGTAGATCAACTTTATGCTCAGGCATTGTTTTTCAGCGCTTGAGCATATCCTTTTTGTCTTGGAGTAAATTGCACAAGTGGGATTTTTCATCGCTTTAACATTTGGGGTTATGAGATACTCCATGTAGGAGCGGTGATTTTCGCCGCTCCTACATTTGGGAGTTCGTGAAAATATTGAAGTGCTATAACGGGTATTTTCACCGCTTTCACAAATAAGAAAACTTGAATTGGTTGTTTGAGTGGCAAAAAAGCTTGCTCGAGCATTTGAAATCAAATAGAGGTTTTCACGGTGAATAAAATTCATCGCTCGAACAAGATGAGAGACGGTGGTGAGTCAAATAGAAATAAAACCAAAAAGAAGACAAGTAAAATTGTGAAGGGAACAACCAAGGGCATGTTTGTGAAACAAGAACAAACACAAAGAATAGGATTGTATTGGTAAATCGAAGAAACACAGTCATAAAAACAACAAACCCTAAGCAGAAAAAACATGAAAACCAAGGTTGTTTGACAAAGCAAAGAAACGTAGATTTAAAATCATAAACCTTAAGCAAAAAAGATTTAAATAGAAGTATTAAAAACCTAGATGTGAAATGGATAGCATAAATAAAATGACGAAGATGAAGAAAACAAAGGCGCACTTGAAAAATGTCAAACCCTAGCTCGAAAGTCCAAGAAATCTTCAAACTCGAATTCGCTAGAAGTTGGAGAAAGAGTTGCGTGAGGAGGAAGAAGTTTGGCGGATGTAACAACATGAGATTAGCTTAAAAATTACTTAAAATTCTTTTAAAAAGGTCATTAAATGAACTCAATTAGTGCATTAATGACGACGCTAAGTTTGGAGGGAAAACATGAAAAGTGCACTGGCGGTGAAAATCACCGCTTGTGCATGAAGAAGTCTAAAATGAAAGAAATATGCACAAGCAGTGATTTTCACCACTTGTGCAAGTAGAAGTGAAACCAAAGTGTAGGAGCGGTGAAAATCACCGCTCCAACACTTGGATTTAAAAATACTAACTTAAAGGTTCATGTCGGAGCGCCGAAAATCAGCACTCCGACATGAGCCAAAATTTGACTAACTCCCAAAAGATGGGAACTAACAAAAATACTTGTTTCAAAGGTATTCAAAAGATGGACAAAAGGAGACCCTCAAATAGACGATTTGAGATTTAGGACCATGCATCGAGGGCAATCAAAAGTTTGCCTCATTTTGTGTGCTTGAAATACACGAAAACTATGAAGTAGACAAGTTTCGTGAGGGGTTATCCATGAATCATGTTGGCCTCCTACAATGATCTAACACTAAGCCCTTACAGCTGTGATTCAGAGATTAGATATCTAAACTGAATAGCCATTTCAATCATCATGAAGGTGCATTTAACTTGTCAACCCAGGGACGTGTACTTGAAATGGGTTAGCATAGTATGTGCACTAAGGATCCAAAGTAGCCATATTCATTCTACAACTAAGAAAAACATAATGTTGAAGGTAAATTGCTTAGAAAGAAATAACATAAATGCTAAACATAAACCAACAACTATGATAAGCTGAAATGCATGCCAGAAACAAAAATCTGAGCAAACAAACAGGAAACTAATATGTCTGCTTTGGCTGCAGGAACAGTCACAAAATGGACTTCTAGTGGCTACATAAACATTCAATGCTAGATTCTTAACTAATTAATGAACATAAAGTAATAACTAAACTAAACTAAACTAAAGGACGAAATTCTCACCAAGTGGGCCCCCTTGGATGAGTATCCTCTAAAACTAATGTAAACTCAGATGCACAAACTTATAACTTCATTTTATTCATTTGAAAGCATGAGTACAATAGAGAAATGTAACTGTATTACTGAAAACTAAGAATGCAAGTACATCATCAAATCGCGCAACCTCCTGAGAAGGAGCATCCGACTCTTATTTATAGGAAAAGAAGCTACTAACTAAGCAAGGCGGTCAACTCCGCGAATTGGGAGGATGCCATTTTAGGGAATGCAGAGAAAGTGGAGAGGTGGTTATGCATGCATGGAATCTAGTTAGAAATGCTTGCCTCAATGCAAATTTAAGACAACAATAACGCCTATATTTGCTCAACAACAATAAAGACCATTTACAAGGCAGTTACAACTTGATTTGCATGAGGAATCTCTCGTCGTTGATAGTCTTCCCTTCGTTGACCTTTGCATGGCCACTTTGCTAATCGTTATGGTGAATGACCAGCTAGCAGAATCTTCTCAATTTAGTGGCCTTGAATCATATTTGTATGGCAATATTAGTACACATAATAATCGCATATCTATAACTATCTTAAAGAACATTCATTAATCCACATGTAGAATTAACATAGATAGTCCATATAACATGTCAATGTCATTAACGATTTGTAGAGATAAAATTAGGCCCAATGTTTATGGTTTTAAGGAAATATCAACATTCAAATATCAAGGTTCATGACAACTTCAACAAATAGATCATATATTCTTCCAAAATTAAACCATAAACTAGACTCATCAAATCGAGTGCTGCTAGATTCCATGATAACAAAATCCTCTTTATTTTCTTGATTTTGAATTTTTTGGTCCACTAGTGCCTCAGAGGTTCCTTTTTATTTATTTTTATTTTTCCACTTATTGTGACAAAGGAACTCTTCTTTCTCCCTAAAATATGTTGATATGTCTAGGTTGATGTCGAAACCTTGTTTGTGATCTCTTTGTAGGATGCCATATCAAAGTCCCTTGAGTTTTGTAATATCTTTTCTATTTTAAAATAATTTCATTGCTACATAATATTGTTGGCTCCAATGAATAATTTTACCGCATTGGAGGTCAAGGGTAATGGTGAACACAATAGTGTCATTGAACATATTGGTTATAGCAAGATAATCATAGAAACTATGAAAGGATCTTATATTGATGTTGGAAGAAGATTCCTCAAATATCATGGAAGTGTTACTAGCATTATCATATTGATGACAAGGGGGTTTGTATCTAATGCTATAGAATCCTTGATTTGCATGAACATGTATATGTTATTTGATTTCATGTTTAGAAGGTTCAATTATTTTATTTTATAGTTCATGATTTGACATAACTTGTTTGCTTTGAGAGACTCATTATTTTGAAAAAAAGTGGAAAAAATATCATCACATAACCATGACCCAATAGAGATTTCAATGTTCTCATCTACAAGAAAGCCTAACTTAGTGAAAGAAGTTGTACTGAACTAATGAGATACCTAAGTTCTCTAATTGTTCATGTTGGGGTGTAATATCCCCAATGGATATATTTGGTATATAAGCTTTAGGTATACAAATTTTAGCAGTTCCTTAATACCATTGTAATATCCCTAATGAACATTAGTGCAAATATTACATAAACCTTGTGGGATATTATTTAAAATTGACTACAAAACTTATATTTGGGATAATATATTTCTAGGGTTTTAATATTTTAATTTTCCTTACAAACCCATAATTTATCCTTTCATTCACAAAATAACCCTAACCCTAATATTACAATTTGGGATAATAAATAAGAATAGACTATAGATTAAAAAATTAACTTAAATATGATAAGACTAATTTGTAAATATTATTTTGTAATCACTAATACCTAAATTCAAATTGGATTATACACACACAAAAGTTACAAAGCCTTCCTTATATTCATGATATTTCTAATATTTCACAGAAATAACAATGACCAAGATTTATAATAGTAGCTAATGGATAGAATGAGATTCTATAACTTCCCTTGTATGAGAAAGTAAAAAACACAACTTAAAATGCTACCACTACAATAACAAAAAAGGAAATACAAAGATTTATCCCATGACAATTTTAAGTGTCATGCAAATTCAATATCACTAATATCTACCAATATTAAAGTCTAATATGACCTTTGGGTTAGATCCCTCCTTCGACTAAGGTGGTTTTTTTTCCTTTGGTACATTATATCTTCAAGGGTTTTATCCTTTGACCTCTAATATTTATATGGATTTTCTTCCTCAAGACTGGATGCTTGAACTTGAGGGCTAATAATAATTTTTTTAGTTAGGATTTTTGTATTTTTTCACACTAATATTTTCATCTTTTCTTTTGGCCCATTATACACCTAGAAAGATGCCTAAATGTGTAATAATAGCTTTAGTACCATAATTGGTACACATAAAAAAGCTTGTATTTATTCAGTGCCATTTTCCTTTGAAACACACCTAAACTTCTGCAAACTTGTATCTAACTATACTTGGGAAGCATGGAGGATTGAAAAAGTAGGAAACTATGACAAGAATGAAGGAAAAGTGGAGGTTGGTAGAAATTTGTACCAGGATGGTGAAGTCTAAAAATTTAACATAAACTTCTTCCTTAGAATTTTGAATAGTAGAAACTCCACACTTTGAATGTTTGGGACCTATGAGGCTTTTCTCCTTTAGCATTATCTCATTGAAGATAGGAAATGGGATTTTATTCAACAAATATTAGCTAATTGAAAAGAGGACATGACATGGGGTTGTTGCATCAAAAAAATTCTACACACACTTCTAGAGGGATCAATCTACTAAAAGGTCAAGGAAATGTTTCTCTTGAAGGGCAGATAGATTAACTCATCAACAAAGAGTGAGAAATGAAAGGATGATTTCTAAGATTGGATAATCTCTCCTTCACTTTGGGATAATTTGGACTTAGGAGGGTATTTTTAAAGGCAATATTTAACAATATTTGATTATAATTAAAGATAAACAAACTTAAACAATAGTAGTATCCAATGTACACCTCATCTCAAAATAGAGTGGGGACTAACTTACTAAAATATAATCTCTATTAATATAATGAAAAATCATTACGTGAATGCAAGATGAAGGCATGCAAGACACGATTCTCTAAGGATAAAATCTCTTGAATCTCATGGAGATATTTCCCTGGTTAATTATTGAATCATAAAATACATGTAAACTAATTTCCTACTCATAAACTACCAATTAATGATATTTTTCATTTTAAGTGCACGGAGGGTCAAATACTTCTAAGATCATTACCTTATATTGGATTATAGAGTTATAATCAACCAAGAAGAAGAACACATCAAAATGTAGTGTCCCTTCATATATTTTTAATGAAAATAACATATTTACAACAACAAAATAATATTCACCAAACTTGAAACATAAAAAGTAACATTATCCAACCATTTCTAAACAACAACAATTAATCATACTCAAATAACATAGATCAACTAGCTAGTCAACACATGAACTTGCACAAAATTAACCAAAATCCAACAATAACTAATATTGATTATGATCAGATCCCTACAACTAAAGGATTGTTGTAGTAGTCATTACAACAACAACAAACAACACTCACAAATTTTCAACAAACAATGCACTCACATTAAGATAAAATTGTATTGTAAACTTGAAGCTCTAATGCGCTCCCTAAGTGAGTATTCCCTAAAGAACCAAATGGTTTTCATCCTCTGGTCCCATCAATCAACAGGTTTTCATCCACTAATCACAGTCTCCTATGGGTTTTTGTCCATAGAAGAACACTTGAACACAATGTGCCCAAAATATACAGTAGCATAACATGGATTCTTACAATTGAAATGTTTTCCTATTTTTATATGCTACCCACCCAAAAGATCAAACTAGTAGGCCTAAACCTAAAATGCTTCCAAGGCCCAAATTTGAATTCTACATGCTACATCCCAAGTTGATCTTATAGGCCTTCCAAAATTTCTTGTTGGATGTTTGAAGTTTCTCCTTCCTTCTGACTTGACATGCATAGGGCCACAACCTCAATCTTTGAACTTTGATAGCTCATTTGCATGTTTCAGGAAGCAACCTCGATCCCTGACCTCTAAAAAGTCCTTGTCATGCATCAAGAAACAACCTCAATCAATGACCTCCAACAAGTTCTTGGCACGATCGAGCCACAACCTCGATCCTTGACCTTTGACAATTATCTCATATGAGTCAAACCACAACCATGATTCCCAAACATTGATAACTCCCTAGACAAGTAGTCTTTTATCTAGTTTTTGGAAAAGGGACATGATAATTCCACCCTCCTCAAGAAATGAAAATTAGGATGCTTGAGAATCATAGACCCTTCTCGTGTGGCATCTCCAACTGATAGGGTTTACTTTGTGATGATCTTGTTCCTCAAGTTTTTGACATAATTGTTCATCACTTCTTTTGGGATCATAATCAACTTACCCTCATCATCTAAGGGTGGCAACTCCTTTGAGGGTATAATGTGTTGACCAAGGACTTTCTTTAGACTTGACACATGAAATAAATTATGAATCTTATTGCTTTGAGGAAGCTCTAACTTGTAGGCCACTTCACTGATCCACTTCTAATTTTGTATGATCCATAGTATCAAGGTTTGAACTTTTTAGATCCACTCTTATTAATATATGTTTATTTGTATAGCTGCAATCTTAGGAAAACCAAGTCCCCCACCCCAAAGGACCTTTATGTTCTTTTTCAATTTACATAAGTCTTTGTTGGTTCCATGGTTGTTGCAAATTATCATTTAGTTCCCTCAACATCTCTTGGTTATGATCTATCAAGTCAACTATTACTAGTACTCTATTACTTGAAAGTAATATATCAGTGAAAGATAGTGCATCATAATTGTATAAATATTTGAAAGGTGTCATCCCAATGGACACGTGGTGTGAAGTATTGTAGCAATATTCACCCAAATGCAACCACTTGATCCATGTAGTTTGTTGGCTTGAAACATAGTTTCATACGTACCCATCAAACCACTTGTTCAATATTTTTAATTGTCCATCAATTTGGAGATGGTAGCTAGTATTAATTATGAGTTTTGTACTTTTCAAGTGAAATAATTATTGCCAAAAGGAATTGATAAATCTATTGTCTTTGTCACTAATGATGTTCTTATAGTGGAAAACATTGCACACCCTTACAATTTCACCTACACTTTTGTATCCACTTTAGTGTCCACTCCATTAGTATTTTTGTAGGCTCATCTTAGCCCTTGCATCAACCTTTTTCCCCTCAAGATGCTCAAGACCCCTTTTTAGAAACTACCTTTGAACATCAGTTTTGCATTAACCTTGTGTTTTCCTCATTTCTCTCCATTATTTAGCGTGATTTATCTAGACACTAGCATGTCACATGGATGTCCACCCATTTCACTAACATTCAACAACATTTCAATGTTCAAAAGGCTATCCCTGAGCATTTTTCCACTTGTCACCTATCTTGGTTGGTGGAAATAGCTCAGGACAACTTGTAATGGTTCAGGAATCTCTTTTCCCCCCTCTTCTCTCTTTTAAGTCTATCTTTTCACTTCACTTGATCTCTCTTGATCTCTCTTGCTCACTTGGACATTCTCTCTTATCTTTCTCTCAAGCTTGCACAACTCTCTACAAGTTGCTACAACAGTATTTGCAACTCTCTTGGCTCTCACAACTCTATCTCTCTCTCTTTGGCTTCCTCAAGCCTTGCAGGTAATATCTACTTGTCTTTTGTCTTTGAGCATCTTGAGATTTATCGCATCCCTTGTCTATGCATTTTATATCTTGTTTATTTATCTTGTTTATTTATCTGTCTATTTGACTATCCATGGAGGTTGAAACATCGAAATGGGGGTTTGACTGAGGCAATCCCCTAAATAGCCCCAATAATTTTCTCATTCTTATGTGTACAGGTATCAAAGGTGTATTTTTGTTGGAAGCTTTGGTTCTTGGTTTGTTGTGAGTTCTTTCTTTCTATTCCTTCGTTTAATCATCTACATTTCATTTAGTTTTCTTTATTTCACTTCTGTTATTTTGTGTTCTTCCTTGCACTCTTAAAAGTTCCTAGCAATCAGAATACAAGTAGTCACTTTGTTGTTTTCTAAGACATTCTTATTTTTCAGCCTGTATGAGATGTCATCACATCGTGGAGATGTCTGCATGCCACATTGTCATCCTAGGCCAAGAGCTTGTCAGTTTTTCTGGAAGACCTCTATGACCTACTCTTTCTATTTCTAAAACTCTCACAATTTTATCCCATCACTTGAGATTTGATCCTTGAGATAGTTGAGGACCATTGCCTCTTTGAGACCTCATCGTCTTGAGGGTGTCGAATTTCCTCTACATTTCTTAGGAAATTTATGTAATTTGAATATCTCCTTAAAGAATACATATGCAATGTGAGGTACCTTTAAATTTAAAGCAATAGCAATAAAATGTGTGTACTTCATCAATCTATCAACCAAAAAATAAATACAATCTCTACCTTGTACCTTGGGTAAACCTGTCATGAAGTACATGGATAAGCTCTCATTTTTTTGCTCAAAAATTGGTAGTGGTTAAAGTAGGCCCATTGAAAAAAAAAATTCCTTATTTTTTTGGTAGGCCATGCACTCTCTAATATGCTTATGGACATCCTCCTTTAAACCCTTCCATGCAAACCTATCATGGACCTTCTTGTATGTCTTATAGTACCCTTAATGTCTTGTTGTTGGGGTGTCATGAAAGGCTTTCAAATTATTTTCCTTGATTTTAGACTCAGACACCAAAAAGACTCTATTTTTGAAGAGAATTAGCCCTTCTATCACAATATAATTGTTGTTTGCCTCCTCTAATGGTTCAATAACTAAGCCCTTAGAGTTGTGACTTAGAGATTAGACATCTACACTAAGTAGTTATCTTACTCATCATGAAGGTGCATTTCATGATGAGTAAGAGATTAGACATCTACACTAAGTAGTTATCTTACTCATCATGAAGGTGCATTTCATGATGAGTAAGAGATTAGACATCTACACTAAGTGGTTATCTTACTCATCATGAAGGTGCATTTCATTTTCGACCCAAGGACATAAACTTGAAATGGGTTAGCACTGTATGTGCACTAGGACTCCACTATAGTCATCCTTAAACTAGAAAAGAAATAGTATTGAAAATAAAATGTTGGAAAGAAATTAACATAAGCATTGAGCATGAATCAACAACTACACTAAGCATCAACACTGAACTGGAAATGGATGACAGAAATAGAAATCTTAACAAACAGACAGGAAACTACTATGTCTGCCTTGGCTGCAGGAACAGTCACATAACAGAGTTCCAATGGCTACAAGAACAACAATTGATGAAACCAAAACTAATTACTAAATAGAAAAATAACTATTAAACTAGAGGGATGGAATTCTCGCCAAGTGGGCCCCCTTGAATGAGTCTTCCCTAAGCTAAATCAAATGTAGCAAATCAAAATATCATTTTATTCCTTGAAACATGATTACAACATTTCAGCAATATGATTGTATTACTTAAACTAAAAATGCAAGTACAATCTAAGAACAACCAACCTTATGAAAAGGGGCATCTAACCATTATTTATAGAGGAAAAATCTTCTAATTAACCCTAACTAACTAGGCAGTTGACTCCAACATAATAGGAGGATGCCATTTATTCAAAGCATAGAAAAGAGGGAGGAAGTTATGCATGGGCCAGATTTGGTCAAAGTAGACTTTCCTCAACGAGGATCCAACACAACACACTTCCTAGATTTTCTCAACTAACAAACATGATCATTAAAAAGGTAATTACAATCTTCCATTCGATCTAGTAATTTCCATCCATTGGAATTTTCCCTCCATTGAGAGTTTTCCCTCCATTGACCTCTTAATAACTATCTTTTTGACTTCCTTAGCAACCGACCAGCTGGCAGGAACTTCTTCCACTTTGCAAGCCTCATTTATATCTACATCTTGATGTGAACCTGCATGATGACATTAGCACGCACAAAATAATTGCATATCCATAATTACCTTAAAGTAACATCCATTCAACCACATGTAAAATTAACATAGACAATCCACATAGCATGTTAATATCATCAAAAGTCACACGGATAAGTTAATGCCCAAGGTTCATAAATCTAGGGAAATAACATGGAGAATGTTAATAACTAGGTGCCAAAGTCTATAGTATCAACAACAAATATATGATAAACCCTATCAAAATTGAGTCATTAATTGGACTCATCACTTGTCATCTTTAATAACCTCATCAAGGATGTCAATATAAAATTTATTCTTAGTATAATCAACAATAATAGAAACCTTCCAATCAATAAAAAGAGTAGATAACGAGCATAGAGTAGGTCTCTTAGAAAGTGCATTAGCTACCACATTCCTTTTGATTTTTATGTACTCTATTTCAAAATCATAGGCTTGTAGCTTGCTTACCCCTTTTTATCATTAATTTTTTTGATCTAAGAAGAACTTCAAACTAAAATGATCGATCTTCACAAGAAATTTTCCATGAACTAAATATTGTCTAAACTTTTCTAGTGCATGCATAATTTCCAACATTTCCTTATCATAAATGGAATACCCCTTCTCTAATTTTGTTAATTTTTTTCTCTCAAATGTAAGTGAATGTCCTTTCTAGGTTAGGAAATATCCAAAACCTTCTCCAAATGCATCACATTCAACAACAAAGGGTAATGAAAACTTAGGAATATCAAGTGTAGGGCACAAGCTCATTACCATCTTCAACTTTTCAATTTTTTTTAAAGCATCTTCAGACAATTCAGAAGCTCCTTTCTTTGTTATATTAGTTAAATGAACAATAAATCAAGAAAAAACATTTCACAAACCTCCTAAAGTGGCAACATAATCTAAAAAATCCTTTCAACCGTGTTAGATTAGTGGGAGGTGGCCAATCTAGAATCACTTGGAACATTTGTTGATCCACCAAAACACCCTTGGAATTATGACATGTCATGGATACAAAATATCTTCAAAACCAAATACACATTTGGACAACTTGGCAAAGAAATATTGTTGCTCTAAAATACCCATAACTATATCTAGATGTTTCAAATGCTCCTCCCAAGTTTTACTATATATCAAGATATCATCAAAGAGCACCAATATAAATTTTCCAAGTTGCTTACTAAATACTTGGTTCATGCATGTCTGGAAAGTGGCTAGAGTATTAGTAAAACCAAAAGGCATGACCAAAAATTTAAAATGTCCATAATGACATTGAAAGGCTATCTTCTCGATATATTTTTCCCTCATGTAGATTTGATGGTATCTTGATCCTAGATCGATCTTGGAGAAGTACATAGCTCCATGCAATTCATCTATGAGCTCATTTATCCTTGGAATAGGATAACTATTCTTGATGGTGTTCTTGTTCAAGGCCCTATGGTCAATACACATTCTCATAGTGTCATCCTTCTTCTTCACAAGAACTATTGAAGATATAAATGGGCTAGAGTTATGCCTTATGAACCCCATGTCAAGAAGTTCTTGGACAACTTTCTCTATCTCCTCTTCATACCCTCTTGGATGATGGTATGGTGTAGTGATAACAAGTTTATCCCCTTATTATAGATTTATAGCATGTTGAAACCCTCTATCTAGTGGTGGTCTCAAAGTCATGTCATTGAAAACTACACAATGCTTATCCAAAAAATTGAATATGAACATTATGAGTGCCTTTCTTGCCTAATGGAGACTTTGTGGGAAGTATCAAGTAATTTTTTTCCCATGCTACTTGGTCTCTGTGAAATATTATCTCCATCCTCTTTGTTGTCACCGCCTATAGATATTTTTTAGAGATCCCTCCATAGACAATTTTCTTCCCATCTACTATGAACTTAAGCTCCATAGTTTGGTAGTTATGAAAATACTCACCTAGATAATGCAACCACTATACACCTGAAACAATATTAGTATCTCCTAAACAAACCACATAAAATATGTCACATACCTTATGGTACCCAAGGTATGTGATTACTTTGGTGCATGAGATGGTGAATCCATCTACTACTTCAACACTGAAACCTTCAAATTTTTATTCATTTAATCTTCTCTTCGTCACCAAGCCTTCATCGATAAATTTGTGCGTAGCCCCACCATCGATGAGAATTGTCATCCTCTGTCCTGCAAGCATTCCACAAACCTTGAAGGGAAGACATTTTGGAGTTCTTGAGAGAGTATAAAGTGTACTCTCCCATTTGACTATATGTTCTTCAACAATATTATTGTCATAATCTTCAAATACCTTTGGTTCATCCTCTAACTTTGTATATTTATTTGACACCACTTATATGTAATGTATTTGTCCTTTCCTCAAGAGTATATGTCTAGGAGTACATTACTCTCTACGAGAGAAACATGACTTCTTCCTCTTGAGTTCATTCTTTGTCTCATCCATATTGCTCAATTTTGGGGGTAATACCTTAGGCTGAGGGACACTCTTATGAGGAGGCATCTTCTACAATAATAGTGGTGCACTCTTAGAATAATATTTGATTTTGGTCATTGAGTTCTCCAAACTTGGAGCTATTTTGATGGATTCTTGCAAGGAATGTGAATTAAAATATCTTACCAAACCCTTAAGTCTCCTTTCTATCACACCTAGAACCATCACTGATAATCTTTGAAATTATGTCACATAATGCTCAATAGTACCCTCTTTCTTCAATTATGCTAACTTGCTAAAGTGAATCTCTAGATCTTTCTTTTCAAACATCTCCATCAATATTTTGTTGAAATCCTCTAGGGTAGTGATTGAAACATGTCCTTGCATGACCATGCCATGGTACTACCACTCATGAACCACACCTTCTAAATTAGAAAACTTAATGGCCTCTTCTTCAAACATTTGGTTCAAGGAGAAGTATGTATCCAATTTCTACAACCAAGCCCTAGTTAAACAACTATATGATCCATCATATGTGGGTATATTGATCTTCCCCAAGTGTTATTGAATGCCCCTATAGTGTTTCTTTTGATACCTTCTCCTTTTATGCCCATTTCTTGTCTTCATCTCATAATACTCAACAAAATTTATGTCATGATGGATGGTAGAATCCAAGGCACTATATTCAATGTGATACTTTGTCATTTCATCCTCTTGTCATGGGTGCATAGGTTGCTCTTCTTCTAAGAGTTCTATCTCATAACTCTCTAGAAATTTGGCTTTGAATGTCTTGAAGATTGGGTTAGTTGAATTTGTTGAATTACTTCCTTTTGTCCCATTTGGAGTAGATTTCTCAACAACCCATTATTGATTCATTTATTGCAAAGTCCTTAACATATATGTCAGACTCCCTTGGGGTAGATTGAAATTATCTAGGAAATTCTCTATTTTTGGTCCTAATGACCTCCCTAAAGTGGGCTTCCTCATTTCTATCATCCATAATTTTTTTCTTTTCTATTTTCCCTCCATAAGTACCTAACTTCCCTGTCATGTTTTTGCATGAACCTACATCATCACACACTAAAATTCCAGTAGGAAAGTTGATCTGATACCACTATAGTGTCCCTTCCCCTATTTTTAATGAAAATAGTAAATTTGCAACAAAAAATCAATCTTCAATAGATTTGAAACATAAACAACAAACTTACCCAACTATTTCCAAACAACAACAATTAATCATACTCAAATAGCATAGATCAACTAGCTAGTCAACACATGAACTTGCAAAAAATGAATCAAACTCCAACAATAATTGATATTGATTATGATAATATCTATACAACCAAAGGAATATTATGAAAGTCATTACAACAACAACAAAAAACAACACTCACAAATTCACAACATATGATGCACTCACAAAATACTGAACTATGTTGTAAACTTGAAGCTCCAATACACTCCCTAAGTGAGAATAACCTCAAGAACCAAAGGGTTTGTGTCCTTTAATCACACTAACCAATGGGTTTCCATCCACTAATTGCAGTCTCTTGTGGAATTTTTTCATAGATCACTCAAACATAAAGTGCTCAAAAGATATAATAACATAACATGGATTCTTACAATTGAAATGTTTTCCTAATTTTATAAGTTAACCATCAAAATATCAAACTAGTAATCCTATACCCAAAATGGCATCAACGATCAAATTTAAAATCTACATATTATGGCATAAGATAGTATTATAGGCCTTACAAACTTTCCCATCAGAGGTTCAAAGTTTCTCCTTCCTTTTGATTTGGCATACATCAGCTCACAAACTCGATCCTCAACCTTTGATAGCTCCTTGGCATGTTTTGGGTACCAACTTTGATCCCCAACCCTTGATCGATCCATGGCATGTGTTGCAAAGCAACCTAAATCCCTAAGCTCCAATAGGTTCTTGGCACGTGTTGAGCCGCAACCTCGATCCCCAGCCTTTGACAATTCTTTGGCATGATTCAAAATGCAACTTTGATTCTTTAACTCCAACATCTTCCTAGGTAGAAAGTCTTTTATCTGGATTTTAGAAAAGGATCATGACACAAAATAATAACAAAGACATCATATCAAGAAAATAGATATACTTAATAATCTCTCTCCAAAATATAGAAATCCATATGTAATAAGGAAGAGACCACTATAAATAATATTTCTAATGAATTAAAGTGTTGTGACACTTATCAAATTATTATTACATTGATACTAGAAAATATGGCAAGATGAAACCTTAAGATAGAAAAACCTATCACAGTTCATCTCTTATGAGATTCCTTGAAGATCCACAAATGGCGAAGGCAACATTCGGTTATAGATATCTACTACAAACTAGCTACCTCTTTGTGACTTACAAAATATACTACTCAATAGGCAACTAGATTTACAAGATTTAGAACCTTAGAAGATTCTTAACATTGTAGTCATCTAGAAATCAAAAATTATCGATCATTGTTTTAGAAAATTAACTAATATTTATAGTGCTTTATTTAGTCAATGAATCCTTGTGGTAATTAAAATAAAAACTAGATTTGATTAATGTAGCATTTGGAACAAGATTAAATTACTTGCAATCTATTCAGTGATAACCTAGAATTGTGATAGGCTTACTTGCATTTGAAACTTCAACCATTGTATTCATGATGGCATGGAATTCTTTATCATTCACCATTAGTTTTGAACTTGGATTCCCACCCTTAAGATGAACAAGGTTTTTTAGTTAGTAAAGATCAATCTAGTAGCTACAAGAGTCAAATCATGCATTAAAGGTTCTTTTATGAAGATACAATGAGTGCAAGGTACCATGTGGAAGAAATGTAAAACTTCAATGAGTAATTTGATGTAAAAATAAGATACAAAAGGTTTTAGGTCAAGATCAAAGGTTGATACTAGATGGGGGAATATAATTTTTCAAGTTAAATAAAACCTTACAAATTGGGGAAACAAGAGGATGAATCAAGTGGATTAATTGTAAGGAAATTATGTATGATTGGTTATGAGAAGAGGATATTTGTTTAGAAAGATGGATGTGTGACAATTAGGTTAAACTCCACACTATGAAGAAATAAAAGGTAAAAGACAATTAGAGATTTTAAAAGAATTAGATGTGGAAGTGGATATGATGACTAGATATTGGAGTGTATATTCATACATCCAGTGCAAGTCTACAAGGAGAGAACTTGGAAGGAATGTAAGGAAAAGTGGAAGGAGGGGACCTTGTATACATTTAATGCAGTATTAGAGGTGAGGACTAGATACGAGGACATAAGTTCAAAATTTCAATGAGACTTTGCAAAAACATGAAAAAGGGGATAGGGGAAACTTTGCAAGAAAACTATGTGTAAGTGGATGTTGGAACATGATATTTGAGTGGGGGTCCAAATATTTGGATGAGAAAAGGAACCCCACAAAGGGTAATATAAGTAAATGTGGGAATGGGAACAAGAAAGGATTGGAGGTTAGGATGAGAAACAAATTTTTGAAGGTGGGAAAGAGTTTTGTAAAAAAAGGAATTGAAAATTGTGTAGGAAAAGCTTGTGAAATAGGATGAGGGAAGTTAATGAAATGAAGGGGGAATTATCTAGATCCACCTTCAAATTCCACAAAATGGGTAGAAGGAAGATTATTGGGGATGACAAGAGTTATATATCACCACTAGGATTCTAGAAAAGGGATGAAGTGAAGGAAAAAGGAAGGAATGAAGGGAACAAAAAACTTTGTAAACATTTTCAATAGAACTAGACACTAAAATTGGATACTAGTCTAGTAAGAAATGTCTAGATGTCCACTAAAAATATGCAACTCTGTACAAACACAAAAAACTTATGAAAATCACCACAAACCCAAATTTTTCTTTGGATTTTGCAACCTCCAAAATATAATATGCACATGGGAATGAAGGAGAACAAAACTTAGGAAAATTTTGACAAAGAGGGCCCATAAGAAGGTATCTCAAATTGGTTGTAAGTAATGGATAAAATGAGGCCTAAATGCATAAAGGAAGTGGGACTCAAGAAAATTTTAGCAATGTTAAATTGAGTCCCAATAGGGACTGCCATAAATTTTATGTGAAAGAGGAAGTTTACCCACATGAAAAGTGTCTTTGATTTCACAATCTTTCAATCTTTTTCAAATGAATCTCGAGACAATGCTTGGACGGTGACCTTTTGGATGTGGATGGGAGGTCATTTGAATGTATAAAGGATGTATAATATTTTAAGTTTTGTTGATGCAAATTTATCCATTACAAAGGAATCTTTAGTGATAGGATAATAATTGGTTTTAGAGTATTAGTAATATTGGAAAAGTTAACAATCACCAAGGATAATTACTTCTATGCCTAAATATAGGAATTTGATACATTAGTGGAAGGTGGTTGGGATGGCTTACATAACACGAATCTATGATTGACCAAGAAGGACATTGTAGGGGAGATCAAGATGAATGGCATGTAATAGAACTTGTTTTGTGGAAGGCCCAACCATGATAAGAAGATGTATGGTACCTATTGATTTCTATTATGCATTATCATATGCATAAATGGTGATGGGATTTGGATCTACTATCACTAGAGTGACCATGATGATTTATTAATATTAAAGTGTAGATATTCAAGCCCAATCCATTATCCACAAGTACCTATTTCACTTTATGTATGATAATGAAAGCCTTGATGTATGAAGGGAGATTATGGGATAGGCCAATAAGAGGCATGCAATTTTGGTGAGAGGTGATTTGATGACTTGAAGATAAGTGGCTAGTTATGTCTTGGAATTGGCATAGATCCATGTTATTGGGGACTCTTGAATCTTTGAAGGAATTTTTACAAGATATCATTAATGGTAGAATATGTTTTGAGAAGATCCATAATGGAGATCCATATAGGAGTTTTCTCAAGCTATTTGATAAGGTTTTATTGTCCTTTAGTAGTAGACAGAGGAGGGATTTAGATAATGATTTTTTTTATGCTTCATTGTAACAACACAATCTAGGGCTTTTATTTTGATGGTTGCAATATGGTTATCTATATGTTCAATATGACTAATAGTGGCATTATAGGAATGAGAGGCTTTTTTATAATTGGTATTATTACCTTGGAAATTTTGACCTTGATTTGGATTTATTTGATTGTGTTTTGGAAATGGATCTTGGCTATCCCCAACTGTTAATTCTTTTATGTGGATGCACTTCCCTCAATTTCAACATTACCTCTATCAATAAAATTCAATATGTAATTTTTTAGTTTCATGAATTGATTTGTTGAATGTCATTGGAATTTATGAAATCCATAATATTTGTGCTCTTTATAACATGTTTGTTTTAGTTTTGTTTCATCAAAGGGTTTGGTTTGTGAAAACATGACTATGTTTGCAATAACTAATTTATGAAAAATAACTTCTAGTGATCCCCCTAGAGGAGTATATTGCCTTATTATGAACTCTTGTTTAGGTTTCTCCATGGGGATGGTAATTTTAGGAGTAATTTGAGTGACTTGAATGTGCTTTGAATCAATAAATCCATGATTAAAAATAATATTATTTTTGTTAAAGAACTTTGGCTTATCATATTGTGTATAATTAATGGGCTTTCTAATTAAGTTTTATCAATCCTTTAGCCACAAAGGGCTTTCTTGATCTAAACCCCTTTTTTAAATATTTCATAAAAGGTCATAGTTTAATGAACCTATAAAAGAAATGTCATTTTTGGATTAAGGATGGTAGTGCATATATTGACCAAAAAAAATTATAGGATTAAACAATGGAACCTACTAGCCAAGCTTCTCCACCTTTGCAGGAATTATGAGAATATTTCTCCATTCCTTTGTTTATAATTGCATAGATCTATCATTGTAAGCTCATGTTCAACGTTATAAGAAATGTGGTTGACAAATATTTTAGCAAGGTCTACAAAGGTTGTATTGGACCCTTTAGAATGGTGTAAAAACCATTTTAAAGCTTAAACACCTAAGATCTAAGGGAATAATCCAATTAGGTAATTATCACTTTAGGCCACCTCTTGGAAAGACATGTAGAATTATTTGGGCTTTAAAACTTACAATGCTATGAATTTTTCAAAGTTGGCTTAAAATTGAACCCAAACATCCTCACACTTCAATTTGGTTTAAAATTAAATAACACAAACTCACATTCAATTTTGGTGCTATTAAAATGAACATAACGTCTAGTTTCAATGCACTAAAATGAATGAGTATCTTCTTTGCTTGCCATGCTTGTGTAATTTTTTAGTGTGTATCCTCTCCCCTTGCACTTCATGCGATCTTGGGTGAAGAGAAACACTCTAAGTTTACAAACTTTTTGAGTCATCCAATGGCTTGCTATGTATCCTCTCCCCTTGCGTTTTGTGTGATCTTGGGTGAAGATAAATAGCATTCATTTTCTTTTATTAGAGGGGGCCTACCACTAAGATATATCTCGCAATGGAGAACACATGGTGACCTTCAAGCACGTTTATTGGCATGCTATATAAAGTGTGTGAAAACCAAAGTAAGTAGCACAAATTTGTGGACGTTATACTTTGTAGGTCTACTCTCATGTGAATGAATGGGTCACTTAGGGGAAGCTAGAGACTTTAGTGTCTCCTGTCAGAAGTATACCTGTGGTGTTCATGGTTTTACTAAAAACTTTTGTATATAGAGACCAACCAAGTTTTTTGAAACTTCCTTTGAAGTAGTGCATGGGAGGCACACCACTCCCATAAGTTACTTACCATGTTTGATTTATATTTGAGGCATAAAGCTTAAGAGTTCATTCTCTCATACAAAGCTAGGCGTATCAAGACAATACATTTCATTGATATGGCCTATTTGACCCCTCTATACTTTTGGATTTAAAATCATTCCTTCGGGGGTGAGGTAAGCCTACTAAGAAGTGACATACATTTATTCCTCTAGATTGTTAATTGACTAATTTTGTTGAGCCAAACTAGTACGTCTTGTGGAAAAAGAGTTTTGAAATATCTCTCATACCCATTGAGTCAGCTAAACACAATTCTTGGCATCCAAACAAAAACAAACGTCAACTTGGTCAAAAATTTCAAACCCTTTGTTTATATGTGAGTGCACTTCAAGGACAATATATTGTTGCATACCCCTAAATTTATCTCTTTTTTTCAAAATAATATATTAGTGATTTACCAATATATTTGACCATATCTCTACTTAGTTATAGCATTTAAGTTAACCTAGGGAACTATGGCTTAGCTCTTTGATTTTCACAATTTCAAGCTTTTATGGAAAACATTTTGCCTTGTCATAGACATTCTTAGTTTAAACTTAATCAAGACATTTGATGTGGTAAAAATAAATCTCATTAATTAAATTTTAAATACATTGAACCCACAAAGTAGGTATCCAAACATCTTGACTTCCAAAACAACAAAGAGAAAACAAGGAAATGTATACCAAACATTGTATCAAAATTCTACCATCAAACAAACATTGGTTTATTAGGTTTAAACACTCCAAGGGAAAAGCATGTCTTTCAACACCTTGATATTGTAAACAAGTCCCTCTCAGGTTCAAACATTAGGATGAATCCTCACATTCACATCAAAACATTTGACATCTCATCTCACCAACAACTTTAAATTTTGGACACAACAACCTCCTAGACTTAGGTTCTCATTAACAAATCACCTAGTTTAGCTATATGTTTGGAAATGGATACTCTTTCATACATTTAGTTAGATTATAAATTATATCCTTTTGAAAAAATTTATACTAAGGTCACAAGTCTACTTTTAGGATTCACAAGTTCATTGGCATCCTTATCAAAACAACGAACATTAAACCTTGAGTCTAGTGTTGTCCAAAATTAAGAGTTCTTTATCATCCACGTCACTCACCCCTTTCATCATCCATTCACATCATTGGTCCTAAACACATTAGAGGTTCACTTCTACCAAAATTTGAATCAACTCTAGATTTACAACAATATAAATCCCATCACACTACTCCCAAAGTTGATCCAAAATTTATGGTAACAACAAGATCACAATACAATACATGGAGCAAAACAAAAATTTATCTACCATGAGTGATAAAAACCAACAATAATTTCATCCTAGAAGTTACTCAACCCCATCACAAGATCCACCTCAAACTTCACTAGAACTGGGGTATGAATAGAAGATGTTACCAATAACCCACATGAGCTCACCGTAGAGGAACTACTTGAGTACCAACAAGATCCCAAAACTCACCATTTCATCACCACTTTGATGAAACTGAACCCAACATAATTCATGCGAGCCTGGAAAAGGAAGGAGCAAAATTCCCTTCCTCATTCGATTTGGACACAATTAGGGAGCAACCTTTGGGAAATGTGGCATCTATTCCTCAAACATCTATCATGCAACCCTTGGTTCAAAGTGTTGTTCAATCTATAACTCAACCATCTTTGTCACATTTGCCAAGTCAACCTTTAACTACTAGTCTTGCAACTCGACTAGGAACCAACCTTGGTCTCACTCCAAATCTAGGAAACAACACCGTGGGTACCTAAGACACAACTATCCCCCAAAACACAAATTGGACACAAATATTTCATGCCCAACCATATTCTTCCACCACAAAAAATACCCAAAGTGTTCCTAATGTTCCACAAAGTCAAGTGAGTCCAACAACCCAAGTAAGTTTGCAAGATAAATTGAACACAATCATGCAAGGTCAATCCCTAACACAACAATGTTAAACATCAAACCATCCAATTGACACATCAAATCAATTGGTTCCAAATCAAACCAACCAAGGAAACACATAAAATCCATTGGTACCAAATCCAATCAATCAAGGAAACTCATTGGTATCAAATCAAACACATCAAGGAAATGCATCCAATCAATTGGTCCATCAACATCAAACACATCAAGGAAACCCTTCCAATCAATTGATCCAAAATCTAAGCATGCCACTAACATTGCAACACCAAGTGGAACCATCTCAACTTTTGGTCCCTCAAATAATACAAAATCAAATGGGGCCTCAAGTTTACATTCCTCCACCTCAATCCCAAATTTTACAAGGCATGATAACACAAAATCAAGAACAAAATGTACCAAATCCAAATTTCAAATGTCCAACCCTCAAAATTTTATCACCCATCAACCACCCCAAAATTAACTCAATCCACCTTCACAAAACATTTAGAATATGATTCCTCAAAATCCATCACTCATTCCAAAAAATCAAAACATCTCAAGCCAATACATTCAAACAAGTCAATTTGTCCCAAATCAAAACACCATCCCATCATCACAAGGAAAAAATGCATTGGCTTATCAACAACCTATTGTAAATAAACAACAACAACGAGCTTAATTAATAGCACAACAACAAAAAGCTCACTTGACAGCACAACAACAACAAGCTCAATTCTAGCATAACAACAATAGGCTCAATTACAAGTGCAACAACAAGCTCAATTACAAGTATATAAATATGCACAACAAAAACAACAGCAAGGCTTGTACTATAACCCATGACAACCCTATGCAAGTACACAACAAAATTTCTTGAATCAAAAAACTCGAGGAGCGTACAACACACCACCACTATTATCTCCATTACATCCACAATATCAAAATCCACCATACACACCATATAACACACCCCTTATCAAAATCCCACATTTAATTCATTCACCATTCCACAATATAACACGTATACTCCACCACCAAACAATCCTCAAGATGATCTTTCCTCACAAATCAAAGTGCTTACACAACAAATTCAAGACATTCAAGTAGGAAAGACAAAGAAATCACATACACAAAGGGACTTGTGTCCATACCCTTTCAATAGAAACATTACAATGATAACATTCCCGCCTGGATCTAAAATACCTAAGTTTGAAAAATATAAGGGTGGGGAATTCTAGAGGATCGTATCAAGGAGTTTCATGTAGCATGTATGGAAGTTGCATACAATGACTCTTATTTGATGCTTATTTTCCCACGTAGTTTGGGAGGCCAAGTAATAGAATGGTTCTCAAATTTACCTTTGGGAATTTGAACCTTCCAAGAAATAATAGATCGATTTGTGGATCACTTATCCTATAACCTAGACATGGATGTAAGCTTGGAAGAACTATACAGTGCCCTAAAATAGAACAAGGGTGAATCCTTTGCGAATTTCTTGCAACGATGGAGGCATAGAGCTAATAAATGCAAATGGCTAATTCCTAAAGACATTATTTCCATCATGGAAATAGATCTATCCTTCCAACTAAAAATGCAATGTGTCTCATCATACGAAGAGCTTCTCCCTAGGGGTCTTAACATTGAAAGGGTCCTGATTGCACAAGGAAACACACAAGCATACAAGGACAATCGCCCATATATTAGTTCCAATGACAAGCCCTACATTTGGGCTAAGAATAATAACATTACTAATGATGGTGTCGTCAATGTAAAAGTGGTCCTAAGTGCTCCAAACAAATAAACACCCAACAAACAAACACACAACAACCACACATGCAGTCGCAAAACAACCAAGTCAACAATGCCAATACTCAAAGAGGACCACCCCTTGAAATAACTACCCTCAACTATGTAAGTACACACCTTTGTGGGAACCTATTGAAGTGTTCATGCAAAAGTTAGTGCAATCCAATCGCATCATGCTCCCAAACTTTAAAAATTACCAAGAACATCATGTCAAACCACCATGGTATAATAAGAAAGATCTTTGTGATTTTCATAAAATAAAGGGACACAAGACAATGAGCTGCATGAAACTAAAAAACACTATTTGAGATCTTATCGACAATGGAGACATAACTATAGATCAATAATCAGGAAATCAAGATCTTAAAATATACAAGAACCCGATGCTAGATCATAGCAAGGGAAATGACAATGGTAAAGGGAAGGATTATACTGACGTGGGTCATGTGTATAACAATGTGGTGGCCTCTCACAATAATTTTATATCTGTCATCATGATCAAAGGGCCTAGTACAGAGTGCAAAGTCACCACATGCAGGGTAAAGGTCACAATCCAAGGAGCACCATCACAACCTAGGGCACAACCCTCACTTCTGAAGTCAAACCATAGTGATTATAGTCTCTTAGACCAATTGAATAAAACCCCAGCCCAAATCTCCATCTTAGAGTTACTAAAATTATCCCCTGCACATAGGGATATCTTAGAAAAGGCTTTGTTAGCTTCTTTTGTACCTGAAAATCTTGATACTGAGCAATTCTAGGCTATGATTGGACACATTACCACTCCTCATCTTCTCAACTTTTCTAAGCAAGACCTCCCAATGCAACCATCACACAATTGCACATTGCACCTTAAGGTCCTCATTCACAAGAATAAAGTCAAAAGAGTCCTAGTGGACGGAGGTGTTGGTCTAAATATTTGTACCCTTCAGCTAGTAAAGAACTTGGGTTACTCTAAAGATGTCATTGAAAGGGAAAAAGGTGTTACTATAAGGGCATATAATGATCAAGAACTGGTTTTGCAAGGCACGATCAATCTCTCCATCCCACCCGCGATTGCAAAAACTACTTGCTAGGTACCTGACCTTGACCTTCCATATAAAATTATTCTAGGTCATACATGGATCCATGCCATGCAAGCCATAGCTTCCACATACCATCAATGCATTAAATTTCCCTATGAAGATAGAGAAGTCACAATCCATGATGATCTTGAACCATTCTATTACTGTAAGAACCTTGAAGAAAAATACTGCAAGTTCCCACAAGTGCCTAAAAATGATGAAGTTCCAATACCCTCCTCATTCATTGACCCATCCGCCCTAGCTTCCGCTTCTATATCCAAAACACCCATCATGTAGAACATACCAGATATCAAAGCAGTGGTCAAAGATAATGGTTGTGGAGACTATAACTTGAAGAAGGATTCTTTTGTAATTGGAGAGTTGCCTCTTTCTGCTAAATCTCATGGGAAGCCTCAACCTATTAACAAGGTATGTGAGACAATCAAGGTAGCATCTACTAATTTCACAAAGTGGGGAGATTTGAACAAAGAATTCATTGATGAGGAGAATGTACATCTAAATTGTTATATCAAGACAACAGACCCAAGCCCATTCTTCCAATGGAAGATGACAAAAAAGGATTGTAGTTGATTCAATGGGTTGGTGATACAACAAGAATGAGAAGATGGGTCAAAACAACAATGGTTTGCTAGAACCCCTTGCTCCTGAGAAATGACCCAAGAATCTTGGTCTTGCATGTACCACAAGCAAAGTGGCCATTCTTGGAAAGGGTTCTTCTATTAAATAAGTTGAACCTTCCTCTTGGTTACCTACATTGTGTACTGATACCATTGATGACTTTCCCCTTGATATCACAAATTTATTTGAGGATACCTCCATATTCATGATAACCATTACATCCTTTGTTCCAAATAGTCAAATCACCAAATTAAAGCTAGTCCACCTTCAACTCATAAAATGGGACCAATGAGGACCACCTATTCTAGATTCATTCAAAAATGATGAAGCTATCTCTGAGTTTATGGGACTTCATGACAACATGCCATACAGGGATCATAAAGCAAGTTTTGACATAAAACTAGATACACAAGCTTACTATGGGGAAATGATTGAGTCCCTCAGTCGCAAAATAAATAATATGAGAATCATGTGTCAATATTTAAGTGAAAACCACACTCCGAAACTTTCCAATCATAAAATAGTAAAAACAAAGGACACATTTGATGGTGAAAACCTCTCTAAGGTGTTGAAGGATGAGGGATTCAATCTTCCTCTCAGTGCAATACATCAAGAAAAGTCAGCAGTGCTTGCTGAGAAAGTTAATCCAGTAAATATAGGGACAAATGAGGCACCTCAGATTAGTTTCTATGTAGAATCACTATTGGATGAAAAGAAAACAAACTTAGTAGCTTTCTTAAAAGAGTGAAAGGAAAAATTTGCATGGTCCTATACAAATATGCCTAGCCTTGATCCTGAAGTGGTTGTCCACCATCTAGCAGTCTATCCTCATCCTAAACTAGTAAAGCAAAAGTTGAGAAAGATGCATCCATAGATAGCATTGTTGGTTAAACTAGAATTGCAGAAACTTCTTGACGTGGGATTTATCTGACCAATAGATTATCCTAAGTGGGTTTCAAACTTGGTACCAGTCTTAAAACCCACTAGGGGCATAATAATATGTATTGACTTCAGGGATTTAAACAAAACATGTCCCAAAGATGATTTTCCTCTTTCGAACATTGACATCATTATAGATTTGACTATTTAACATGAGATGTTGTCACTTATGGACAGATTCTCATGATACAACCATATCATGATTGCCAAGGAAGACCAACAAAAAATAATGTTTACATTTCCATGGGGAACTTATTGCTAGAATATGATGCCATTTGGGTTGAAGAATGTTGGAGCTACTTATCAGAGAGAAATGGCATTGATCTTTCATAACATGATCCACAAAACTGTTGAAGACTATGCAGACGAAATTTTATCCAAGTTAAGAATGAGGAACATATAGAAGTACTAGGATGAATCTTTGAAAAAATTGAAGAGTATAAGGTGTTGTTGAATCCAAAAAATTGCATCTTTGGTGTCACATAAGGCAAACTCCTAGGGCACATAGTGTCACAAAGAGGAATTGAGATATATCTAGCTAAGGTTAAATTAATTCTGGATATAGAGCCACCACAAACACTAAAGAAAATGTGAGGATTACAAGTGAGATTGTAGTTTATTAAGATATTTATAACACAACTGACATATAAGATTCATCCCTTTTCTCACCTCCCTCATAAGGGGATAATATACAAATGGGATGAGAAATGTGACAAATCATTCCAAAAAATCAAATATTATCTACTGACACCTCTTGTCCTTATGCAACCAATACCGAATAAACCTTTGATTTTGTATATCTCGACTACATCAACAACTTTGGGTGCTCTTCTTGCTCAACATGATGAAACAAGGAAGGAGAGAGAAATTCACTATATCAGTAGGAATTTGGTTGGATATGAGATGAATTACTCTCCCATTGAAAAGGCTTACCTAACAGTGGTGTTCACCTCATAGAAATTTAGACACCACATGTTTTTGCACCAAATAAAGATCATCGCTAAGATTGATCCATTAAAATATCTATTATCCAAGGCAACTCTTGTTGGATGAATGGTTAAGTGAGTGATGATCCTAACAAAGTTTGATATAGATTATGTAGATCAGAAGGCTATCAAGGGGAAATTTATTGTTGATCAACTGGAAGAGGCACCTATCTATGCAGAGAATCCATTGGTGTTTGAATTTCTTGATGAGTTCGTACTTTTCCTCAATGTAGTGGATCATTGGAAGATGTACTTTGATGGTTCACATACACAACATGGATCTAGAGCATACATTCTCTTCATCACCCCACAAGGTGATTGTATTCCTAATTCATATCAACTATCTTTCCCATGCACCAATAACATTTCTGAGTACAAATCTTTTATATCAAGATTGAGAATTGTGATACAATGGCAAATCCAGGAATTGAAGGTCTACAGAGACTCACAGTTGATTGTAAATCAAGTCAATGATGATTATCAGACCAAGGATGATAAGCTCACACCTTACAAAATGATGGTGGAAAGTCTAAAATATTTCTTCGTCGACATCACATTTGAGAAAATACTTTGTATCAACAACTGAGCAATTGATGCTATGGCAACTATTAGGTCCTTTTTAGATATGTCACATAACATTCTTAATTATGAATTCCTCAATGAGAAACTTCTTGTACTAGCATTCAAGATACCAGAATCCAAATTCATATGTGAAATCATTGGTCTCGGTTCTCCTTGGTATCATGACATCTTTACCTACCTAATATAGGTATCCTCCTATCTAACATTACTCTGAATCTTAAGAAAACCTTTATCAAGAAAGCATTCTGATTTGTTATCCTAGGTGATACCCTTTACTATCAAAGTCTCAAAGGGACATTATTACGATTTCTTAACCAAGAGTAAGCTTTGACTGTGTTGAAAGAAGTACGTGAAGGCATATGTGGATCACATTCAAGTGGTATGACCTTAGCTAAGAAACTATTGAGGACAGGGTACTACTAGCATACCATGGAATGAGAAGCTCATCACTATGTCAAGAAATACATGCAGTGTCAATAACATGGGGACCTTATCCATGTACCGACTCAAGAAAACTGACCAATTGTTACACATTGGCCTTTCTCATAGTGGGGACTTGACCTCATAGGAAAGATCACCCCTACCTCATCTAACGGTCACAATTTTATCATTACAACCATTGAGTATTTTACAAAGTGGGTTGAAGTGATCCCTATGACCTACATCACAAGAAAGCAAATCTCTAAATTCATCCTGAACTACCTCATTTGTCACTATGGTGTTCCACAAGCCCTTATCTTAGAGAATGGAACACCTTTCAAAAATCAAGATGTTCATGATTTATGCCAAAGGTTCAAAATATCCAACACCAGTTTTCTACCCCATACTATCCCTAGGGCAATGGTCAAGTTGACGCTTCAAAAAAAACCATCCTAAAATTTCTCAAGAAGATAGTCAATGAAGTTGGTCGTGATTGGCATATGCAATTGAACCTTGTCTTATGGGCCTATAGAACTATTATTCACACACCTTCAGGTGTCACATAATTTTCCCTAGTTTATGGAACTAAAGCTATCCTACCCATCGAGGTCGAGCTCCCATTAGTAGGAGTGTCACTGCAAAATCTCATTACTGATGAAGAGTACAAAGTATCCTAATTAAATGAGCTAGAGCTACTAGATGAGCATTGTCTTGATGCTTTGAATCATTTGTAGGCTTATCAAAACTAACTCAAAAGGAGCTATAATAAGAAAGTCAAAAGTCGGTCCTTCTAGGTAGAAGATCTTGTATTGAAGGAGAATCAAAAGAATATGCCAGATCCAGATAGCAAAGGGAAGTTTGAGCCTAATTGGTTAGGATCATTTGTCGTCACAGCTAGTTACGGTTCAGGAGCATATCAGTTGTCAACACTTGAAGGAGAACCCTTGCAAGATCCTACCAATAGCTCGCATCTCAAAAAGTTTCATGCCTAGGCTTGAAGGGTATAAAATCCAAAAATTAAAAAAAAGAAAAGAAAAAGGATTGAAGATAGTAAAGAAAAAAATCTTCCTCTAGTGGAAACCACTTCGGTAGTGCTTTGGGTAAGTACCTTGGTGAAAACTTGGAAAACAGGCGCCTTGCATAAATAAGCACTATCCATCCATCATTGAATCTTTGGCTTATCCTACTTCACCATCCATCACATCCATCCTTCATCCCATTATCCTATTTATTCCATCACCCATTTGTGTCAATATCATAACTGGATATTAAGTATCATATTCCCCTTTAGTACTACGTGGCACATTTCTAAGGTTAGTTTGTCCTATCTATATTAAGGTAGTCTATTGCATCACACTGGGGGAAATTGTCTATACTTGCATCGGATCAAGTTCTTGTATATCTTTTTAAGGTTATTTCAAAAAATCTAAAACATTAAAAATATTGTATAGCTAAAATCCAAAAACATCTAAAAAGTTGTATAGTAAAAAATCCAAAACATCTTAAAAATCCAAAAACATCCAAATTGCATAAAAATCCCTAAATAGGTCAAAAAGTCAAAAAATTCAAAAACTTGGTTGTCTCTGAGCTTGTGCATAGGAAAGGCCATCATTGATGAGCCCCTGATGCATTAGGTTGGTCTTTAGGAGTTCGTCACAATAAATTGACAATCCATAAATGTTCATATGTTCATCAATAAACGATTACTGATCAAAGTAAGTCAAACTATGTCGTCTCTGCATGTATAACATAGGCAAGGCCATCACTAATGAGCCCTCGAGGCACTAGGTCAACTTCCCTTAGGTCTTGGTCTAATCTCAAAAAAAAAAAAACATTTGAAAAGTTTGAAAACCCAAAACATTGGAAAAAATTCAAAAAATCCTAAACAACCTCAAAATAACCTGAAAAACCTAAACATTCGCATACACCCAAAAAGCTAAAAAAAAAAAGCCTAAAAAACATTGCAAAACATCAAAAACATTGAAATATTCCAAAAATTTCAAAACCACCTATCCCATTTCGCTTTCACTCGCAATAAACTTCCATCCATAATAAGTCAATTGTCACTTTCAACATTTGGTAAAACAAGTGGAAACAAGTGTGGCAATTCATGAAGTGTGAACCTAAATGTAAAAATCTAAAGTCTAGATCATGAGTAAACAAGTTGGTAACATTTGTATCAATGACCTATTAAACAATTACTCTTATTATTATCATCTGATAAACATGTCTTGGGATGCATCCTTCCTACAATGGACATCATCATAAAAAATCACCTTAGTTATGTTACTTTGGCAGGAGATATGAGTAAAATTGACCGCTTGTTCATCTTGATCTTTTCTTATGATTTATCTTATTGACCTATTCCAAGGACCTTTCGATGATGTCTATCAAAATGATTTAGATGGAAAGAAATGGGGCATCAATCATTATCTTTTGTTTATTGTGCTTGTGGGATGTTTTTTGTAATATAACCTTGGCGAATACTTGCTTTGTTGTGTGTAGGGAGGTTGCTTTGAATAAATTGTTGAATATTGTGTATGCTTTGGTCTAAAATGTTATAAACTTCTAAACTACATTCCAATGAGGTTTCTGTATGCCAGGTGTGAGCAAGGGTACTCCTATCTGGTTGCAGAATCAAAGTCCATCAAATCAAATACAATGCCATCCTATTTATCGATACCTTGATGCATCATGTCTATGTGTTATATCAAAAATAAGGAATGAAATGATGAAGTATCCCAATCCCTGAAACAAGAAAATAATCAATATCATCACCATATCTAATAAAGTCTTGAAGAATCGTAGGCTTGTCAGACTTTTGAATCAATATCAAAATAAATGGTTAATCCATCCTATTCTATCTTCTTTTTGTGCTAACATGGTATCATGACAGTCAACAAAAAGAATAATGCATCCATATTGCATCCACAAACCATCATCATATATACATCCTACATAATCATATCATAATCATCATTTAATCATAAGCATAACATAATTGCACAAAAAGAAATGCATCCATCTCATAGCATGAACATCTTGCATCATCATGACATATCAGATAGAAAAGATATTGAAAAATAAAGTAAATCACCCATCAAATTGCATTCATATCATAAACCATACATTGCATACATCCATGTAACATTGCATCATGAATCATAAAATCACATTGCATCATATACATAATAAAGGTATCCATCCATCCATAAACATATACATCCATACATGATAATAAAGCATAAAATAAAGAAACATCACATCATAAAGCCACATCAGATCATCTCATATATATCATCAAAATATTGTCCTGATATAAAATTTGAGTCAGTGTGTAATATCATAAAAAATGAGTATACAAGAGCCTATCAAAATTAGCCAATGAATGTATATACATAATAAATCAGGGTTGTATTTCAAAAGTGTGTCTATAGTACATATGTGTAGCCATTTGTGGATTTTTCTATCATCATGATGAGAGGACTAGTATGAGGGTTGCCTATGTTCGCTACCCAAAGGATGATGCATTGAAGGTGCACCTTTCGAACCGCTAGGAGCAACCTTGCTCCTCTATGAAAATATTGCTAGCACCAATCTTTGGGAACCTCTCTATGGTATAGGGTCCTGTAGTATGTGGCCTCTAACATGGCTTGTCTGTACAAGGTTGTCGACACCACTTGTCCCTATTCTTGCATGGAAATAGCCTCTAGCTATTGCATGCACCCTATCTCCTAAGCTAGCTAAATTATTAGTTGTTGGACCTGCTGGCACTCTTAATCACACTCCCTAATCAACTCCTAGACCTCATGTCTCAAGCAATCCCTCTCTGTAGTTAAATCCAAGATTTGTGTGTCTCAGGGATTGAGGTTGTTGTTGCTACTGTCGACGTTGATGTGGGTGTGCCTATTGTAAGGGATAAATTAGAGGAGGTTGTCCCAACACTTGTCCAACCCTTGCCTAATGACCATCTCACTGGTGCTCATCACTAGTAACCTATCCATTATGACCATCTCATGGAGGTTGTTGTGCTCGGCCATATCCTCTACCCTGTCTCTATCCTTTGCCTCTGCCCTGAACCTGTCCCCCAACTAGATCAATCAATTGAACTGGGGCATGTTGAAGAAACCATGCATCATAAGAAGGTGTAGTCCCTACATCATAAGGCCCACCAACATATACCCACAACTGTGGGACAAGTGCTCTGAAGTCGTCAGTGGCAACCTAAGGAGGGACCTGTTGTCCCTAGACTGTCTCTCTAGTAGTCCATGCAAATATAGCCTTGTATGTAGGCAACACTGTATCCTGTACCTCACCAAACTGACAGGCCACTCGATCAGGAAAGTACCTCTCTACCATCATGTGCTCTCACCCAAGAATGTATCTAGTCTGACAAGTGTAGAATAACTGATCTTGGTCATCATACCAAGGATGGGCCTAGATCCATGGCCTCCATCTAAACATAGTCATGTCGTCAATCACTCACCTCCAATAGGTGATCCCAATAGTACCTGTGTGCTACAAACTGGTGATAAATCCATATCTATAGACAACAAGTTGATCAGGATTAGTGTCGGTAGGAGTAACAATAGATTTGAGCCTAACGATGTGCATCGAAGCCCAAATATTCAATAATGTGACCCCAACCGCTAGAATCTGCCCCCTTAGATGAACAACCTGGTGCATATTGTGGTATAGTGAAGCAAGTATTATGGGGCCTTAGGTGTAGAGAGTCATCCTTTGTTCCATCCCCAACCGAAGTTGAATCCTCTGCCTCATCTGTCGGGCAATTTAGTACTCTAGAAATTAGTGGCCCTATCACCAATGTCAAATCTAGAGCCTACCCTTTGTACTCTCCTAGGTCAATTAGATGGCTATCAACCCAAATGGTATCTACCCTGAGCACATTAATAATCATGTCCTGGATTGCATTAGTGTTGTCTATGACCCTCTCCCCATGGATTGGGACATGCATAATGTGCCACACATCCTCTAGCGTAATCATGGCCTCTCCAATGGGAAGGTGGAATGAAGAAGTCTCACTGTGCTAACGCTCCACCAATGCAATCATCATAGCTAGATGGGTCTGAATCACCTACATGTGAGCTATGAACCCTAGTCCAATCACATCAAGGAAGAAGTTCTCATCATCCCCAAAATGGTGAATGTGCGAAAGAATGTTAGGTTTGCACTCTTGCGACATGAGCAGTCGAATAATATCCTGCATGCACGAAGCGAACAACATCAAATTTGCTCAAAAATGACAAAATTTAGAGTCTAAACCCCTAAATCTACAATTGTGTCACTATACATAATTATGTGTTAGCATTTGAGTGTGTCATTGGACCCAAATCATCTAGTGCGACCCTATCTTACAAACACGTCATAATTTCACAATTGTGTCGCTAGACCTAAATGACACATTGCACCGCCATTTCACAATAATGATGATATCCTACAATTGTGACCCTGGACCAAAATTGAACATTGTGTCACATTATTGTAAATACGTTGTTGTAGCACAATTGCGCCATCGACAGTGACAAAAGTGTCACAGTACTGCGATGTAATTGTTTGACCTAATTAAACTTGAAAAAAATGTGAAAATGAAAAAAGTTTCAAAGTATGTACCGGGGGTCTTGCGTCAATGGGCCGCTAGTACTCTTGTACTCTATCCATGAGGTGCTAGGAGAGTGTTGGATCAACCATCATGTCGAGGTCTCAAAGCAAAATCAACAATTCCCTAAAGGAAAGTGTGAAAATGAATTGAAAATGACCCTTGCACCTCTATTTAAGCCTAAAAATTAGGGTGGGAAAATGGGATTTTTAATCCTTTCAATCATTTTTTGAGCTATGAATCCTATTCTTTAGGCCTTTTTACCGTCTTGAGCCTGTTTTCATGTCTTAGAGCTTATTTTTCTATAGCTAAACCTATGTTAAATCTTTGTCACAATCTCGACTTAGAAATTAAAATTTTCACTCAAACTCTTGAGGGGACAATGTACCAACATAATTCCTTCTGCTGGGGAAACAATGGGGCATCCGAAAAAATCAAGAATTTTTAAATTTTTTATCTGAGTGGCAACATTGATCCAAAAAGTGTCAATCTTTGAACCAATGTAACAGGTACCTCACCTCAAAGAGGGAAAAAATGTAGACACTTAAAATTGTCCCGATCAATATTGCACATCTAAATTTGATTACTAACATTGCTTTTGTCCTAAATCACCTCCTTTTGACCATTTAATTAAATAATCTTAATTGCTTAGTTAAATTCATATCTTTCTTTCTTTCTTTCTTTTTTTTTTCTTTTTTTCTTTTTAAATTCATATCTTTCATCTATTAATCGGACAATCAATTTTATCAGGTTAATTCATCCCCTTTCATGCTAATTTTCATCCTATTTAATTGGATAATGCAGATTATTTAATTGAACTCCTCAAGTCTTCTCATTTGATTAAATAATCCTAATTATTTAATTGAATATCATTATTCCCCTTTTATTAAATAAGTTAATTATTTAATGAAATTCCTAATTTCCTCCATCATGCATAATTAAAATAATGTTTTAATTATCTAATTAGCTAATTTATCTCATCCTCCCACTTGCAAAGGAATATTCCTCCACTCCAATTACCTCCTAAATAGGCATGCTTTGCACATTCCTCTTGAGTTGGTTAGGATTTGTGCTTCTTCAAATCAATTTGGTCCATTGATAAAATCCTCAATCCTTGTCAACTTGCAATCTCATCCATGCCAACTCCTCTTATTGATTTCCAGATTGATCAATTCAATCTTGACCATTGATCCAACTATTTCTCCTATAAATAGTCCTCATTTCTATGAGAAAATGATCCACATTCATTTAGAGTAATTGCACTATAGTGAATTATAGAGCATTCTCCATAAGCATGTTATCATTTAGCATTCATTTTAGTTAAGCTTTGCATCCATTTTTATCAATCTCCATCAATGGCTTCCATCTTCAAAGCTTGTTTCAACTAAGGGATTGGGAAAGGGCTAACATTCCATATCAATGCAACACCAATCCCCCAATGGGATGAGGTTTGAGGCATTAAATAGGTTTCAATTATGCATTTCTAGTTTATTTCATGTTTAATGGATTCTTTGTTTATTGTTTTCAAGAATTTTATTGGGAGCTTGACTTAACTAGTTAGACATTGGTTATTTCTTGTATGTTTAATCATGCTTAGCTTAGGTTATGATCATGCTCACAACTGTTACATAGATTTTCAGCATGAAAATCACTTTACCATACAAGAAAGTACAACATAAGATAACACCAAATATACGCAGAAACCCAAGATGGGAAAAACCACGGTGAGAATAGTCGCTTGGATCTACTACACAAATCTAGCCTCACAAACAACATGAAGTAGGCACCAACCTCCCGGAGACACCAATCCCTTATTGAATATGTAGGCACCAACCTACTAGACATAATAATCACCATTAAAAATAGACACCAATCCCTATTAGAATAATACAAGTAGAACACCAGTCCTACTAGAATACAAAAATAATGGTGAATTTGAAATATAACTCTAATATGTCAGAGACACCGCTGACACTGAGAATGATCTTCTAATATTGGTTCTCCCTCTTTTCTTCACAATTATATACTCAAAATTACCTTGCTTGATCACAACCAATACAACTAATATACACACATACTCACTCGATGCATATGAAAATTTGAAATATATACATGATATTACATTAAAACTCTTCCATGTCAGTTGCGGATCCACACAAAACCAGGACAACATAAGGTGGACCTAAATTCAAATTACATGAAACATGTAATACAATTTTCCAAACACAAGTTTCTTTCCACCAAAAGAACTTGATGCCTTGTGCCACTATTGGAACCTTAACTAGGTCCTATCCTCACTCCACACACAAGATTTGAATTTCACACTCTACTAGATGTTACCACACACGCCTTGAAATTTGAATATCTTGTCAAACCTTCTAACACTACAAGCTTCTTGCACACTGAACATATCCTTCAAAAACTCAGGAAACTAATAAAACAAGTGTAGGCATACTCTCGTTCCAAACTATAGAGCAAACATGTATTTCGCTGAAAGAAATGCCCACCATATTTAGAAATCTCTTTGCCCAAAAGATATCCTTGAACTGTCTTCCAGACCACCACACTCATAACAATTGCATACCTAACATGGTAAATACACCAACTATCTGAAGGCAATCATGTCTCAATGAAACTTAATATATGATTGATTAGACAGTCTACACATTGATAAACAACATGTTTCCAGAACTTTAAGTCAAACGACAATTCTAGTACTCCTACAATATCTTTCATTTTTTAACGGCCTTGACACCCTTTGATAACAACTATCAACAACCTCTGACAAACCTTTGACATCAATGACAACCTATGTTCGACAAATTAGATCCCTTCCAACCTAAAATTTATGAAAGTGAAGCCCAGCTATTGCCAGTCCAATGGTCAGAAATCAAAAATCTATCAAGTATTTTAGAAATTAAACTATTTCCACTTCCTTTGTTGACCCAAGTAAAATTTCCATTTCTTGGCACAACATCCACTAGATTAAGGAAATAAATATTTTCCCTCGAGAAATGAGAAGATGGACTAAGACAATCAATGCCTTCTTTTTTGTCATCTAGATTTACAATTGCATTAAAATCTCTTGCTACAATTCATGGGAAAGGAGTTAAAGTCCACATAAATCTGATATGGGCCTAAAGAAAAACTTTACCTAGGAGATCCAAAGGTGCATACACATTTGTGAGTAAAATAGTGTCCCTAGCATCGAAGTAAGAGGCACAAAGTAAATTTAATTCATACTTCCCATACTCCAAGTATCAGGTAATATTACGAGGGTCCCATAAACAAGCCACACCTCCAACATTGTCAAAATCCCCAATACAAATACATTGGTTGCCTTTCCAAATTCTAGATGAAAACACTGCCATCTCATCAACAAATAATTTTGTTTCTTAAATAAAGAAATATCTAAATGTTCATAGATAAGGTCCCAAGTACCCTTTTTTTGAGGGATTCTACTCAAACCCCTTGTTTTTCGAGAGATAAAAATCATTTTAGGGGATTAGAAAAGTGAGAATTGATTATCTTAATGACACCCAATTCCACTAGGGATTCCCCTATCAACTTGACCTTTTTGTTATCCTTTTTCCTTCTTGATTTAGACCCCTCATCCAAGCTTCCTTTCTATTTTTTTTTGGAGGTCTAACAGGAGGGAAGTTTTTTTTCAATCATGTTTAACCCCTACATCCTACAAATCATCTATTATGACCATTGCACCCATTGACTCTTCTTTGACTAAATTTAAAGGAATAGGATCTACCTCAATTATTTATGGTTCCAAAACTTCTTGAAGTCTATCCACATTTCCAATTCGACTATAATTAGAAATTGATTCCTCTAAAGCTAGTAGTTACATTTCAAGAGAAGGAATTGAAATAGAGGGAATAAGAGGATTACCTAGTCCAAAAATAGGAAGAAGGTGTGTCACCAAAAAATGTATAGTTGACATTTTTGTGCTCACTTGAGTCTCTCTTATAGACTTTGGCTTGATTTTGCCTAGATTTAATATTGTAATGTGGCCAACACATTCACATTAGGTCTTGGACCCTTGAGAATCATTAAGACTTCTAGGATGTCTTGTAAAAGTGTTGTGAAGTGTTGTAACCCACTTTCACACTTTTTTAGGACCCTTTCATCATAATTCACTTAAATAACCTCTTTTTATCACTTACCAAGACTTATTTCAAAGTGTTGTAAAGAGTTGTAACAAAATCTCATGCTTTTTTAGACTTGTCATCACTAATTCAACCCTTTCTCATGTTTAAATGACCCCTTAATGCATTTTTCGGCCATACTTAAGTCTATTTTTTAGGATATTCCCATTAAACAACATTTAATGCACTTTAATTTTTGAAACCCAGTGAAATTTCTCTAGTGATTATATTATTGGTTGCGAGGTTTTGATTAACTGAAGAAGACCCACAAATTATTCTATATATATATATAATTCTATAAATTTGTCTCTGAAGAAGACCCACACATTTGATAAAATCCCATAGGCTAGGGTGGAATCGATTCACCACTAAAACCCCAAACTTCAAGCCCAAGAGATCTCAACACAAATAGAAGAAAAATAAACTCCCATGATAACAATGAATTTCCAAAATGCACCTTTTGTATTTTCTCATTAAAATCCCTCCAAAAATACCTTTCCCTCACAAATATTTAAGTTTAAATTTTGAATTTGACTTTAGGAGGGAAATATATAGTAAAGTGACTTTTAAATATTAAGGCTCCATTTAAGTCACTTTAAATAATATTAATTAATTAATATTATTCATAATATTTACTTGGAAAGAATAATATTAAATAATTAATAATTAATTCCCTTATTCTATTTAATAACTTGTGATAATTAAATAATTCATTAAATCATCTAACTTGTCAATTGGAAGGGGACATTGCATTGTCCTTTTATGGTGGTTGTCAATATGGAGTCCTTTGGGTGTCCAAGGAACCCCCCAAACCTATCTTTTAAAGAGGCGCTTAATGGAATGGAGACTTGCTCTTTTAATCTTGCCAATGTTGTGAATTTTTTAATGTATGCAACTCAAGAACACAAATTCATTCTATTTCTGGGGCTCCATCCAAAATCCAATAGTTGTTTAGAGAAAAGTGTTTATCAACCTATTTTAGTTATAAATTTGGAGACCAGTGCTGACGATGTCTGGTATCTATTGGAGGATGCAATTATCTATAATTTTATGGGCCCTAGAATATCTATCTTTTTTGGAGAACTAGATTATAAAGAATTGGAACCTTGAAGGTGATATGAAAATCATCTAAGCAGTGAACAATTATTTCTTTACCGTTTCCTCTTGAATGGCAGATCGAAATATATTTTTTGAAGGAGGCCTCTATTTCCACAACTAGGTAGGTTTATTCATTAAACCTTGGCATGTGGGTTTTGATCCTGTGGGGGAGTTACCCTCAAAAATTCTTGTATAGATCCAGCTTTCAAGGCCTCCAATGGAGTTTTGGTGTTCTAATATTTTGCAATCTATAGCAGAAATCATAGGGAAGCCATTAGGTCCATCTCACCAAATCCTTGATAGGAAAATTACCACATTTTATCTTCTTTGTGTGGAGATTAATCTAAACAATCCCCTCCTTGAATCCTTGGAGATCAAGTTGGGTAGCATGAATTCGATCCAACAAATTTATTATGAGCCTCTTCCTTTCCATTGTCAGATATGCCATGAATATGGGCATTTACAATGAAATTGCACCAAAATGGGTCCTAAACCTTCTAATATTATCATTGAGGTGCATGCACAAATAATCTAAAGGCTAAAGAGAAGGCCCTAATTCAGTTAGATGTGTTAGATTTTGAAGGGTTCATACCTATCAAATCTTGATTAGAGACAAAGTTCACCATTTGCCAAAATGAAGGTTTTTTAAAGGATATTCTAGTAATATATTCAATGCTCTTGATATATTTGAGAAGGGAGATTTTGGTGAGCATGTCAGAACCAACCAAAATATCCTTTTGTGGACAATGATTTTGGGTGTCCAAGGGTTCTCTAACTCTTCTAGCTTTTTCACCTAAAAGGAAAGAAATGGGCCCAAAATGCTAATGTCTACACTCAAGATTAATGTAAAAGGGATGCAATGTATCTAACTGTAATGCACTAATGCAATAAACTGAAAAAGGAATGATGTATTGATGTTAAACCTAAGAAATGCAAAGTGTTGGAAAACACATTGATGTATGCAAAAACACCTAAGAATGCAAGTAAATGATGAAAGAATTAAAAAAAATTGGAGAGGTGCACCTGGAATCTGGAATATGATGCAAAGAGGCTCTAGAATCTTGCAGAGTTGACTAGAAATGTTGACTGGGACACTTACGCCAAGTTGGGCGACTTAGTCCAGTTTCAGGGAAAATCTGTTGGAATGGGAATCTGCCAAATGGGTACTCAGAAATGTAAAAATCAATTTTCAGGCCTGGCAGTGGGACTAATTCGCCAAAAATGGTGACTTACTCCACCTACGAATTTCTGGAATATTAGAATAGGATTATGTAGCTTCCGGTCTACACTTTCTTTTCTGACAGGTATTCGATCCTAATTCTGTAGAAAATGGGTTGAAAGAGGTCTCCAAGCTTCAATTGGGGCTTTGTTGACTTTGATGGATTTTTGACCACTTTTTGACACCAAACTCTTTGACAAATCTACATACAAGGTTTGCAAACACACATGCAAAGAGGGGAAAAAGGGGTTAAGGGTTAGGGTATAGGGGTTTTCCTTGGTCAAACCCCACTTTGGTAATCAAACCCTATGAAATGAGAAGAGAATGATAAATAAATAACATGCAATGTCATAAACTTACCAAACCCTTAATGTGCAAATTTGAAGATATGCAATGAAGTGCTCCAATGGATGACTTGACTATGCTTATAGTGCTTGAATGCTTGAGGATGATTAAGAGATTGAATGCTTGAGTGAATAGGTAGTAGGTGATTGTAGAAGATGCAATATGAGGAGAACAACCCTTATTTATACTTTATTTTCCATTAATTCCCGAAAATAACACATCATAGGCTAACCTCAAGGGTAAGAGAATAAAATCCCGCCAAGAAATTGAAATTATTTTGATTTTTAAATGTACTTTTTGCTAAGCAATATCAAATAATTAAATTAAATTTTGTGGTGGTGGGCCAGAAATCAGGGACATTACAGTCATCCCTTCTCGGAGATTGCCTTACCAAAACCCCAAACTTCAAACACTAGGATAAAAATCCTACAAGTAACCAGTTTTGGTAGTGAGACTATCTATCCTAGTTGGACACGAGCATAATCACTCAGGTTTTGCAATTGCATGGTAATGATTGTATGAAAATTTGTGAAGTCTTTGGAAAAGAAAAATTTCAAGGATGTTTGCAGAGATAAAATATTATCATATTAATATTGGTTGAAGATATTTTATGATATATGATTATTTTTAAACCTGGTATAGAGTTGTACATTTTTGTGAAGAAGTTGTACCTTGTGTATGCTATACAATATTCAGGGAGAAAGGGGTTGATAATATTTTTTGGTTTACTAAAGCAACCTTAATGCAACTACAACCAAGAATTGTAGCTTTATGTCAAATTTAAAATCATAAATGATATTACTCAAGGCTTAAAAGCCTTAATTCATGCCAACGTGACTTGGAAAAGTCTTACTAAGCCCATCACAACCTCATAAAGGTTTTTCTATTTCTGCCACAACCTTTTTGGAAATAGTTGAGAATCCTAGTGGACGTAGGACTATATTAACGTGGCTTCCATCTTTCCAACACTTTATTCCTCTAAGTTTGGTTGTTGACTTTTTTTTTTAAAAGGTATTAGGTCTTCCAAATAGTCTCTTATTTCATTTAGGACTGTCAAAAAGTTGTCCCCGACTTGTGAGAAAGGTAAGAAACTTTATGAGGAGGGTTACAAATAATCTTTGGATGCTATAAGTTGTTGGTTACTTCTGTTGCCACTTATAAAGTGCATAATTGAACCATACCACATATAAACAATTCAAGGGGATGCCAATTAAATAAAGGTCAAATATAATTTTTGTATGTTATTTTTTTAACAATACTTTCTATATCAACACATCAATATCATTCCAAAAGGTCAAAAAAATAAATATTTGTAAAATTGATCAATTGTATGCGCATGTTTGATAAAATACCAATGATTGGTGCAATGCATGGCAAATGTTTGTAAAAATGTTTGTGTTCATTAAAGGTAGCAACAAATTATTTTCAATCATGAAATGTGGACTTGTTGATTAATATGAAGCTCTACAACTATTTGAAGTAATGTTCATGTGCAAAAATTGAAACAATTGCAAGTTTTTGGAAAATCCTCGGTAGGGGTTATTACAATGGTATCAGAGCTAAAGTTCCTCCAGCCTTTGGGTAATTCAGGAAATTGACTTTCAATTTGAAACATGGCAACAGATGATAGAAAATGGTTGGCAAGATTACTTTACGAATTAGGTAGTAAGCTTAGTATTCTATCTCAACAAAGGGATGATGCTTTGATCACATCAAGAAAAGTAGAAGAACGTTTGATCCTTGTTGAGCAATCACCTTCTGAATTGTTACAAATAGCTCTTGTTCCTACAGTGACTTCTTTGGGTCAACACAGGTGGTTGATTGTAATGTCCCTAATAGGAGTTATACCAAACCTATTATGAATTATCAATTTTCCAAGCAATGGGCCCTAGAGGATACCTTGAATTGATTTAGTCCCTTGGGTTTGCTCAATTACAGGCCACCTGAAAGAGGATGTCAATAGGATACCTTGGTCTCTCCCTCCTCATGTGGCGCATGCCATGCATATAGAGGGGGTCCCCTAGGCCTCATGTGGTGCATGCCATTCATATGAGATGACCTAGTGAGACTCTTAATCCCCTTGTCATCATCCTTGTTCCATTTACCATAATTGATCCTCCCCTCTTGTTACACCTTGGTAGGAAGGTGAGATTACAATGGTTACTCTAGTGATCAATCTAGACCCAAAGGTGGTAGCCTTTGATCTCAAAGGAAAGTACCCCCTTGGCCCTTTGTGGCCTCATCTTGTCCCCCCTAGGTGGTGTATCTAGGAGAGACCACTTTGTTGCATTCCCTTTGTAATCCTTCTTTCCCACCATGGTGGAACATATAAGCATAATAATGTGATTAGGTGCCCATCCCTAAATAAGCATATCAGTAATATTATAAAGTTTCCTAATCATGTTACCAATAAGAACTAATAATATCATACGTGGATGATCATTTCTAAATAACATACATAAATAATTAATATCAATAAGAATATATAATTACATTCCTAAATTATCATTCCCTTAACATTACCATAATTGGTATCAACAAGAATAACTAACATTATATATAAGTTATTTGTTCCTAAATACCATTAATGAGAATAATAATATCAACAAGGCATCAATAAAATCATGCATCAACTATTACTCAACACCTTTAGCTTTCCTAACATTACATTAATATTTTTATTCATAATGCAGTTACCAATTTGATCGATTTGCAGTTTCCTCTTCCTTCTCTGGCCAGCGATTTGTTTAGATCATAATATGACCTCTTGAAATGATTCAATGTTTCCTTTTTGTGTAGAATGTATTCATATATACTTTTTTCATTCACCGATGATCCTTTTGTCTTACAATGATTTTCCTTTTATGGCCAATCAACCAAGAGTTTTCAGCCTATGACTAGGGACGCGTCCCTTCTACAGTTCCTACCCCTTTAGGGACTGTTTCATAACTAATATTGATTGGTTTAACAAATTATAATTGTTGTATCATAATTGTTGTGTTTAGGAGCCAATTCATGAATCAAGCTTTTGTATATATTCTAGATTTGTTATTAATAATTATAATATCTCTTGCTATTTAGTCTATGAAACATTAATATTATATATGTTAGTTTCTTTTGAATTAACAATAAATTGTAATATATTTAATTGTAATTACATTATTTAATGATATTTAAGTTATCAATATTTACAAATAATATTTAGGATTCTAATATTTAAATGGTGATTATTTGTAGTTATAATTATAATATTATCTTGATAATTATAATTATAATAATGATGTTTAAATGACAATTATTTATATTTATATTTTGATATCTATTAGGTTTTGTTATTTATATTTCAATATCTCATATTTAGCATTACAATTTCGTGAACATTACATTGAGACATATAGGCACTTACGAGATAAGACTGATGGTTACTTCATGTTTGAGTGATATCTTAATAATATTAACACCTTAAGTTCCTTATGATGATGACACAATGAAAGAGGTAATTCAATTGACGGTGGATAGTTTTTAGGATCCTTGTGATATCAAAAGTCCTCAATTTTCTAAAAGGGTTGCAATAATCAAAACACTTGCAGATATTAGATTGAGTAACCTTATGCTAGGATTGGAATTACATGATTTAATCCACAACATGTTTCACCATTTCCTTGCAACAATCAGGGAAGAAAATAATGGCGATATTATTACAGCCATGCAATCTATTATGGTTATTGTATACACCTAAAAATGGTCATGGCATTTAATTAATTAAATACCATTTATTTAATTAATATTCGACTACATATAAATAAATTCTCAATTTATTTATATTGTTCACCCTTCTCTAATTCTCCAAATCTAAAATCATATTCTTCTAAATTAATTAAATAAACAAATTTCCATAAGCATGTTTTATTTAATTAATCTTCACTAATCTCGATTAAGAATTCAAGCACATGTCTACAACTTTTTGTGCCACCTCACCAAGGTCACATGAAATTAAATAATTCTAATTTTTAATTAGAATTATCCTCAACCAATTTTAAAAGCACATGGCTTATTCCTCACACACTTCCACCAATTTTAAAAACACATGGTCTTTTCTCCCCACACTTGAGTCTTCCATCCAAATGGCATGTTGCCTATTGGTCAAGAGATTCCTCCATCCAAATGACATGTTGTCTTTGGTCAAGGGGAAAAAATCTTGATTCTCTTCATCTCCACCATCCATTTTTCTTGCTTGAATATGGACTGTCGATAATTGCCACCTCACCAGATGCTTGGAAAAGGTTATAAATACAACCCTTTGGCATTGTATTTTGCATCCACATTTTGAATAGAGTTATTATGCAGGTTTATCATTGGAGATTTGGAGCATTTTGGAGTCTTATAGTTACATCTAGCTTCATGTTTTTCTTTGCATTTACATCTTAGCTTTAAATCTTGCTTCATAGTTGCATTTTATGTCTCATCTTGCATCATAGTTGCATTTTAGATTAGTTCATTTTTAGTTTGCATTTGAGCATATGTAGAATCATATATAGATCATTCTAGTTCAATACCATAGTATCCACCTCCACTTGTTCATTTATCACATTCTCCATTATCATTTCCATCACATATTTTCATATAGGAAGTGCATTAGTTTGCATATTAAATATCAAATATCATTTCCTAAGTTTTAATTAAACAACCAATGTGCACATAGAAATATGAGGGCCAAATGGTTTAATAAATCCTTAGGAATAGAGGACAATGAGACGCAATTTGCTAAATAGAGTAGTTTACTTACTTGCAAATCTTTGATATAAATCATTTCATTAAGGTTTGTGTTGATACTAACTTTACACATTTAACACACACACAAAATGGCGCCCACCATGGGGCCTTTCCCTGTTTATTTTTAACATGCTAGAAAATTTATGTTCACAGGTTCGGACGTGAGACTTCTAGTGCTTCCTGCACCCGTTTTGGTGCCTTTTGCACCTGTTTTGGCACCTTCTGCACCTGTTTTGGCACCTTTTGTCTCTGTTTTGGCGCCTTTTGCACTTTCTATGGCACTTTTTTTCTCTGTTCTAGCGCCTTTTGCAGTTTCCCTATTTTTCACTAAATCCGAAGGCTAATACTTTGTGTTGTTTTGCAGGTTTCTCAGATTCGTTGTCAAAGACTCAAACATAAAATACTGACATATTGCAAGGGCTGGAAGTAATTTACTTGTTTCCTTTTGGTTAAGTTAGGAACATAGCTTAATTAAAAGGTTAATGAACACCATGTCTTTTGTGCTTGATGAATGGTAGGCATATGCTCTCCCCTTAATTGGGTGACCAAAAAGCCAAACCCATTCTTGTTTATCTATGAGTGTGAGTGGAGTATATGGTGTGTGTTCTATCTTTATTCATGTGAAATAAAGATTGATCAAACTATGGGTATACTTGCTTGCTTTTGTTTATCTTAGAGGGTCTGCCTTGTGGGAAAAAGTAATCACCCAAGGGAACGACCCAACCGGTAATACGCTAAAGCCAAGTGACTTCCAACTGGTATATAAATGTGGATACTAGAACAAAGGCCAGTATCATGAGGATAGTTTCGATGAGAAGGGCAGCAATGGTATCTTGCCGCATGGATTATCCCCCACGAACGAAATGCTCGTACTAAAACCCTTGTTATAGTTTGGCCAAAAACCTTTATCTATTCTTTGGTGTAGAAATGGTCGTTGCGAAGGCATCCACATTCTCACAATTTTTAGTAGAGATGAGAAATATGCCATGGGAGATTCATGGGTATTGGTGCTTGGCTGCCCCAAGAAGTGAGTGTCATGGAGGGGAGCTAGTGGGGTCAAGTATCTAGTCATCTGCTAAGAATAAGTGCAGTTGGGGTAAAACCCGCGTGGAATCCAAAAGAATACAGTCTTTCACAACCTTAGGAGTGTACATTGCTTGATGTGTCTTTATCAAAATATTTTCAAAACAAATTTCAAACAAAACATCACATGTTGAAAGTGAAAACCTTGATTCAAAATTACATTCATTAAAACAACCAAGTCTCTAACTAAAAAAAAAAACCAAACACACTTTCAAGAAACGATGTTATTCTCTCAGTGTGTAGACCTTCTGGCGCATATTGGTTGCCTTCTGGCACTTTTTGCACCTGTTCTGGCGCCTTCTACACTTTCTGTGGCACCTTTTGTCTCTGTTTTGGTGCCTTTTTCCCATTTTGTGGTGCCTCGTCTCTATTTTGGCACCTTTTGCAGAACATAAAACAATGACCTAGGTTCATCTCCTACCTAACAGTTAGTCTCATATTGGGAATCATTAGTAGTGTTCAACCAATCCTTAGGTAAAACAGAGTCTAAACATGTGTGTTACCAAATGATTTCACGAAAGATTAAAATTTAGAAACCAAAGTCCAAACCTCTTAGTCCAAAAGAACATAAAAAACGTCTATCAACATTTTATGACTTTAGAGAGAGGTTGACCTTCAATTTCAACAAAAGAGCTTGCAAGAACAATCTTGAATTATACATCTTTTACTATTGTCAAAATCCAAGAATTTTCCAAAGATTTGAGTATCTCGTTTCACAAGTTTGAACCAAAATTTTAGAATTTCCTCAAGCCCAAAATCATTCCTTAGATACCTTAGAAGTCTAAACTTGTTAAAACTAACCTCTACAAGTGGAATTCTCCAAACTAAACCTAGATCTAAACATATCAAAGTGCCTAAATCATCAAAATCTATCGTATATTTGATTGTTAAGCTTAGTTTCATCATCAGGATTTGTCATCCTTTCATCACAAACCAAACAGTATACAATCGAATCAAACTTAGTCCTATCAATAGAATTTGTCATTCTATTCGACTTAGTTTTAATTCTTGGCACTATTCCAAACAAAGATCAAAAGATTAGTGAAAACTATAACACTTGTATGCCCATTTTAACAAGACCCCAAAAAGCATAAACTCAAATAACATGAAATTGAAACTCAAACAACCATGGATGAAATAGACGAGGATCAATTGAATGCTTTAGCCCATCAAATGAAAAACCTTCAACAACAAATTTGGGATATGCAAAGGGAAACAACCACATAAAGATATTTGTTGCCAGACATTTGTTCTTATTCCTCTGACAAAAATACGGACATGACACCTTCTTCACCAACAAGTACATCATCCAAGTTCAATTTCTTTAAACTCTTGAAAAAGTTAAATGAGAAGCCCAAATCTCATTCCTCAAACACAAAGGATATTGAACAACCTTACCATGTCGTGCATCTATCTTCATCTCCCATAACTCAAAATATACCTCATGATTCTTTCACCCAAGTTAACTTTTCCATCCAACCACCTTCTTATATCATATCTTCTACTTCCAATGATTCATGTCAATCTCTTAGTTCAAACCATGCTAGCATAAACTCCCTTACACATCAAGATCAAAGCATTCTTTCCACTTCATCTGATGATAACCAAAATTCCACAAGTTCTTCCAATCTTTGACCAAGACCCCATCTCTCAAGAATTCTATGATGTTCCCCTCCCTTCACTTTTCATCCATAATGATTCCTTTCCATCTCAAGAGAAAAGTATTTTTCCAAGAGTCCATACCATCTCAAGATTCCATTGCATCACAGGAGCATGATAATTATTCAGCCTATCTAATGATGACCTACCTTCTCATGGTCAAGATATGCTTTCTACAAAATCTCATGATTCCCTTCCTCATCAAGATCAAGATAGGCTTCCATATGAGGATATCCCTCCATTCCATGAGGATGTTCATCCTACTCAAGATCAAGATATGCCTTTCACACCACTATATGATGATTCCACACCTAATAAAGAGCAAGCTACTCCATCTTCTACACCTCGTGATCCTCTTCCAAGTCAAGATGAAAACACTTCAACATCCCCATGTCAAAAGCCTTTCACACCTATACAATCTATCCATGAACCCCACACCTACAAATTGGGATCATCCACCTTTATCTGATCCAGTTTACTTCCAACACCTATCCTTTCATCCATATCATATCCTCCCCAAAATGGACTTGCATCTTGTTTCACAAACAATACATATCCCATTGGTAAATGAATGTGTCAAAGTATGAACTACAAAGGAAAAAGATTAGGCCTTCATGAACAAGGTATCCTGGAACCCCTTTTTGTCCAACAAAATCCATATTATCATGGCCTTGGTTATACACCTAAGTGTCCTAGTCCATCAAATCTACTATCTATCCTAGGTCCTCATCCTAATCCACTAAACCTTCCATCTATCCTAGGTCCTCATCCTAGTTCATCAAACCTTCCATCTATCCTAGGTCCATATCCTATTCCTCAAGAACAACAAAGGCACACATCCTTGATTCCCTTTCAAAATTCTACCTACACTCACTCATCCATAATACCTCCATACCATTCATCTCAATCCACCCCTCCCATTGCTCTTGGAAGCAATTTGGTGTCAAATGCTTCCATATCAAAATCCACATGTGTCAAAGGATCAACATGTCTCCTCAAAGAGGCATGCAAAAATAAAAGAAAATTTGATCCAAAATCAAAGGAAAAATCAAAAGGCCACAAAGGCCCATCAAAACAAAAAGGAAATTTTCAAAGACCACAAAGGTCCATAAATCAAAAGAAATTTTCAAAAGGCCATAAAGTTCCATCAAAGCAAAAAGAAAAATTTCCAAGGCCACAAAGGCCCATAAATTAAAAAGAAAAATCTCAAAGGCCCACAAAGCAAAAATCAAAGTCAAAAGTCATGTGGATTCCAAAAAGTCTCGTAGAAGCAATAAAATCTAAATTGGCATCCAAATTTTCTAATCCAAAAGCTTCCTCCACTCTTCCAAACAAAAACCTATCACCTTCCAAATCCATTTTTCCTCCATCACTCCACCACCCTTCAAGGTGTGTGCCAATGTTGACCTTGCAATCCTTTCCATCCATCTGTCAGCAAGTCTTCCAACCTCATATCCATTACCCAACATTCATCCCCCATTATTCTCCTTTAATCCAAACCTTTGGATAAGTCCTCAGTTCTTCCATCATACCTTTAATAGGCCAACATTTACGAGTCTAATCCCCATTGCCATGGTTTATTAAAGGGATATTTGGTCGTGAAACTTGATGCCTAAGTCCTTCTTCCATCTTCCTATCATGCATATATTATTCTTTACATTTCCACCTTTGATCTTGACAAGGTTAAGGATCTCCTTGAATATCATATATCTTATCCTATTCATATCTTCCATACCATATCTTTCGTCTTATCCATATTCCATCATTCTTTCTAGATACATCCTTTCTTCCCTTCCTTAGTCTTGATGAGGAATAGGGGAAAAATACTTGGGCCTTGTGTTTGTATCTTATCTAGTTGATCTTGATCATCTCATTCATTATCTTTATCCTCGCTTTCTTCCATTCCATATCTCCTAGCTTATCAAGATCCATGTCTCATATCTCTTTGCAACCTTGAATCTTATCATACAAATCATATTTGAGCCTAGTTGTAAAACATTGTCCAATCATCATATCTTTTGTCAATCAATCATCAACAATCATCAATATTATCATCATCATGCCTTATGGAATCAATCATTCCTGGAATCTTAATAAATCAACCATTATCATCTTTCGACAAGAGATATGTTGCTTGTGTGACATGTTTTGCAGTGAATCTTTCATTTTGATCTATCATTTATCCATGGTTGCATTATCTCTATTGTGGGGCATCTTGTTCTTTCAATCGGTCATATCATATCATTCCATCTTAAATGTCCTTCAAAAATACAAAAAAATAGAAAAATATCAAAAATAAAATTAAAATAAAAAAAGAGAAAAATACAAAAAAAAAAGGAAAAAATGAAAAAGATAAAAAAGATCATAAAATTTGAAAAAGTGCAATAAAAACAAGTAGTCAAAACCTGGTAATAGGCGCTATTTTTGATAAGCTAGTTTTTCCATCTATTTGAGCATGCCGACCATTTGCTTTCGCTAATCCATCTGCCTATCCTCAGAAAGCTCCATGTACATATCCCGGCATCGCGGTTGTGTCTCACCCTGGACTGGGGGAAAAATCCTGAACTCACTTGGGGAAAATAAACTTTGGGCTTAAACTAACAGACAAACAATAGTAGTACAACACAACCCAAAACAATGATCATAGTGCAACTCAACATTGAATATCAATCACACAAACATAAACGCATCGAACACCCAAATCAAAACAGCCAAATCAAATCAAAAGCGAACTTCAAATGGATGATGTTCTTTCTGAATCATGGGTTTATCACGTTAAACACAAATGTTCAATTATTGTACTTGGATTTTTGTTATCATATCTCTGGAGCCCCTCGATGATGTATCGAACTAGAGAAGCCAGGAAGGAGTATGATTTTCTTTATCTGTTGTATGTGAGTTGATCATTATTATTGTGCAATTTTTTGCGAGATGTGCGCTACAAAGTATCACTAATGACATTCTGAATTTGCATAGGAAAATGGTTTACTCTTGTCTATTTACGCAAGCGATACTCAGGTCATCTCGGTTTAATTATACTTAGATGCTTGTGTTAACTTGCACTATCAAACATCATGGAAGTAGTACTTAGGTCATCATGGTCTAAATATACCATTGATGCTTGTATTCACTTTCAACATTTTAAAGGCCTAATGATGATAAAAAGCACGACAAATTGGCTATTACGAATGACAACTTTTGCATACGAGATCTACATGGTTGGAGTAGATTGCATCCATGTTAGTTTGCATCTATATTTATAGGATTTCCAAAGCTGCAACAATGATGTTATCTCTTGCATTAAGGGATTGAGTACACTTGACATTGCCAAAAACACATCATTTTCATATAATTACACACCACTTGCATTATCATCAATTAGACAACATTCTCATTTAGTTGCATATCAGTTGCATCATCATTTGCATACATTGGAAAACATTATCACATCATTCATCCATCCATGCATCACATCATTCTATTTGCATCAGAAAACACAAAAAGAAGTGCATTCCATCTCACTTGCATACTCATAATCATCTCATTCATTATTAATAGATTAAGAAATTGGTCCATTAAGAAGATTGAAAGACGTATCCAACAGAGTAAGAACTAAAACATCTCTATTTTAATAGGGGAATAACTGAACTTGACACATCTATAATTGAACTGGATGCATCACTAAAATCATTTATTCCTTTAATAAAATGAATCTTGGATTCAAGATTGAAGGACATTCATCAACCAGTAGTGAAGCTGCTGAAAAACATGATTGATTAACAAGGATATAATGCCCTTGTTATGAACATCTAAAACCAGTAGTGAAGATGAATTTGTTATTACTCAAATCCAAGATTAATAAAGGACTAACTAGATATAAACATCACGTGTCATTTGCATAATCACATCCATCTCACATAGCATAAAACATCATCCATAAAAGCAGATTAACTCATCAACCATGCATTATCATATCATCATTGCATACATCCCACAAATAAATCATCACATAAGCATCATCATTGCATAATAATCATAATCATCATGATCATCATCACATGTGAACATCACATAAACATCAATAGAAATATGCATCATCATGTGATCATTTCATACATCATTCATTCATCCATTGCATCATTTATTTGAATTAGAAAAGTACAAAAACATAAAAAGCATCACATTTCATTGACATCATAGGATCCATCACATACATCATATATACATCATTCATAAAGCATAATATAAACATCATAACACATCAGTTACATCATCATTTGCATTCATAGCATATCATATCATCATCATAAGCATCATATAAACATCATAAACACATAGAAATAAAATGCATCCATCATAGGCATCCATCATAAACAACATATAGACACATAGATGAATCATCATCATCGTTGCATATCATATAAACCTCAAAATCATAATGTCAAAGTGTACAAGGATATCCAAGGGTATAAAGAGATACATCAATATAAAAAATGGCAGTGTATCATAATGTCTCAAATCAAGAGGTACATCATCAAGTCTCAGAACATTAATCAATCCTATACTGAGGCATATCAATCAATCAGAGAAGTCAAACCACATCGCCCAATCAAATCTAAATCCACCTGCACCAGATGCAGAAATCCTCCTTTGATCATAACATATCGCAAATCAACAATCTTATCAATCAATCCAACCTCGCCTATCATAAGGTTCATCAATCAATTCAACCTCGCCTATCATGAGGTTCATCAATCAATTCAACCTTGCCTATCATGAGGTTCACCAATCAATTTAACCTCTCCTATCATGAGGTTCATCAATCATTGATACTCGCTTATCATGAGGTCATTTATCAATCTATCATTGATCCTTGCCTATGATGAGGTCAATTATCAATCTATCATTGATCCTCACCTATCATGAGGTCAATCATCAATCTATAATTGATCCTTGCCTTTCATGAGGTCAATCATCAATCTATCATGAGGACAATCATCAACATCCTATCATTGAACCTCACCTATCATAAGGTCAATCATCATCATACTATCATTGATCCTCACCTATCATGAGGTCAATCATCAACTATCACGTCAACATCATCAAATCAATCAGTTGAACGCGATCATCAAACATCAAACACAAGGAGGCAACATAAGGCATCAATTAATCAATTAATCAATCGGTTAGGCTCAATCTTCTTCTTTGGGATCACCATTCAGCTCCAAATTTGCACAAGTCTCTATCACTCACAAGTTTTCAAATTTCCAAATGCTCAAATGAACTTTCTAATCACACTTTTTAACCTTTTTAAGGTTAATTAAGTGGCATTTTATGGGGATATTTTATTTTATTTTCCAAAGGGGCCCTAATTAATCAATTTCATCACCTATTGGCTATAACATCATTTTTTGGGAGATAAATCATTTTTGAAGCGTAAAAATTTGAAATCATCATCAAATCATCGAAAAAACATGAAAATTTTCAAAAATTCCAAAAAAATCCAAAATTCACCGATTTATCTCCTGAGGGGGCATATATATGTCAATATCTAAAAATCAATGTCTGGGGCATCAAAAAATTTCTTAGCATTGATATCAAATTTTTCTTTGAAGCAACGTGTAATCACATTACTTCAAAGAGGGGAAAAATGTATACACCTAAAAATGGTCATGGCATTTAATTAATTAAATACCATTTATTTAATTAATATTCGACTACGTATAAATAAATTCTCAATTTATTTATATTGTTCACCCTTCTCTAATTCTCCAAATCTAAAATCATATTCTTCTAAATTAATTAAATAAACAAATTTCCATAAGCATGTTTTATTTAATTAATCTTCACTAATCTCGATTAAGAATTCAAGCACATATCTACAACTTTTTGTGCCACCTCACCAAGGTCACATGAAATTAAATAGAATTATCTTCAACCAATTTTAAAAGCACATGGCTTATTCCTCACATACTTCCACCAATTTTAAAAACACATGATCTTTTCTTCCCACACTTGAGTCTTCCATCCAAATGGCATGTTGCCTATTGGTCAAGAGATTCCTCCATCCAATTGGCATGTTGTCTTTGGTCAAGGAGAAAACATCTTGATTCTCTTCATCTCCACCATCCATTTTTCTTGTTTGAATCTGGACCGTCGATCATTGCCACCTCACCAGATGCTTGGAAAAGGCTATAAATACAACCCTTTGGCATTGTATTTTGCATCCAAATTTTGAATAGATTTATTATGCAAGTTTATTGTTGGAGCTTTGGAGCATTTTGGGGTCTTATAGTTACATCTAGCTTCATATTTTGCTTTGCATTTACATCTTAGCTTTAAATCTTGCTTCATAGTTGCATTTTAGATTAGGTCATTTTTAGTTTGCATTTGAGCATATGTAGAATCATATATAGATCATTCTAGTTCAATACCATAGTATCCACCTTCACTTGTTCATTTATCACACTCTCCATTATCATTTCCATCACATATTTTCATATAGAAATGCATTAGTTTGCATAGTAAATATCAAATCTCGTTTCCTAAGTTGTCATTTTAACAACCATTGTGCACATAGAAATACGAGGGACAAATGGTTTAATAAATCCTTAGGAATAGAGGACAATGAGACTCAATTTTCTAAATAGAGTAGTTTACTTACTTGCAAATATTTGATATAAATTGTTTCATTAAGGTTTGCGTTGATACTAACTTTATACATTTAACACACACACAATTATATTTATTAATGAGGATGATGTTATCTCCCAACCCATTTTATCTATGCTATTGGTTTTTTTGAAGCAAGAACATGTTACTACTTTAGCTTCATATGAGTTGGTTAACAATATGTACAAAAAATGTAAGGGAAAGTTAAAACCTTATTTAATAAAGAGTGGGTGGAAGGGGATTCGAAGAAAAAGTTGTTGATGGCGATAATGACTTACCTCATGAGAGATGTTTGACAAAACCTTAGGATGAATCTTTAGAAGTGCATGCATCTTTAAATGTTGAGGATGTGTGCAATGAGATTGACAAAACAATAGCCTTGAATACACCTTTAGAGCTATCCAAAGAATTTGAGATCATTTATATACCTTTAGATGATGGGCATGTTGAAATCAAAAGGGGTGATGTCTTCAAATCAATTAATAGTGATGATTATTTATCTCATGTCGGTGATGGTGACATAGGTGGCTTTTTGTTTGACTACCAAACCAAGCCTATGAAGAGATATGCATCTGATTATTTCAATCCTAGTGAGTTGGAGAGTGGTTTATTCAGAAAGGCAACTACTCATGATGAGCACAATGAACACTTATTCTCTGAACTAAGTGATCAGCCCTTCTACGCACATGATTCGGGTGTTTTGGCACCTTAGTATGATGAGGATCCTATTTGGGATGAATTTCATTTTTTATTATAGTTCTATTTTAACTTCATCTCCATGGTTATGCATGAATGATGGCATTGATGGTGTTCTTCTTGATCTTGAAAACAAATATGATTTGACATTACATGTAGCTAATCTTGAGCAAAGACCCAGTGACCTTGTTGATTTGGATTCAAAATTCACTATTGAGAATGATAAGGGAGAGGCATAGGTAATTTGGGACAACCTTGGAGACTTTGATGATAGGTATGAAAGTTTTGATTTTGACATGCAACATAACAATAGCGCAGTATCCTTTCTTGAACATCGAGATTGGTAAAATTAGTTTTTGTTGTCTATAAAAAATGAAGTGCACACTTTATCTAGGTTGTATGACATTAGAAGCCTTGTCAAAAAGTTCATCTTTAGGACACCAAGAAACCTACATGAGAAAAATGTTCCCCTTGCTAATTTGCACATGTTTAAGAGCACTATGGAGGGAATAAAATCAATTTTCTTACACATGACACATGGTAGATATATATCCGCCAAGTTTGTAGATGAGACTTTTTCCATGACTAAACAGTTAAGGGGAGAGGTTAGTGAGCTCACCATTGAGCTTAATTCCACAAATCTTGCTTTATAAAGTGTCCAAGAGGTGCTTCTTGAAGCAAATGATCAACTCTATGAGGCTCAACAATTCAGGGATAAGGAGAGCAAAGAAAAGGCCAAAGAAATAAGACAGGTAATGGAGGAGCTTGATTGCATTCATGAGGAGTTCAAACTTGCATATTGTCCCAAAAAATCTAAAAATAAGAGTTTAGATCAGTAGGAGGATTGGTTTTATTATGGAGTTGAGGATAATCTTCAACTTGTTGATAAGTCCTTTGAGTTGGATGATGGAACTCTTTTTGATTTTAGTGATTGGATTAGTGTCGATCATAGGGTTTGGGATCCAGGTGTAGTTCCTAGTTGTGAGGTGTTGTCTCAAGATTGGAGTTTTGGGAAAAATCCCTATGTTAGTACTATTGTCCACTTTTCGACCAACTAATACATGACTTCAGCTCTTGGCCCGCATATGAGTTGGATGGCTTCTTCATACCAGCAATTGAGTACTTTTTGGTTGAGGTTGGTTGGTAGTGGTGATTTGATCATAGGAGATGACTCTTCAGCTACTTCCAATCTCATTTTTCCTATGTTTTTAGTGGGATTTCATATTAATTGTCATGTTGGTTATGGTGACATATTTTTATGAGCAGATTGATTTTGAGTTTTGACACACTTTAGGGTAGCTGGTTGTTAGAGTTTTTCCAAACACAATTCATTTATTTATTGCTTCGACTCTAGTGAGTAATAATCACCGCAAATACTTCATGGAGATGGTATGCATATCTTTAGATGATTCCTTATTGATTGCAATGGGTTGGGTGTGTTGGTGTGTTTGAAATTTCTCCATTGTCACTTGGAGATTAAGTGTCGATGACATGTTTTCAGTTGTTAACAACAGAGGTGCTCCATAGTTGGAAAATTTTAGAGTTGTGATAATGATTGGTCTAATTCATTTTTGGGATGTCACGAGGGGATATGCCGAGATTTATTATTTATGGTTGAACAAAGTTTCTTTTCTGATGCCCAAGATTGAGTATGGCAGTGAATTTGCAGACATCGACTTCACTAAGCTACCTTGGCAAGATATGATTCATGGTATTGGGTTCAACCCTTTTAGGTATTTCAACTTGGGTTTTGATGATGATTACCTTTAAATGGGGTTCCAAGAGAGGAGATTACGGTTTGGGCTTGATGGTCAAACAATTATGATCAAAGTGGTGCAACGTCAGCATGGTGGTTCCTTTCTAAGACTAACTTGGAAACTTGGGATTACATTGTTTTACAGTTCAATATCTGCTGGGAATGAGAGAGCTAGTGTTGAATTTTTAGAGTTTACTCCTATAGTGCATCGGTTTGGTTCTTTCAAAGAGAAATTATCTAAGGAGTTTCCTGAGAACAGTAAGGTCCATTATGATTTTCATGTATCATGCCTCAAGAAGGCATTGTGGAAACATGTTACTTCTTCAGTTGAGCTACCTCCATTGAATGAGGAGCGTCGTTTGATTTTGGTTCCTGACAAAATTTTGGAAGTAAGGGAGAGGAGACTGAGTAATAGGACAATCAAGGAGTATTTGGTTAGATAGATAGATTTACTAGGGGAAGATGCCAATTGGGAAGGATAACAAATCCTTCAACATCCTAATTTGCAATTACTTGTGGGCGAGCAATTCTAGGAAGGGAGGACTGTAATGTCCCCTTCCAACTAGTAGCTCCAAAGGTTGAATAGCTTATACGATTCCCTTTGAGCTATTTTTAATTAAGGGAATCAATTATTAATTAATATTATTCATCCTAAAGTCAAATGTTATGAATAATATTATTTAATTAATATTTATTAAGTGACTTATATAAAATATTAATATATTAAAAATCACTTTAATATTAAATTTTCCCTCTAAAGTTCAAATATTTAAATTATTAGAGGGAAAATATTATTGAGGCCTATTTAGAGGAAGATATAAAATATAATTTTGGAGGCTCATTTCATCATCAATGATTATTATTCTACTTGGTTTTTGAGGAGTTTGTAGAGCTTCAAACCCTAGGATGGAAATCCTATGGGTAACTAGTTTTGGTAGTGAGACTATCTACCCTAGCTAGACACAGGTAAAATCACTAAGGTTTTGTGATTGCATGGTAATGATTGTATAGAAATTTGTGAAGTCTTTGGAAAATACAAATTTTAAGGATGTTTGTAGAGACAAAATATTATCATATGAATATTGGTTGAAGATATCTTATGATATTTGATCATTGTTAAACCTGGTATAGAGCTGTACATTTTTGTGAAGTTGTACCTTGTGTATGTTGTATAGTCTTGAGGGAGAAAGGGGTCGATAATATTTATTAGTTTACTAAAGTAGTCTTAATGTAGCCACAGCCAGGAATTATAGATTTGTGCCAAATTTAAAATCATAAATGATATTACTCAATGCTTAAAAGCCTTAATTCATGCCAACATGGCTTGGAAAAGTCTTCCTAAGCCCATCACAGCCTCATAAAGGTTTGTCTATTTCTATCGTGGCCTTTTTGGAAATAGTTGAGAGTCCCAGTGGACATAGGATTGTATTAATGTGGTTGCGAGTTTTCCAACACTTTAATTCCTCTAAGTTTGGTTGTAGAGTTTTAAAAAAAGGTATCAAGTCTTCCAAATAGCCTCCTATTTCATTTAGGACTATCAAAAAGTTATCACCATCTTTTGAGAAAGGTAAGAAATATTATGGGGAGTGTTGTAGATAATCTTTGGATACTAGAAATTGTTGATTACTTTTGCTGCCACTTGTAACGTGCAAAATTGGACCATACCACATATAAACAATTCAAGGAAGGGGATGCCAATTAAATAAAGGTCAAATATAATTTATGTATGTTATTTTTTAACAATACTTTCTATATCAACACATCAATATCATTCCACTGTAATGTCCCCGATTTCTTACTCGCCACCATAAAACTTAATTTAATTATTTGATATTGCCTAGAAAAAATTACTTTTAAAAAGGTAATATTAAATAGTTAAATTAAAGTGATGTTATAAAGTGATGCTAAGGAAATATTTAAAGGCATTTTATAAAGTTGATTTATTAAAAGGAGTTACACTAAAGGGTGAATAATTTGTGGGTCTTCTTTAGTTACTTAATCAAAACCTCGCAACTAATAATATAATCACCGTTTAGTGTACGAAAACTGGTTACTTGTAGGATTTTTATCCTAGTGTTTGAAGTTTGGGGTTTTGGTAAGGCAATCTCCAAGAAGGGATGATTGTAATGTCCCCGATTTTTGACCTACCGCCACAAAATTTAATTTAATTATTTGATATTGCTTAGCAAAAAGTACATTTAAAAAGGTAATATTAAATAGTTAAATTAAAGTGATGTTATAAAGTGATGCTAAAGAAATATTTAAAAGCATTTTATAAAGTCACTTTATTAAAAGGAGTTTAATGTTTTGAGCGGGAAATTTCAAAAAGGATTCTAGAAGTTTCTTTGGATGGAAAAAAAAGGGATGCGAGAGCTAATTTGAGGAGGATTGCTTATTACTCTATTTGGTTTTGAGGAGATTTTTGGAGTTCAAAAACCTTAGGATGAAAACCCTAAGGTTATTAGGTTTTGGTAGTGAAACTATTTTCCCTAGCTGGATTCAAGCGGAATCAACCAAGTTTCGCATTTTCATGATAACATTTGTTCAAAAATTTGTGAAGTCTCCTTTGTAGACGAATTTCATGGTATTAGGTTTATTACTTGCAGAGGAACATTTTAGGTTATAGTCAATTTTGAGCTCCTAATATTCAGATATGTATACTAGGCCGGTTTAGCAAGTATTTTATTTGGAGTGATTAGAGATGAATTTAAGAGGGAATTGCTTAGAATTGTTAATTTACATTTTCAACTAAAGTATTGTATATTCAACCAATCTATATCATATGGGTTACAAAAGGGTGTGAAAATGTCTTAAGAGTCGAAGCTCTTCCTAAGCACAACCTTCATTCTAGGAAGCATAGCTTTTTATTGAGTTCAATTGAAGAGATAAATGTTTATGGGTGTCGTATTTCTAAAATATGATGTGGATGTGAAGTTTTGGGGAGAATTTAATCTCCAAAGTCTACGGTTACCTTTCATAGTCATTGAATATGGTAATAATCACCAACTATTGTATATTACCAGTGAAATAAAGGAAATTGGGAGTTTTAGAGAATCATTGCTAGCAAGGAGGAGGTTATGCCTTCAGGAAATAGTCAATAGTAGGTCGTGTCTTCAAGAAAATAACTAAAGTATTCAATAGCAGGTCAAGTCTAAGTCATCAATAAGGAATCATGGAACACTAAGGGAGCTGCAATTCCATTAGTGATCGATACTCTTTTCTTTGGCTCATGTAAGGAGAAAATTAAGGTGTTGTTGTCTATGTCAAATGATACATGTCAGACTATTATGATTGCAATTTAATAATATTATATTCAAATTATGTAAGGGTTCTGAGATACTTTTGTTACATTTGAAAATAATAAAAATCTTAAATTCCAAGTGTAAAGCTTATAATATATATTTGTAATGTATCTAAATACATATTTGAAATACATTTGAAAATTATGGTATTTGTTGTATATCCAAAAGTATATTGAGATTTCAATAGGAAATTGCAAACATTAGATTATTTTAGCCTACATATACAAAAGATAAACCATTCAAATAAAATAATGTAAATAGTTTGACACAATGCTTGCATTGTCAAACTACTTAAATCACAAAATCCTTGTTCAAAGGGGTAAGGGTCTTTACAATGGTATGCAAGTTATTAAATCATCTGACCTATCAATTAGAAGGGGACATTACATACAAGGTAGAATAAACAATGAAATCCAAACAAGGAAGGTGTGAGTAAATTTTACTCCAACATGTCTCGAAACACTTGAAAAAATAAAAAAATTACTAGAGAAAAAGCTAGAGATAAGAAACAACACAAGCTATAGCCAATGATCAAAGGAAGACAAAAAATAATGGTAAGAGTTGAGATCAAACACAACAAGAATTAGCAAACACTATAGGAGGACCACTAATGCATAAGCTCTCGCATGCAAGAGCTAAACGACTCCTATCCTGAAGCGTAGGGGACAAAATCAAACCCTGATGCCATCCACAACACTCCCCACTATATCAACATCCAACCACAATGGTTTTTTAAGATTATTTAGATTTATTTCATGTAATTTATACAAAATTATTTATTGCACCATGGTAGGGGCTCCAATAAAGAGGAAAATGAAAGAATATTGTCACTCCTAGAAAGAGTCCTAATAAAGGTGATGCATTAGTAGAGGAGATGGACCATCAACATGTAATATGTAAGGGAAGCAACCAACATTATCATGGAGGAAATATTATCAAGGGTGCTAGAGAAGATGAAAGGAGAGGTCACTAGTATGAAAGAAGACATAATTGACTAGATATCAAGGACACAATATCCCAACTCCAAGGATCCATCTGGATTATCTCTTAATTAAATACACATTATAATGTTTAATCAATCAAGGTGGACCATCTAGATTAGGAAATCCATATCAAAATTCTAGCACTCATATGGGATCTAGGAACCTAGTAATAAAGGTGGATACGTAAAAGGTTGATAACAAGGATCCACTAACTTGGATATTCAAATAAATAACTCTTTGTTTGTACATCAAGTTCCAAATGGGAGAAAAGTGACTATAAATTACTTATATCTATAATTAAAGAAATTAATTTTGTAGATGTAGCTCTATGCCTAGAAGAGGATGATGCATCTCATTGTTAATGAGTCAGTTTTTACTGATGAATTATATTCACGTTATTGTGATATCATTACAAATAATTACTTTAGCCAATTAGCAAAAATATGACATAAATATTTTTCAAGGATTACATTGAATAGTTCTAGCATCTATCATTGCAAGTTGAAACAATCATAGATGAAAATTTCAATGACTTATTACTTGGCAGGCTCAAGGATCACATCCAACATGAGGTCAATATTTTTATCCAAGTCTAATATTTTAGTCTTTTATCATGGTATGCAAGGTAGAGGAAACTATTTTAGCTCATAAATGGGAGGAATTCACTAGCAACAAAATGAGATTACTCTTACACTATCATCCCTTCAACCTAAATGATTGAAACCTCAAAAAATTGAAGAAAAATGGGCCAAAGGGTTATGTTTCAACTATGATGGAAAATAGAGTAAAGGACACAAATATGTTGAGAAGAATTTATTCTATATTAAGCACACCAATGGTAAAGAAGATGATGCAAACAAGGTACTAGTGGTTATAAAAGATTTAGAAGATGTCTAACCATCTATCTATTGTCATATATTATTAGATATTAAAACCTCACAAATACTATAGGTAATGGGTTTTCTTCAAGAATAATAGGTAATAATATTCATTGATATTGGGAGTATTCATAAATTCATCAACAATAAATTATAAACATAATTGATTTTTTTGTTTTCCCAACCTCAAAATTTTAGGTTATGATTGCAGATGGAGGTATGATTAGTTGTTTAGGGAAACACCACACTTTTAGACTCACTATGGGAAACTACATGCTTGATTGCCTTATTTTTTCTATCCTCATGATTGGAGTAGATATTATTTTGGGAGTCTAATGGCTTAATACCTTATGAATAATTTAGTTGAACTTCTAAAAGTTGTTATTGCATTTTCACTTAGAAGGTAAAAAATTTTAACTAGAAGGGTTGCATACAAAGTATCCATAGATGGTAAACTTGTACCA